>VMRN01000001.1:12959239-13154160 GCA_010277015.1 Poeciliopsis turrubarensis
TGAAAAAAAAAAAGGCATTACTTTTGTAAGGTCTCGATATTTACTGTCAGTTCGGACCTATATACTTTCAAGGAATGCAAACACTCCTGTTTTTATTATTATGATGATGATTATTATTAATATTATTATTATTTTCTAAATACTTTACAATAGTAAGTATCACCACATGGTTAGTCCGAACCTCCAGTGCAGACGTGAGCCTTGCCGTATCCGTGTGAGTGGGAAGTGGCCCCCCGGTGCCGCACCAGTACAGGTGCTCCCACGTCCCCCAGCCAAGCTCTCCGCCCCGCTCGGCGCTCATTCGCTCTTCCCCCAGCAGCCCGGATGTGGCGCACAGGACCGCACAGTCCTCCGCTCCAAAAGAGATAATAACATGGCGCTGGCAGACACGTAGCGGTGCTCGTCCCTCTAATAACGTCAACAGGCGCGGAGGGAAAACACACAGGCCGACGGGACATGTGAGCTCTTCGAGGCCCCCCCACCCCAGCACAAGCAGGTAGGTGCGCAGCGCGGGATGGACGTCGGGAAGGCGCCGTTTTGACGATGCGTTTACGGTTAAATCCACCAAAAAAAAAAAAAAATGTGTCTGCCTCCCTGCCTGCTGCTGATGCTGCTATCATCTCCTGGCATAGGAGGGTTTAAAGAACAGAAAGAAGAAGAAGAAGAAGCATCAGCAGCTTCTGCCGAGGTGAAATTCTTGCTCCGATGATGTTTTAGTTCCGTGCCTCCGGTTCTCGCTCGGTTCGGGTTGAACCCTCCGCTTCCACGCTGAAAACAGCAGCGTCATACTGGGCTGGTGCGCGTCGCTGCTTACGCCGCGTCCGTGCAGGAAAGAAATCTGTCGCTTTCTTTCCTTTTTTCTTTTTCTTTACGTTTTCCTGGTGTGTATGTGTGTATGTGTGTATGCGTGTGTGTGTGCGTGTGTGCGTGTGTGTGTGTATGCGTGTGTGTGTATGTGTGTGTGTGTGATCGGAGCTGCAAGGCGCTCCGCGCGTCGGCCGCTGTCCTTGGTGTTGAAACCCGGTGGATAGCACGCCTAAATGCAGACGCTTCCCTCGACGCTCTCCTTTCCAACAAACAACCTCACTGATGCTCACACACCGAGAGGAATTGCTGCCAGTGCTTGGAGGTCGAAGGTAAAAAAAAAAAAAAAACAACAACAAAAAAAAAAACCCCAGCAGCAGCAGCATTATTATTATTAATGCATGTGCATGTCTGTCCCTGCTGCTACATGCATCTGCTTAAGCGTAAGAGCGTCTCCTATCCTTATCCACTCTGCAGGTGGACGTGACGGTGGAAGGCCTTTTGATTATTTTGGCTTTTTGTTTTTTTTTAAGTGCTAAATCTCGCAGACAGCCTTTGGTTTGACTGTGCTGTGGCTAATGCAGGCCAGGTAGGAGCAGGAACAGATGGCCTGTTTTTTTTTTAACCCTCAAACTTCAGCCCGGATAAGAACATGTAGACGAAAATTAAAAGTGGTGGCTTGGCACTCTGAGCAGGGGCTCTTCTCCCTAAGCTCCTAATTGCCCTAATAGCAGCGCTGATCGTAGGGGAGACAATAACAGGCTGTCAGGAGGCCCCTAAACACAGCGGAGAGATCACTGTCAGTGATGCAAACATGAAGGAGGCTAACTCGGACCTCTGGTCGGAGGAGGGGGGGGGGGGGGGGGATCTTTCTGAGGTCAATGTTCTTTACCAGGAGGTGATAGTACTGTGAACTGTTGCAAAACTGCTGTCGTTAGGCATCCTTGAGCTCAAAAAGCTCAAAAGTGTTTTGTTTTTGTGGCTTTTCTCGCACAAATGAGTCAACCAGAAATGGGGGATGACATTAAATTGGCTCATTATCTTTGACTGCACTGTGCTTGTTTTCCGTTTTGTCAGTCCAAAATTGACCCACAAGACTGGAAAGTAACCGGGATGCTGGCAAAAACAAAAAAAAAAGCTTCTGGTTTTGCTTCCAAAGGACATTATTGCGTTCAGCATGTGTTCTCTGAATTGTGTCTGTTTTGTTTTTGTTTTGTTAATGACCCATTTTTCACCAAATGGGTCAGAACTGAATCAGCAACTAATAGGAAGTTGTTTTATGCATTTTTAATATACTGTATGTCGTATAAGAGCCTATATTTGGTGACAGGGTTTCCCCTGGTGTATCATAAGCCTGGCGGGCCACCAGGCTTTTCTTGAGCTCCCACCAGGCTATGCATTGCTTTTTTTTTTTTCAGTCTATTGAAAATGTTTGCATATTTTAAGACTTTATAGTTGGCATTCAGGTATTAATCAACAATTGTTTAATAGCACATAATTATCAAGTGACATTTTAACATTTCCTGTCAACTTCAAAACATGTTTTAACTCAAAAACACGACACGCCGCTGGACGAACGATGCATTGACTACAATGCATCGTTCGTCCAGCGTTGCCGTCTTTGGACATAAATTGGAGTCAACGTGTTCAGGGCAAACTCGCACTGCAGAAGTCAGATTCTCCCATTAAACAACCTCACCCACTGACGGCCAAATGCCTTTTATCCCAGCAGGATGCGTCCGGTTAATGTTAAAGATGCCCGGTGATGCGTGTCTGTTGACGGGACGCACCGCTGCTCCTCCTTCACACCTAACAGGACAGAAAATGACGCCAACCAGAAAAAGCCTGATCAGAGCGTCTTTAATTAAGGATAGCATGTGATTAGATTTGAAGCAGTCAGTCAAAATTTGTCCCACAACGAACCCAAAACAACCGATGTCTCTGAAAGCCTCCAACACTGGGACTTAAAAAAAAAAAAAAAAAAAAGAAGAAAAAAATCTTGCTGTGAGATGTCGAGAGGTAGTTTGAGATAAACCAATCAGGGTTTTCCTGGGATTGAAGGACACCAATTTCCACGCGATGTTGTTTTCAGATTTTTCCAAAGTCGTTCTGCAGAGATTGAACATCAGCATCCTGTGTTTACAGGAAGATGAAGTTGCTCGGAGATGGTGTTACCGCTGGACGTTTTGACACGGGTATCTGTCATTTTCCTGCTGAGCTCTCGCCGACTCATTCCGTATGGATCACACGTTGACGCAGAACTACCCAGAAGCCTTCTCGTTCCCTCCAAATCGGCCGAATGGCTGGCGGAAAACTGGAGGAAGCAAAGTTGAACGCTTCCAATGCGAGAAGCAAGTATCGAAGACGCTTGTGGGAGAGCAAGGAAATCACGCTATAGCATAGCTTTGTGTTCGATTACTGTGTCGTAGTAATCGAACACAAAGTTACATTTGTAAAGTCTTTTCATCCAGAGGATGAAAAGACTCAACAAACATGACCCGTTTAATGTGCCGCCTCAAAACGAAACGGAAAAAAAAAAAAAAAGAGTAACGTCGAACTGATAGAAAAGGCGTCGAGACGAAACTCTTGGATTTGGCCGCGTGCGTCTCTGAGTGCACGGCTTGCCGTCGCTCTCGCCAAGGAGGGATTTAGGGCGCTCTTTGCATGTCCTTCAGAAAGCGATTGGGAGTGTTTACTGTAAAAAAAACAAAACAAAAAAAACCCCCCCAAAAAACAACCCGAAGACGCTTCTGAGCTGAGTCAATGTGTTGGTCGGCGTTCGCCTGCTCGCACCTTCCCCGTCGAACCGCCCTGTGATGCATTCAGCCCCGAACGCTGAGCACAACAGCTTTACATAATGATCAAAGCTTGAGGGATGCCAGAGCATGGCTTCAGCCTGCAGTTATAATAATAATAACCTTTGAAGTTATCACAATCCCACAACCTCATCCTCATCATACATCATGCTCTTCTTCTCCTTTCGCAGCCGTCTTTCTCTCTATCTCTCTCTCTCTCTCTCTCTTTCTCTCTCTCTGTTTCAAGCGCGCACACCCACACATGCGTGCTCGCATGGACCCACTCGACGGGCCTCTTGTGTTGAATGCTTCTGGATGTGGGGTGAGCACTTGAAAGAGGAAAGTGATAATGAACACATGACAAACTATTTTAGTCCCTATGGTTCGGCACTAGACTGCTCCGCCGGCGTCTGTGAGGAGGCAGCCTCTGCTGTTTCCACAGATTTACAGTTACATAAGAGTCAGAAGGAGTCGTACATTCAGTCATCTAACCAGGCGAAGATGAGCTAATGCTGTGTTTTGTTTTTTGTTTTTTTTTTTCTTTCTGTGCAAGTACGGCGGTTTCCACCGACTGATAATTATGTTTCGCTCTACGTACGCTTGCACAACTTTTGCACGCGAGGTGTAAAAGTTGTGTGTGCGCGGCGGTCATAAGGTTAAAGCTTCAGAGGGCGCTGATGAAGAGGCCTAGTTAAGCTTGATTACCCGTTGATGCCTTGAGGCGGCAGAGTGCTGCATCTGCCTCTTCTGCTCTGAGGCCCACAACACTGGGCCTCATAGTTTTGTCATCCGCCCTCCAGGCTGAGGGAGCCGCTGCGTTTCGGTGGCTGTTGTGTTGGGGGGGGGGGGGTTTGTTTGCTTCATCTTTTTTTTTTTTTTTTTAAATTAAAAAAAAAAAAATTATTAATATTAGAGATGTTCCATTCAGGATTTTCTTGTCCCAGATACAGTCATTAAAAAATGAGGACAACCCCATTAAATATCCACTTCTTCGTTTATTTCTGGGAAGGAAAATTAATTAATTGCAATCAAACAAAAAAAAATCCTTTTAGTCGTTGGACAAAAATGTACCATTCTCCAGCTGAGGACCCAGTTAGGACAATCTACCTCCTAATGCTGTAATGTAACCCTGTTTGGTTAAAGTATTTTTGGTCAGATCCTTCTTGTAGCCGTCTGTCAATCTCACCCATTAGCTGCGTTTCCGTTACAAATGTGTGCAAAACTTAGTTGACGTTCTGCTCGTGAAAAAACTCCATTTCGCAATCGCTGTGTTTCCGTTAAACAAGAAACTCAGCACAGTTGAAGTTACACATGGACACGTTTGTTCAAATCATTAAAAAAACAACAACAAAAAACGACAAGTTGCACCGTCACCCTCCTGCCACTTCTTGTCGTCTTCTTCGTCGTTTCCGCCAGAAGCAGCATCCAGTTGTTGCCCTAATTTGTTAAGCATAAATGTGTTTGGCCTGAGGAGATATATGTCTCTCTCAGCAACGTTTTGATTCTGAACAGTTAGCTGAAGTGCTAATGCTAACATGCGACACTAGCTTTCCGTCTTCATTGTTTGTTTTTATTTTTCAAATCTTTTTTTTTTTCCCCTTTGCACTCAAAGGAAGATTGTTGTCGGCCCTGCGGGACACTGCACATCAGTAACATGACACACCAAAAAAATACTTTTTTCCCAATGAGCTGAGGCACTGCAGGTAGTTTTACTTATTTATCAAATTTGATAAACGGCAGCCCCGGTTTCAGATGATATCCGGCTGCAACGGACTGATCGTCTCCTTGGGTTTGATTTTTAACCTTCTCGAAAAAGTTTTGATATTCAGATTTTAAAATCCTCATACTACAAAAAAGAGAGAAAGGGAAAAAAAAGATCAGAGAAATATGAAGATATACAAAGTTGCATATTGACATTGGGCTTAGACATCCAGTCCAATATTACAAATGAAGTAAGTGCTGCAGTTTTTGTTAGGATTCTTCCACGCTTGCATGTGGCACATTTTAGCAGCTGCACAGGGACTTCCTGTTTCTGCCTGAAATTTTTGTCATCGACTCCAGGTTGCCAGGCAACCAGACGATGTTATCGCCTGTGCCTGGGCATCCTGATAAAGAAGCACATTTCTCACGATGCTGAACTTCTGCTTGAATAAGACAGGACTGTAGCTTAAGAAAGTTTGCAAACAGAAAAATGCAGCCAAGACAAACTTCTGATAAGCACACTCTTTATTTTGTAAAACCTCGACTTAATGTTTTCTTAACCTGCTATTTTTTATTTATAAGCTGAGTTTTGTCCTCACAGCACTGTTTACTTATTTACTGTCACTGTTCTGGTAAAAACCCAGAAGCTGCATGTCAAGTTCAAACCTAAAGCTGCAGGGTGGTATACTTTGGCTAGACAAATTTCTCAAAAACATTTACTTTCGGTACTTGTATATAAAGAAATGCTCCGAGTTTCCTGAGTTTTTAATGTCAGTGACTCAGGGCAACATGATGGGTTCACACCTTATTCAGCCTAACGTGAAAAAGTGTCATTTCCCTCATTTTCATAGCCAAATTCGTCCCGCTGGGAATTTGTTTCGCATTTGGTTGCTGCATTTGTAATCATTAACAGCTGCAGAAGTATCCATGTCCCCGAAACGTTTTCACATCTCGTGACATAAAAATCTCAAACCTCAACGTAACCTGACGGGATTTTATGCGATAGACCACACAAGCCTCTCTGAAATCCCTGCTATTTAGATTCGTAAATAAATGCCATTCATCTGTCTTGAGCAATATTTATACACTTCACAGGGGTGTGCTCTGTAGGCCAGTCACGATAACAAATTTTACTGGGCGATAAATTGTTCCAGAAGTTATCGCAATAAACGATTACATTGTTGTTTTGAGACCATTTTCCAGTAATATAACGGTAATGATGCAAGAAAAGATGAATAAACTTCAAATTCTAATTAACATTTAACGCTGGAACTGGAAGACATTTTGAATATCCAAAATAAATAAAGAAAACAACAAATAAAATGAATAACGATGACTCTGTGAACAGAACTGCCCTTGAGTGAGACGAAAAACAGCAAACTGAAGAGTTTGGTCACCCAGTTTTAGGTAGACGAAGAGAAAAACGACAAAACATGCAAATAAAAATAATTGAGTTTGCTCTAATTTACCATGCGATTAATTGATTTATTGCTTATTGCGACAGTAGGGTTGTGTTTGTTTTCGTGCATGTCACGATTATGCTCTACTCTGTGTTGATCTGTCACAGGAAATCCTACTGTTGGGTGAGTTCAAGGACTGTGAGCAAGACACTAGGTGAATTTGGTTTTGCTTTGTCAAAAGGCTAAGCTATTGTTAGAAGGATCGCTCCCCAAATGACTTCTCCTTCCGAACAACACTCTGTTGCAGTTCAGCAATGTGTCATCAATTATTCATGTTGTGTTCAGGGTGGGCTCTGAACAACAAATCAGGCTTGGCCATTTATTGCCTTTATTTAACGTTCAGTCATTTAGAGCCACACCAACTGCATTATCTGGCCAAATTGACGATTGTCTGCGAAACAGAGCAAAGAACTTTCAGCTCCAGACTGTCAGATGAGCAAAAGGATGCAAAGCGATAAGAGGCACCACTCTCGAATGAAATGTGTGAATTCCCGTCTTTTAGTGGACAAACCACCAGTCGCTTTTGCTCCCGTTCTTGTTGCGGGTGACAATCGGGATGAGCTGCTGCGAATGCAGCGCGATGTGTGCCGACGAAGCAAGACGTCGGAGGCTTTTACTTTGAAATGCCAATCCAAAGACCGAAGACGAAGCCTCTGGTTTTAGCTTCTCAAGTGATGACAGAGTAAGAGCGGGAGACGCGAGGATGAAGCCGAGAGAAAAGCAGAGAAAAGCATCCCGGAGGGATCTTTGGAGTCTCTGTCGGGCTGCGAGTCGGCGTTGTCAGCGGCGTCTCACTGTTTTGTTCTGTGATTTGAGATCAGTCAGGTGGAATTGCATCAAAGCAGACATGAACAGGGACATTCGTTATGGCTCAGCTTGATTCACCGCCGACACCCATATCCCCACGCCCCCATTGGGAGACTTCAAAGGTTGATGATGCGGGCTGCAGTTGCAGGAAAGGTTGCATCACGGCATCCTCTTCGCATCCACTCTGCATCTGCCATCTGGGAGGGAATCGTGACAAAAACATGCAGCCGCCACCATCATGTACCTGATCCTGTTCAAACCGACCTCTGACCAGGATGATTTTGAAAGCTTACAAGTGACTATTAATTTCAAATGGATGTCCAAAAAAAAAAAAAAAAAATAATAATAATAAGAGTAAGAATAGCAAGAGTGAGTCACTCCAGTCAGATTTTAAATAGAGCTGAAAAGACATTGATGGAGCAGCAGTGGGCTTTCACTGTTTTATTCAGTGATCTCCAGCCACAGAGCGAAATAGTTGCATGCCCTGATTTTGTTGCACAGAAGTCTGCAAACCCATCACAGACGTTGTCTAGTCTGAATTCACAGCGCTTCCCTTTTGATGCTTGCTCCCCATTTCCTTTTTTCACGATTCAGGATGAAAAACCTGATGATGAAAGTTCGCGATGTTTTCCCGAGTATCCAAAATTGGTCAAGTAATTGTCAGCTGAAATAATCAGGAAGTAAGGCTGCTCTCACTAGGAGCCACGTCAAGCAGTCCAGCACGTGGGGGAAATCTTCATCAGCGCAGACAGAGTGTTTGCATATCTTAGCATGAGTTTAAATTGTGTTATTATTGGGTCCCTGCTTTGACATTTGAACTGAACTCGTACCTCTGAACTCGAATAGGGCTTCTCTGAATATTTCGACATGTGCAAAGATTTATGATTGCCCTGCTTAGCTGGACATCAAAGTTCATATTCTACAGTTTCACGTGTAGAAACCAATGTTTTAATATTATTGATCCAATGGTCTGTCTTCCTAAATGCCTGAAATCCAAGACATTTATCGTTTTTTGATTTTACAAAGAAAACATTCTAGATTGACTTAATTATAAACTAAGGCAATATTGTGTCCTCTGACAAGATACTGGTATTAAACAAGCAGTCACCAGTAGATATGATAATAACAGTATGATTTAAAGCACAGATATAGTTATGGTTTTTGTATAGCTGTTGTGTTTTGCAAAGCGACGGCTGAGACTCGACACGAGCCAAACATTCCTCTCACACTCGTCAGAAAGCTCTTGGAATCCCATTTGTACAGACTAATAGACTAAAATCCTTACAATCAGCATTACAGGCACCTCAGAGCTCCATTTTGGTAAACTAATTATGCAGGATAGATTACCCTCTGACTAGATTAGGTCAGTGGACAATGATTTATTTGAGGAAAAGCAATCAAAATCTGCCCTAACATTTGATTTGTGGCTCCATAAAAACGAGTTCCATTCAATTCTCGGTTTGAGCTTTCAATCAGGATTCCTGCCATGCTTCTGGTCAAACACAGAGGACGGGCTCGCATGTCGGGACTGTCAACACCGAGTCGGCCTCCTGGACAAATGCTCCAACACATCGATGATGTGGGCATTTGGGGGTGGAGAATGTCGCAGCTTGGATGGGATTCATCTCTCGCTTGCAAATGAAGAACCGATGTCTTGATTTTGTGTTTAGCCTGGAAGCCAGGGGACATAAAAGTCCCCCACTGGAATGTTTTGTCATCATTTGCGTGAACATTTTTGTGTGCTGCATAATTGCTGCACAAGGAGACGCATAAACTCACGGGCCAGTGTTGGAAGTGTTGCAAGACTGAATAAATATGCACCAACGTGACACGCACACACTTTTAGGGAGGCGGTTAATGCCGCTCTACAAGAACAGAGCTCTCGCATGCACTTGCTCAGTTGATTGAAGCGTTCAACTAATGGAAGGGCAATGCACTCCGATGCTCTTACAGAAACCTTCAGGAAGTTTCTCAGGGCTAAAGATTAAAGCAGGTTTAAGGGAGCATCTCAAAGGACATATTCCAAACGATCAGATACAGGAAGAGTGCGAAACAAGAACAAACCTTGCGATATGCGGCAGTCCGCCTAACCTGAGAAAGGGAGGTAACAGCTGAGGCGAGCAGCATCACTTCTGGGGATGCGCTCCACAAATCTCAATGAAGTCCTGGCAAGAAGAGGGCCGCCACTGACAAAGAAGACGAGCTGGACAAAGATGTAAACATACGGCCATGTATCCAGATCATAGACCGCCTATGTAGTAGAATGAGTCAAGTTGGCCCCTCCACCTTCGTCAAATCAGACAAAATTGTGCTGCGTTCACGTAGCGAAAATTTCAGTTTGTGCCGCCATCGTTTTAAAGACATTAAGAAAGGTGGTGGGGCCAAGGTCACTCGGGTCAAAGGCAACCAGACACAGATCAGATTTAAATCTTAAAATAAATTGCCAGATTTGAAATATGCCACTGACAGGCAGGCATCTGTCAAAACTTCCCCCCATTAGATCCTGACAAACTGCATTCAAGTTATTGATAGGAACTTTACAAAAACAGAAAGTCCATCTCATCGTTTGCAGCAGGACAGGACAGGTGGGATGGCGTCTCACTGCTTCTCCGCGTTGACTTACTCCAGCTCTCTGTATAAGCGTGCTTTCACAGGTCTGTGCACTTGTTAGCTATTTGTACTCCAGGGGAGTTTGTTTTACACTGGCTTTCGGTTTCATTGAAGCCGCTTCATTGTTGAGCAGCTTTAGTTGTTGAACACTCACATGTAGCTCCAATTAATCCTGGCAAGAGCTTCCTTTGAACCCCCTGGCGTGTTTAAGAGGCGCAAGTCCTCAATCAGCATTAGAGAGGAGAAGTGAAGGAGGAAGGAGGAAGGGGAACGTGTATGCCGCTGCAATATAAATGGGCTGCTTTTCTTTGTTTTGCGTCTTTGGGTGTCTGCTAACTGCTAATGAGAGAATCTACTGAGAGTTGGAATAAATCACTGAAAAGATGCATCTCCAGAAAGTTGATTCAGATGGTTCGGGTGTGGTTCGTTCTGTTGTGCCAACAATTTGTCAGTTTAACAGCAAACTAAGGCTTTTTTTTTTTTTTTTTAAAGTTCATAGCAGGATCAAGGTCTCTTGCCCTTGTTAGCCTCGCAGAGAACCGTCTTACTCCTTTTGCTGAGCTCCATTTATAAAACAGTTCTCCTAATTGTGTGCTTTTTATGCAGCACGCGACAATGCAATGTGAATTATTTGGGTTTGTTTTTCCCCTGGAAGTACGATTAGCCTTCCAGCAAAGCCCCTTTATTTCCTCTGCCTCAGAGTATTTCATTCCCTCTAATTTATCCATCTGCAGAAATGGATCATGGATCAATGCATGTGTGCGTGTATGTGAACGCGGCAGGAGGAAACATTCTGCTTAAGGGGGGTGATTACGCTGCCCCTTGTGGTTAGTAAGCAGACGAGGAAGCGATGGCTGCTACTTTCTCAGCTATCTTCTCTCAGTCCTCTTGGTGTGAGTCAGTGTACGTGTGTGTGTGTGTGTGTGTGCGTGTGTGTGTGTGTGTGTGTGTGTGTGTTAGTGTCTCATTGAGGCAGCACGATGACAATAAATGACTAAGCCCTTTCAGTGGCTCTGCAATCTACAATCATTTGTTTTGCTGACGGACTATTAATTTACATCCTCGCCATGAGCTTCTTAGTTAGATAGAAGCTCCTTGTTGCATGTAGAGGCTCCAATATTTGTTTTTCTAGTTAACCTGGTCTGTGATGCGGTTCGGCAAGGCCTGCACAGAAGAACAATCACAGATAGTAGACGACAAACTGGAATCTGGAGTTTCCAGAGGGACCTTCATGCCGATGAATTATGATGAATCCAAACAAATGTTTGGGATTGAGAACAGACCCGTCCTTTCTGCACCCCTCGCATTCAGGCCCGCCGTGCTCCTAATCCCGGTGCGTTATCAGCAAACATCAGCGTGGGAAGTCATGCGGACTGGTATGAGTCTGCGGCTGAGCCCCAGCCGCCGCGCAGCTCCGATCCGCTGAGGGGAACGTCTCCGCTGGACGCGCGTCCTCTTTTCACACCAAGGCCCACCACTGCCTGGCGGCCCACATTAGCTCAGAAGTTGCGTGCTGACGAGAGAAGAAGGGCTATATTTAGTTGTACATGTAGTCAAGAGTCTGTGTTGTGAAGAGTCAGATGCAGTTTTCCAGCAACACTCTCCGGCTGGAGCCCAGAATTCTGCCTTCTGCTAAACGGGCCACGTCTGTTTTCCGTCCAGAACGGAGACCTGAAAAAAAAAAACAAAAACAAAAACCACTGCGTGTGCGTATTGATTTATATTAGGGGTTGACGTGTTACCTACCAGGGTCTCCATTATCGTACTGTGTGTAGTTTTAAATTATTCAGCACAGCAGATCTAACTCGACTCATTGTCTCTGCCTCTTGGATTGGTTGTGAAAATCATGACCTACCTGATACCTCAATCGACTCTTATTACAAGTTTGTTTCAGACGGCAGTGTTTAATGCCAGGCCGTAAATCCCCTCTCGTTATTGGGGGACCATAAACAGGAACGTTTCTTCAGACAAAAAGTGCAAGGATTTAAATTGATTTATTGAAAAGGCTCCCAATGCAAGTCACGAGCTGTTTAAATTGTAACGTCTTAAGTCGCTTTATTTTTGAGTCTCTTTTGGTTTTCAGCAGAACTGTGCAAGTTTTACAAAATGTGGAGAATTCAGGGTTTCGTGTGGCGGCCCGGAATCATCCCAGGATCATTTCCTGCATGTCTTCCTTCTTCTGTCTCTACATATTTCCTGTCTAATATATTGCACATAAAGGCCACTCTTACCACAAAAACAATGTTTATTTCTTTAAAAAAAAAAAAAAAAAAAGGTTGAAAATCCACTGTAGATGCAACCTAATCCTGCTGAGTCAGGGGTTTGCCTGTTTGGACAGCCTGAGTTTAGATGTAGATTGTTGCACATGTTGACCGTCTTCTGTATATTGTTGTTGGACCTGGGCCTAAATTGAATTGCCATTTGTCAGATCAATACCACTGACGCTCCTAACCATTCGGTGCTGTTTTTCTCTGCCTCGTTTAGTACAGTACTCGCCTGTGGAAGCTACACTGCAATATCTCAAGCATTGCGCGTCAGACGCAGCATCGAGGCCCCACGGATATTGCCGCCTGCAGAGAGTTTAATATTGGCCTGCATGCATTCTGAATCCCTATGTAGCGTTCGTCCCGTGCAAAAGCTGGAAGAGGACCTCGCAGAAGCCAATAATAGCGTGTAAAAAGTGCACTTTAGTCAGATTTCAGATCCAGCCTGTGGGGAACACTGTTTATACTCAACTGAAAGCAACGAGCATCGATTATCTGCACGTAAATGGCAGTGCAGCCTGTTTTCTCACAGGTCCGAGGGATAGTTTCTCCCTAGGTTGTTACCAGTGAGATACGCGGGGCCTTACAGTGATTTGTCATGTGACAACCGCAAACTTCGATGTCTGTCACTGGGATTTTGTAGAGGAGGATATAACATGCTTCGTTTTTTTTTTTCCCCCTAACAAACAAGAATCTGGATATAGTGGCAAGCATTTGTAATTAGCAACCCTTTCCTCGAAGATCAATAAGAGAAATCTGTACCACAAATTGCCTCTGGAAGTTACCTAATCACCTGTCTGTAATTTGATACGAAAAGATTGCGGTCCGGATTCACTCTGAAGCCAAGTCTGGCTCAACTTGAGCTATGTTATAAAGAAAAAGTGTCACCAAATCTACCCATTGGCGTAAATAGAGTTGATCGGTTGAAGCATTGATCCGGGAGTAGCTGAATTAAGTGCATGCCAAGCTTTTCTGATTTCTGTTTGTGTCTATTTCAGACGCGTGCGCTGCATCGTGTCAGCCTGCCACGTTAAATTACAGTACGATATATGAAACGTGTACGACAAAATAAGACTGTGGGCTGCTTCTTACACCGTATTGTGCGTAGAAGTGACCAGTGGCAATGAAGGTCACCAGGTACACACTTCCATCTACTATCTGTAGCCACAGACAAATGGAGGAGTAGTCAGATGTTGACTGGTTTAAAAGTGTGTAGTTGGGGCAAAGAGGGGCGGGGAGGATGGCGGCACGTGATTGGTCCACTGCAGCGCCATTAAATCAATGTTTTATAAGTATCACTGCTCCGTTTGTAGGTTAGACTTATCTCTCTGCTCCCATGTGTGGTCTATTGTTGGAGCCGTGAGTCACAGTGGGCTGTCTTATGGAGATAACCTCCCCCCCACCCCTCCACCCTGCATTGTGGCTGCACTGTTGTTTGTTTCCACTGCAATTGCCGAGCAATGCTATTAGCAAGCCTCGCTTTTAATTTGGAGCATGAAACTATTGTGCTTGCTGAAATTTAAGGCAAGAACGGCGATCATTGCTGGCAGATTCGTTTACGCTGACATGCTTGGAGCTCAGCTGTGATGTGGAGCACGCATGCATGGGTTTACTCGTGCCTTCCTGCTCTCCTTTTCTCCCTTTTTCTATTTTTGCCTTTTTTTTTTCATTGGCTTTTAATTCATTTTGAGAAATAGCTGAAACCTTCGCAAGCGAACGCGGCACGCGGGCGCGTCTGACCCGGTTGCTGGACTTTCTCGTCCCTTTTCCTTTCTGTCCACGAGCGCAGGGTCACATGGCCTTTTGCTCTTTAAAACGAGGCCACACTTTGCTCCGTCACTGCGTGCGTGCTTTCTCGGGATTAGTTGTGACACTTGAGGTGGCTCCAAGCAGTGGCATGAACAGCACAGTCCACTGCTGTTATCGCGAAATATTCCAACCAGCATTATCTGCCAAAATCTCACACACACGCCGCCCCCCCCCTCCCCCCAACGCCCTCGACTGATTTGTCGTTAGGATCACGTGGCCCGCAGCAGGCCTCGTCACAGCTTGACCCGGATTAAGACGTTTTCACACACCTTTCTTTCTTTCTCCCTGGCTGTGCAGAGATGTTGTTAAGTCATGGTGACATCTCCATGCTGCTGATCAGGGCATCGTGTCCCAATGCCGTCACTGTACAGTTTTCACTGGATTTAGACACACACAACAATGAAAGTGTGAATGTAGAAGTTGAATAATTTGTGGAGTGTCTCTGGTTTTGGTTGACGCAGGATGCCAACAGGCGAAATATTCATACGTTTGGTATTAGCAAATGAAACAAACAAACAAACAAACAAAAAAGACCTTTTCAGATCGGCTCGTGTACAACATGGAGTGCTCCTCTCTTTTGTGGAGTCTACTCTGTAATAGCTCTCAGTAATTAGCAACCTGGTTAGTTTACATTCCTGCAACCAATCCAAACATTGCCTCCAAAAGCGTGTCATTTTCCAGACTCGGTGCTTTCTCCTGCTGAAGGGCATTTTTGGTGTAATGGCCAGGCTAACGCACGGTGCTTGTCTGTTTTGATTTTCATTTTTGTAGTTGAAATAGAAAGGCTCAATAAAGATTTCCTCAAGCAAAATCTAAACTTGTCCTTAGTTTAGGCCATGGGGAAAAGAGTTGTGTGCTGTGCCTCATATACTACAATATAAAAATGGCTCTAATTTGGCCCCACGGCACAGATGGTGGATGCAGGTGTGAGGTTTTTATTTGTAATCAATGCTTTTTACGTTCTCTTTTACTTCACAGTAGGCAGGATCATATATCTATTCAGTGATTTTTCTCAAAGACAGACTTTGGTGCACACAAATCTGAATTAGTTTGTCAAATCTGGCGTTTTCTAAGAAAGACCAAATCCAAACCCTGTTCTCATTGCTGAGAATAAAAAATAATAAATAATTAAATTGAGCCCCGACAAATGGCAAGATGGTTTTCTTTCTTCTGATGAGACAAATGTATCAAAAGACTTTTTGAAAATTTTGTCTGCAAAGATTTAAACATCCGTTTCCCACACAAAACTGACTAATTTATCGCTTGACTTCAATATTTCAAGCTTAGTTTAATGTTGAGCGGGAAATAATTTCGTGTCTTGCTGATATAGTTATTAAAAAACATAATAAATGGTGGCCTTCAGGCACTTTGACTTGACTAACTTAACCAATGTGACAAAACGTTTGATTTATCCTTTGAAACCTCAGTTATTAATCTATAATTTAACAAATTGTGCGTTTTAATCTCTTTATGCAATTCATGCACAACAGTTTGTGGACTAAACATGACAATTTGCCTCTGTGACTAATTCCCTACCTTGAAGAAAAACCAAGGTGGGGAATTATGTGCTTAATAGTATAGCAAGTTTTCAATAAGCTCTTGATATTGATTTCTCTGCGTGGACACACATTCCCACTCCCACTGTGGAGCGGAGACGTCTCCTTTGAGGCGCCGCTGTCCCGGTCCGCTGCGGCTTTGCCCTCTTAAATTCAGCCACGCCACGGAGCGGCTGACTTGACGAATCCTTAACCTACATTTTTACATCTCGCCGTGAACCATTTTCCCATAACGCCAGGAGGAAAGGCTTCTTGCTGAGTTTTCAATAATAAACGATTAAGTCAAGGGTTTAACATGCTTTGGTGGATAATGGCCTGCAAAGGAGAAGGCTTTTAAGCCATTGAGTGCTTTTAGCCTAGAAAAGCACCAGTACATAAGAGCTGTTGGGTCCGGTCTGTTGTCCAAGAGGCATCCGTCACATTAGGGTTAAAGAACTGTTTCATATTAGCACAATTATGTGCAATTGACATTTTTCTGACGAACCACGTTTCTTTAAAACTATCCTCAAAATATTGTGATGACGTCGCATTCAGTTTGTTTCTATAACTTGTGGCCTTACACGGCGTATTTTCTGTGCACTGTGTGTTTTCCAGCCACGTAATGCCATTTTGTAGCACAATCAAGTGACTGTTACCTTCAGTTGTATAAAAATGCTGCATATATCAAGCATGACTTGGCTCCAAGGTGGAGCTTTGTGGAAACAGACGGCGCTTTGTGAGCGCAACCCCACAACGGTCGCCACGGGAGATTCGGGGATTCCTCAAACATGCATAAAAGAAACATCTATTTTACAAAATGCCCCATAATACCCATTTAAAAATTTGGATCAAGATGAGGAACATAAAGCAAAGGATGTCCTTGATGTAGCTTTAATGTCAACGCCTTACACACACGCACACGCACACACATATAGCTGGTAACACCGAATTGTCAGTGTTTGCCCTGCAGTGCTGTCTATCAATCTCTTTCTTTTTATCAGGCTTGTACTCTGAAAAACCTGCCCTCAGATTCAAAAGAGGAAACATTTGTCTCTGCAATCTGGCAGCTGACGGCGTCTGCATACAGATGTTGGCCCTGGAGCGAGCGCCGAAACTGACGCCATGCGGCTGAGGCTTCGTTTGACATGCGAGTTAGCTTTTGCTACGTGCCTTTATTCCCCACTGCTGCTCACGTTCCCTTGTTTAGGGATGTCATCTGACGTCCGCCGCTACTGCATAAAGGGTTTTCTGCTGGGAGTTGAACAAAACGCTGTGCAAATCCACTGACTAGCTAATGTTTGGGCACGACTGCTAAGGGAGGCAAATATTGCCAACTGTCATATACTGTATATTGTTTTTGGGCTTTCAAACAAATATGTCCAAATAGTTGGGTTGGTTTTTACTGGTATTGATTCATTTGTGTAGTTTTGCAAGCAGAACTAATGCGTAGTCTTCCATTGTTGCAACATGGACTATATATATTTATATATATATGTACATATATATCTATGTATGGTGGTGTTCTGATGTAGTTAGACATGTGGTTTGTAATAATTCTCTGGAAGTGGAGGGGAGGAGGTTTGCACAGCCAAATCAGCCTCAGCTGCCATAATTCTAGATCTCTCTTTCTGTATTTAGTCTGCAGCTCCCCACCTCCGCACTGCTTATCTAAGTCCTCTGCATGTGTGTTTCTGCTCACTCAGAGAGGGAGAGAAGCCCTTAGAAGTGGTGTGTGTTTTTATATGCCGGAGTGTTTTTTTTTTTAAAAGGGTGTCTCCCAATCATTTCATTTTCAAGAGATACCCTGACTAAATTCAACTCCAGTAGCTGCTGTGTGACTTTCTGTGATGTTGTTTTTAGTTGTTTATTCACAGTTTAAAGTTAGCGCCCCATTTCAGTGCGCAAAAGTCCAACAAATCTGGAATTCCATCACAAAATATTTTTACACACTTCACAGTGATCTTCGTAGCGCAAGAGAGAACGTATTAGAGAGCAGCTGAAACACCTCGTATTCAATATTAAAACACTCGCACCGAAACGTATTCTGAAGTTCACGAAGCGGAAAGTCAACCGCTTGTGTAAAATGAGTGCACAGTCGCTGGAGCAACACCGAAACGAGATTGCAAAACGGAGAAGAGACGTGCCAAACCCAGTTTAGCACGTCAGCTAACTGGTGGAGGCACAAACACTTGTACATGTGCTGTGTGTATTTTACCACACACTTTATCAAAACTGCATAGCAGCTTTCTTAACTCTGTTGAGTTGAGTTGGACACAACACACAACTAATGAACTGTGTTACCTTGGTGCACTTTAAAACAGTGGCGTTTTCAAGCGTATATCTTGCACTGACTTCACTGAAGTATCTGGGACTTGGTGTGTGTAAGTGCTTCTTGCTGAGTGGCTGACGAGCATTTTGTGTTTTGCTCCGTACGGAGTTGCATAATAATTACATGGACTGTACACAAGAGCGATGCATTTCTTGTGGTTTTAATTTAGACTCTCTAAATTAAGAGGGTAGAATAGCTGCTCCTGTGAGCTTGAGGTCAAAGTCTGAGGAGACGTTTAATGTCTCATTTACTTTCTGAACTCAGAAGTTTGTGTCTCCTTTTATTAGCTGAATAACTGACAGAATCTGTTTGAACTGAATAAACAATGAATGTTTTCACCCCCATGCAATTAATATTCCAAATGTTCCCCCCTCCCATGAACCTAGTGGCCACTTGAACCTTTCACGCTCTGCTTCTGTGCTAACTGGACCTCTGGCTTCATCAGCTGGAGGAATGCGCGGCTCTGAAAGTCTTTTTCTGCTCTTTGTTGGAGTGTTTGTCCTCAGCTCCAGGCCTGTCTCTGGCTGTCCTCTCGACGTGGGCAAAAGGCCAGACTGCACCAGCTGTTCCTTTCTCTTTCTTCCACTTTATCTTCTCTCTCACACTTCCTGTCACCTCGCCTCGTGAAACAGGCTGTGATACCTCGACCCGGTGGTGCAGCTTGTGACACTAGAGTTGATATTCACGCACGTTGGCATCAGAGGAAGACCGATTATTTTGTTGTTGTTTTGTTTTTTTTTGTGTGTAGTGTGTGTGTGTGTTTGATAAGAAACAAGGTCTTATAGATGGTCTTATAGATTAAGTACACATTGTAGTGCTGCTCAAATTTCTATACATATAGTCATGTCAACAAATTGCCATTTCATTGCGTGTCAAATTCCAAACAAATTTAGCAAAACAGCGTTTCTGCTGGATGTAAAAGCAAAATAATTATTGATTAGTTTTTAGTTTTAATTACCTGAAATACCACCAAACTGATGACATGCTCCTGTTTTATCCACGGTTTTCACTCAATAAATTTGTCAAAATCTGAAACTGCTGCTGCGCCAGTTACTGAACGGGTTGTTGCTGGGTAACCAAGGGGGTGAGTGAGTTGCTAGGTAACCAAAGAGTGAACGAGTTAGTTGCTACTATTAACAACCTTGCTCAGTTGGTGGAGCATCTAAAGCCTGTCCTACATCTCCCAGAGTGCTGTGCGGTTCCGCAGCTCAGTGAAATATTTGAATATTTTATCAGACATTTTATCTATTGACGTTAATCATGTGTCTGGATTTACTGAGCAGATAAACGATAAATCAATAAAACTCAAATGGACAAAACAAATAAGTCAAATATATATATTTTTGAAAAAAAAAATAAAAATAACATTGCTTTTAGTAAATAATCTAAATGTAAATCTTACAAATGAAATAAAAAAATAATAGCTAACAATGACATAATAAAGTTAACAGAAATAGAATAAGTTATCAAACCTAAATGGTAAAAAGCAGAGCAAATACAAGCTGTTATCAGTTCTAATATTGATCCTATGACAGACTCATAGGTGAATAGTGAGGTTCTGGGCCGGGTGCACTGTGTGGGTCACAAACCCAGTCAGCCAGTGAAAACAAAACGGGCCGGGTCAAGGCTTAAGCCGCCCGGCTGCGCGTCGGCACGGGCTGCTGGCGTAGGCAATTTTTATCATTTATTTTTTCTTCCCTTTCTGTGAGGCTCACATTGGGAATTATCAGAGCATGCAAGCGGGGTAGTAGCGGCAGCAGCAGCGGCAGCAGCAGCAGCAGCTAACATTGGGGATTGCGGCGGGTCGTGGACTTGACCCGATTTGTCATTTTGATAACTTTTAAACAACCGCCACTCCTCCGGGGATTTTATTGGCTCGCAATCCAAGGAAAGGACGGTTTCCTCGTTCGGCCGAATGAAAATCAAGATGCGTAATTGCTTTGTCGAAGGAGACGTTTGACATCAAAGTGCAACATCTGTGGAGGCTCTAATTATCCTGCCTCATCATGGACGATCTGGAGCACTTTGATATCTCAAAGGAAGCAGGCAGTTTGTTTCCAGGTAGGAACAGTGAGAGTGGAAAAATAAATATATATAATAAAACAAAAAGAGCGAGATTAGACACGTTCATCATCAGGGCCTAAATCTAGGATCATGTCAAGCCTTCAAATGTAATTTAAATGCGGGATGCTATAAACCTCCCGGCGTGTTGTGGAAATTGTGCAAGAGTGATAAAAAGCCTCTTCATCTGCTAAAGTTGTTTACGGCTCTGCGGATCGTCTACGGGGAGCGAGGGGTGAAAACGCGTTTCCGTGTAAACAGTTTTCAGCCAATTAAATCATCTGACGGAACGGGTGAGCGAATGCAAACTTGACGAAGGAGCCTGGAGGATCAGGGGATGCAAGGAGCTCACCTGATGACCATAGAGAGACAAATAGGTGCCCGGTCTGCTGCTCGAACCGAATTAAGTTGCCGTGAACGAGCGCCGACCCGAAACTCTTGACCTTTCAGTTCCCATTCGTCTCTCTTCAAAGGAAGACGACGGGCCGACCCTACGGGCTCGTTTGCCAGAAGAACTATCTCACTTTCGTGTCGCTTTCCAAACTATCCGGGAAACCCGTTAAGTGGATTTTCGTGCCTCTAAATTACGACGCCGGCAGGTCAAAATGAACATGCCGCGTTGTTGTTGTTGTTGTTGCCATGGTGTGTGTCGCGACCAGAAATAGACGCGGCCTGCACAGACAACCGGTGCACGCACATGTGCAGAGTTCGTGCTCTTAATGCTGGGTGTGTGTCGAGGTGTTGTCACACACACACAAGGGGAAGTGCCTGTGGAGGCTCAGATGGTGACAGATGGTTTGGAGACAAATCAGCCTGGGAGTCAGGATCTCCGTCCTGGGACCAGTAGCCCCTTTAAGTATCTTTGGAGCAGTGTTTATTATCTATAGAAAACATGTCTGTTTAATAATCCCTTCCTATAAACTCCCTTAGCGGGCGAGTGTTTGCTTTGTGTGTGCACGGGGTGTTAAATGTTACGCAAGAACAGAATATCATATACAAGTGAAGAGAGAAAGGTTGTTTTTCTTTTTCCTTTTTTTTTTTTGTTGCTCCGTGTTGTACAACACAATGCATTTTTAGCTCTTCAAGCGGTACTTAGTGCCAAGGCCCTGCAGCTGTGATTTATGACTTAATACGCGCACGGTTCAAAGATCTGCAGGATTTTTCCAGCGCATGTTGGTTTGCTTGAGCTGCACTGTGAAGAACCAAAATGACATGCATCGCCTCTGCTGCTGCCTCGTTGGAGCTGTGCAGGAAAGAAAGGGCATATTTTCACTGCATACAGGGCTTTTTTTTTGTTTTATTCTTTTTACCCATCACACAAAAGAAAGTTACGACGCCCTGCCCAGTTACAGCTGGTGTTAGTGCGTTAGGTTGACGCAGGTTTAGTGAAATACTTCTGGTAGACCCGTGGAAGGAAGTTTGACCCACTTCTCTCATCCAACAGTGAAATATTTAGAGGTTTCTTGCATTCACAGCTTAATTCAAGCATTTGAGCTGGCTCAGGATGTGGACCAGAGTTTCCCCTCATTCATTCTCTCATTTTTGGAGGCTTTTTCCAGCATCATGTGGTCTGCGTTCAGGGTAAACGTCCACGGAAAGCCAATGAAGAGAAAACCTCAAGAACGATTCCCCCAGAGGAAATCCCGGGGATGATGCTCTCCCATTTGGCCAAACCTCATTCCACTTGCTTGTATGTGTGCTCGTGCTCTTTCGGTCATGGCTCAGACCCCAAGAACATAAGTTAAAGTAGACGGATCCGAAAATGAAAAACGTTGCTTTTTGGATCTCTTCTTTCTTGACCACGACAGACTGAACTGGAGGACATACGAGTCAGCAATTTGTCTCACCATTTCCAGCTCTACCCAACCTTTCCTCATAAAGAAAAATGACATAAAATCACTTAAAAATGTCTTCACTGGCAGCCACACCCCAACCTAGAGGGATCTGCTGCTGTTGTTGCACAGAATATCCTTTTTTTTGTTGTTGTTCTGATCTCTATTAAGCATCAGGAAATGTCAATGTTAGCGAGTTAATTAGCATGCTATCTGCTTCAGTAGCCAGTTTGGAGTTGGCTATTCAATAGACATGCTACTAAAAGCATCAACGACTGATGCTCTTGTAGTTTCCATGTAATGACTTCTGTGTTTTACATGACTGGATATGCGGCATTTACGAACCGCCACTTATTTCCTCTTTACAACAAAGTGTAAAAGCAACACCGCGTCTAGCATCTCATTAAAGGGCTATGCAACTTTTAAGGAATACAATGGGGCATTTCAACCGTCTTTTTGTTGATTACGTTTCAAATGTGGCTTTTTTTTTTGTTTTTTTTTTTTTTTGTCTGCCATTGTTGTTTTTATTGTTGTTTTTGTTGCTTAATTAATTTGCTGTTGATTTGTTGATTTTGTGAAACGGCAACAACTTCATAGCATTCAGTAAATGCGACATGTCAACATTTTTAAACATTTCATGAATCCTGGTGTAAACTTGCGGACTTTTAACTTACTTTGATTATAAAGAAAATAAGTTTATAAAAATGTTTTCCAAATCGAAACATGTTGGGGAGGTTCTCCCCCTGCCCCCTCCTTTCCATGCTGTTCAATAGAAACTGCCTGACTAATCATTACAGTTTGCTGACACTGTCACAGCTCACTCCAGCTACACGCCCATAATTATGGGTTCGCAAATCTCTAATCCCACGTACGTCCAGACGCGGCGTTATCGACGAAGTGACATTGTTACTCTTCCGTAGAAACACCTCCCGGGCATTAGTCCGAACTTTGCAAAAGTGTTTTTTACGGTCCGACCATAAACTTCACCTCGAGAGGTGCTTATGTGGCAGAAGCTGCGGAGTGAGTAGCTCCTCCGGCAGGAGCTCCCAGAGGCCTGCACAGTCAAAGTACCGTCTGATAAATGTTTGGACTGGTGTGAAAGAGGAGCTGCTAAAAGCTCTGCGGGAGTACATTTGGACTGGGCACGTAAACAGATCACCAGTTGTGTTACCGACTCTCAGATGCACATTTGTTGTTGTGTCTCCTTGCAGCTGAGCTTGGACAACAAGACTTAAGCCCTGCTAGCTTTGAATAATCTCATCCTCATGTAGGTCAGGGGTCACATTCTCGCTCCGGATGCTTACAGACCACAATTAAGTCTTGTTGTGCTGGAAGCAAAGTGTTGTACGGTTCATAGATTATGGTGTAACATGAGCGTCTTCTGAACGTCTTCCTTTTTTTTGGTCCCAGACGGCTACATTTTTATACGGTTTTAACTTGCGTCTCAATTGATAGATCTCGCTTTATTGATTGAGATCAGTTGACCAACTTTATTGGTCGACTGAGAGACTGCAGAAGACGTCATCTGATTCAGATGAAAATATGTGAAATCTGCTGGTCTGTCCTCCTCCCCTTCCGCTGCCTCCCGACACGTATTAGAGCACGCTCACGCCTTGCTATGACCTTTCAACTTTAGCTGTGGCAGTGCTGCATCTCCGCTCACCGTTACGTTTCTGCTGAGCATCTGCAGACGTAGATCCCACAATCTAACAAGACCACATAGATAGATTGAAGCTTCTTTTCGGCCACTGAAAGGCTTTCGTTTCTTTACTTATCATTGCTTTTCTGCATTTTTGTCTCACTTTGACTACAGATTGTTCAGTTTAAAAAAAAAAAAAACAATCATACTTACATAACCTAATACCAAAAACACAAAGCACAGTTTGTAAAGCTGCAATAGGTAACTTTTGTAAAAAAAATAAAAAGTAAAAAAGTATTGTACACAAGCTTGATTGATAGCGGTAAGACTCTCCTAATGGCTCTGATTGGTTGTTTATTACCGAGTGGTGTATTGCTGCAAGTGGCAGTAGGACGACAGGAGACTGATCTTACATATTACCTGCCTTGTCTTATGATGCCATGACACGATGAGAGTGTCAACGAATATATAAAGAATATATTGATTATATAATTAACATACTCTGGCTTTGAGAGAAAACTGCAAAGAAAAGTGTCTCAAACGTTCTTCACGCCACTTTCTTATTGATCGTCATACATCACATTCATTGTTATTCATTGTTCATAACTAGCACATCCTCACTAATGTCTGGCAGTCGCCACAGCAGCAGGTTATTTTGGACCATTTGGTCCCCAGAGTTCAATTCTCCCCTGCCGCGGTCCGTCTCACCCGACTTCTCACCTCATGATCTGGACTAGTTTAATAACCATCACTCATCACTTGAGAATCTTCTTTCAACACGACGGTTCGCGCTGCTGGCGCCTTCATATTCACACCATCAAGGTGAGCTAATCCACACCTTCCGTCTTTGCTCGGCTTCTTGCTTGAGTTCACGCCTTCAAATGGTTGTAATTGATGGTTTGACAAATGGTAATAGCGTTAAATCTTTTTTTTTTTTCACAGAATTCTTTTAATTTATAGCATAAGTGTTTTAACACTGCTCCAAAGCCATGGGTGTCATGAGGAATTAAGCCTTTAGTTTGCTGATCGTCTTCCGTTCATCTGACATGGCGTTGCATTTTGAAACATTTTGAAATTTTAAAACCATAAGAATTTTTTTTACAGGCTTCACTGAAGTCTTTTTAAGGAGATGCTGCAGAAGTGACTGTACTGAGCTCAGAGTAGCTCAGTGCTGCCCCTTCCTGGTCTGTTGCTATTATATGGTTAATAGCAGCCCATTGTACTTTTCACTAACTTAAAAGAAAGGCTTGTATTTACTGATACTGTGAGAAACATGGACAGCCATGAATTATTGAAGCAAAACTCTAGCAGGTACACTACAACGGCCTTCACTGCTGAGCAGCCAGAGTTCTCGCTGCTCAGTTGTAATTCTTCTAAAATCTGTCTTTCACTCCTGAATCCTTGGCGATCGTACATCGTGACGGTCGTTTCTTTAGTCCCAAAACGCCACCAGATGATCCTCAACCTGCAATTCGTCCATCCCTTCATTTATTTCAGGTGTGTGTGTGACCTACTCAAGACTCGATTTTGTCCTTTAGACTCGAGTCGTGCTTGAGCTGCAAAAACGAGTTGCTTGTTTCAGACTTTTGGATGTCTCGACTGCTCAGATGTGAGTCCTTGCGTCCAATCTTGTGCAATCAAGAGGAAAAAGCAAGTCGGTGTGTAAACAGCAGACGCAGGTCCAACTGCATGTTTCGCTGCGAAGGGACTTGATTACAAGCCTTATTCCCTTCTGGTTCAGTTGTTGTGATTCACTCCACAACTAGCAAAGCCCAGTTTAGTCGCTATGGGATTTAATGCACTGACTACTGAAGGGATGTTTGCAGAAGACTCCTTCCAGCTGAAAGCACAGCAGTGTCTAAATGTCTGTATTTTATTTAGCACAGCACACCTCAAGCACAGGCTCTGAAAATAACGAGAAGGTCAAACACTCTGGGTCTGTTTATGGATTTTAGCCAACAGCCAAAACGGCTGCATATGTGTCTGCGTCACATTTTTCATAGCTAAATGGATTGAATTAATAATATATTAAAAAAAGTGTCACATTTCTTTATTTTGCTCAGTTAAATCAGCTTCCAATATAAATTCTCTTAAGACTCCCAGTGCTAATGATCACTTTTCACACGGATGACTTGAAATCGTAAGTAATTTTCTTATGACTCATAAATTTATGGTTAAAAGTGGCTCATCGTTTGAATGAACCCCAGTGGATTGTCTTTCTAATTTGAACTAAAATAGCTCCATTTTTAACATGATAATTTTGCAGTCATGTAAACCGAGGGCATGTAAACATGCCTGTGTGGTAAAGGGTCTCGCCGTTCTAAAAACACCTTTTTGAAGCTGCCTCGAATTCTTGAAGCAGTGTTCTGCATATTCATTTGTCCCCGCTCGGTTTTGTCTCCTCATTTCTTATTCTTCCTTAACCTCCTGCTTATGTTCCTCCTCAGCTCTCATGCTCTGTCTTCATCAACCCCCCACATCCTGGTGCTTTCCCATCAATTTATCTCTCCGTCTTTCCTGTTTGAGGCCGCTAATTTAGCCTGGCTGGCTCTGCCTCCCCTCCAGCCCCCCCGGCAGCGACGGGAAAACGACACAGAGCGATTTACACGATTGCATTTTTGCCACGTCTGTTCAGAGTTGCTTTGAGGACCTTCCTCGGGTGACTCCTCCGTCTGTGCATCTGAACGAGAGTCCCTGCCACGGCAGAAGAGTTAGTCATTCTCTCAAAGCAGATTTAATTAACGCTTTGCAGCGAGTGACCTCTCTGTCACTAAGAAGCTTGTCGCTGAACTCTGTTCACGCTGAATCGTTTCCTGGGTCTGCATATGTCTTTGCGGGTTTTTATAAAAGCACGGATGTTTCAAGGAGTGTCATTTGTTTTTGTCATGTTTAAAAACGGAAACGTTTGGACAGTCGTGCGCCGATAATAACAGGCGGTTACAGTCGGTGTTCAAGAGCTTCCTGGGACTGTTTGGAGTTTTAGTGGATGACGGCAACAAGTGGATGCTGTCAGAGCTGCAACAACCAGCAGCTGTTTTGAAACCAATTAAAGATTACGTGTTGATAAAATAATTAACCCTAATGGTATTTAAAACAAACCCAACATATCGGGAAACCCATGAAAAGCACACTTTTCTCCTGTCCGTGTAATAAACAGATGTTTCTGGTCATTTTTTCAGGAAAAAATGGAATATTTGCAATAAGTACATGTCTTTCATGTTAGATGCTAAGCTAACAAACAAATGATTGAAAGATTGATTTGTTTTAAAGCAAACAATTGATCTGATTTTCATTTAAAAAGTGTAATATAGCGACAGAGGGGGCTGACGTTTTTATGAGGATTAAATTGAAGCGATACCGCTTTAATTTATAGATATATAAAAACATGATGCACAGCAGACATGAGCTGTGCTAAAGGCGTAGCAGAGAGCGAGGGGGGAAAACAAGAAGGTGGGCTGGACTGTTGTCAGAAGACAGTGCTTCCTTGACCAGACTGGCACAATAGTTTTCTTTCACAGCTGCAACAACAGAGTCGTGACATTTGGTTCTTGTGACTGGCGCAAATTCCCAAACCGACAGAATCACAATAGGGCACACACAGAGGTCCCGATCACGGACCGGACGCCCTGAGAGCAGAGTACTTTTGAGGCAAACGGGAACGGTGGAAAATATTACCATTTGGTTTCTGCATTCGCCCATTTGTGAAAAGACATGGAGTCCGTTTCCACTCTTGAGGATTTGTTGGTTTCAGCCGTTGCGTTGTCGCTTGGAGGTTTCCCAACGTCAGCTTTGGAGTAATCTCCAAACCTTTTACCTGCCAAACTGGTAAAGACGAGAAGGAGCCATATTTGTTCAAGAGACAAAGTCTGACACCAAAAACAAACGGAAAAAAAAAAGATTTTAAATCTTCACTTTTAGCAGGAGAAATTTTTAATTGGGTCAAGTAGTGGCAGTTCTAGCATATTTGCCCCCCTCGTAAAACCCTCATTTATCATCTATCCCCTGTCCTGCTGCCACCCTGGGCAACTGCCCACACGACCCGCCTCTAGAGTTGAGTGCAAGCGTTTTACAGATTTGTTGATGAAGGGCGCAGGTTTCACCCTTGACCGCCCGTTGTCTTTTCTGCGCCGTGCTAACGTGCGTTTCCTTTGGGTTGCCAGGTTTGCCAGGGTTTTCCAGCATGTTTGGGAAGAAGAAGAAACGGCTGGAGATCTCAGCCCCGTCTAACTTTGAGCACCGGGTTCACACGGGCTTCGACCCGCGGGAGCAGAAGTTCACCGGGTTGCCACAGCAATGGCAGAGCCTGCTGGCCGACACCGCCAACCGGCCCAAGCCCATGGTGGACCCGTCCTACATCACCCCCATCCAGCTGGCGCCAATGAAGGTACAACACAAATGTGCAGAGGGCATCCGGCCTGGGCGCCTAGGACAAGACATTGCCATGTCTCCGTCTGTTGCGGTCATCGTTTGTCCTGCGTCATCGCCGTCTCCACTCACCCACGTCCCTCCTCTTCCTGTCTCTACACGCTTTTCTTTTTGCTGTGCTTTCCTGTTCCTGTCTTGAATCTTTGCTCTCTCTCTCTTTGTGTAGGTGTCGGTCTCTTCTCACCTCGTCTCCTCCCACCTGTTACCCTCTTCCATTAGAGAAACAAAATGGATTCTCCTCCAATCTGGCCACCATAACCAATCAAATATGTGAAATTATAGCAGCGTTGTCTCCATTTCAGTGCTTTCAACCTAGTTAGTGTCCTCTGGCGTTATGCGATGCACATTTACAGATAAAAAAATAAAATAAAATAGACTAAATATTTATTAAAACATGTGATAAAACCCCTGCTAAAACTTTATTCTTGATTTGATATTGACTGGAACAATTTCTTTGTGTTGATCTAAAACAATTTTTATCTCTTCAAAAATTCTAAAGTCTCTTAAAGAGATATTTCCATTACAGTGCCTTGCAAAACAGTTAATTATAAAGTGGTGGAATTAGAGAAGCCGGGTGAAGACTCTTCTTCCTGCATCAGCTCAAGCTCAGTCAGATTAAGAGTGGAGCGTTGGTGAGTTTTGTCTTGCCACAGATCCTCAGTTTGAGACTGAGCTGGACTTTGACTGGGCCGTTTCAGGATTGCCTCTCCCCGTCTTCCCACCAAATCTAACCAATTTCCCAAAAAGGGGAAAACTAAAACAAACATACATAATTAAATGAAAAAAAACAACAACAACAACAAAGAGATTAACGTCAACATGACATGTCTTAAAGTGAGTAGGAAGGAGCATGTGCTAAGCAATTACTAGTTGATGTCGATATCCTGCCTCTTGAGCAGTTTTACCTCAGCCTCCACAATTATACGCTCCCTTATTGATCTTTTACACACAAGTCTCAGTTTTAAAGAAGTCTACGGTCGTATTTTGGCAAGGCACTGCACATGGCAGACGACGCAGCGCTGAATCCGCTGGGACTTTTGACCCAAAACATTTTTAAAAAAATCCTCTCTAAAAAACACATTTTCTGAAATTGATCTGATCTACTTATGTTTTCCATCTGACATTTAAACCTGCCGTCATGTGAAACCATCTTGCATGCCGATGCTTCTCTCCAGGCCGTGTAAACTCCTCTGTGAACGTGTGTTTCCTCTCCTCTCTCTGAGTGTCTCCTCTGATGTGTTGTTGTTCATTGGTTCCGCTTAACACGTCACTTTGACACGTTCAGTCCATTGAAAACAGTCAGTGACTACACATATATATATATATATATC
The DNA here is from genome assembly GCA_010277015.1 of Poeciliopsis turrubarensis. Classification (NCBI taxonomy): domain Eukaryota; kingdom Metazoa; phylum Chordata; class Actinopteri; order Cyprinodontiformes; family Poeciliidae; genus Poeciliopsis; species Poeciliopsis turrubarensis. Next base: position 12,988,642 of record VMRN01000001.1, read on the forward strand.
CCTCCCCTCCCCCGTTACACATGGGAAGATTTCTCAAATTGCACCTTGATGCTTGTGCTCAACTTTCAGTCGGTTGCACCAGAACAAGGTCCTGTTGCTTAAATTGAGCCACAGTTTCTCTGCTAAATCTTTTCAAACACTTGTGTCGTTTGTGACTGAACAAACAGGAGCCCGTGTTGCTTAGAAGCACCACACCGTCTATCAGTCCTAGAGGAACCGCTTTCAGGTCCTCCTGACAAGAACACCTGAGCTCAGTGAAAACTCAGTAACGGAGAACAGCAATATGCCACAGGAGATATCTCTGAAGAGGGGGAAACAAGAAAAATAATTCTCTTGCTCTCTTCACAGATATCTCCCCAGAAAGTCCGGTCGTCTGAAACGCCGTTGCCCAAAGTATGACCTCCTCTTTCCTTTCTGTTTTCAACCCCTCCCCTCCTTTTTTTTTATTTGTATTATTATTATTGTTTTTGTTTTTTTTCTTGATTTTTTTTTCTCCTTTCCCAACGGCCACCTTCACACAGTCCAAACGGGGCCGTTTTGTTTCCACACGTCTCCCCTGCTGCCTGCTGCCATGCATTTTCAGGTGGAGGTGGAATGTCAGCAGGGACAGGGAAGAGACAGAGAACGACTCCACACATGACATAACCACACCGCCGTGCCGAGAGTCTTTTCTTAGAGCTCATCCCCACTCCTCCTGTGTTGTCTTGCGCATGAAAACCTCCGTAGAAAAGATAAGACTTAAACTCCGGCGGCATGCTTCCCTTTTGTTTTCCCAATTGCTGCAGAGCACCATTGAAAATGATGATGAGGATAATGATGATGATGATAATGATGGTTGCTGTGATGTGAAGTGCATGTTGTCATGGCAGCTGATTTTGCTCCGACGGAGGCCAGCGCTCTGTAGAAAATGGGTCACGGAGGGTCTGCATGTGTTAGAGGAACCCTTCGTTTCATGTCGTCTTTGAACTGGAGCTCCTGGAGCTCGGGGGCGGGCGGAGGGACATTTCCTGTCCTCTTCTTTCCCTCTTTAGCGCCGCTTCTCTGCTGTTTCCAGCGCATTAAAACACAGTCAGCATGCCGGATCACGACGGCACACGACTGTGTGCAAGTTGAGGAAGCCGTCGGAAAATTTCTAGTTTCTGTTCGGCACGTTCAGGTGACGCTCACACAATGAGACATTAACTGTTGTCCAGGCTGTTCCACAAAATGAAGGCATTAGTTTTAGATTAGAGATTGAGACTACGGGACTCAATCTCTCGTCCAAAAGATCCTCCAAAAACTTCCAAGTCTTTGGAGCTACTAAACTTCAAATGTGCCTCAGGATGAGCTTACCTGTCTTTTCTTTTCTCCAGTAAAAAAAAAAAAAAAAAAGAAATCATGTTTATTGTTTTGCACCCTCACTGTAAATTTGGGACTTGGACGTCTGCAGTTGTAAAGCAATTCAAGATGAAGTCATTCCTGTGTTAGGAAATATGTCTAGTATGGAAAGTCTTGGTGTGGAAACCTCAGTGCTTCAGTAGTGACAGAAGGGTTGCTTTGCTTATCTTTCAAACAGTCCGAAAAATTCTTTCACTGCAAAATAGTTGCTTTTGAATTGGATGTAGAAATGCTCATCAGAAATGTCCAAAATTCTCAAAAAAAAAAAAATTTACTCCAACTTCATTAAAATAATTTCTTAGGATGTTTACCTCACTCTGTTTTTCTCTTCCAGGTAAAACGATCTTATCCTCCCCAGCACGAGTCCCGCACACTGATGTGATGAAATAGTCCCAAAAATGATATTTCGTTCATGGTTTTGTTCTTCAGGGCGAGTTATGCTTCATTTTGTTTTTTTTCACAGTTACGTTAGTCATTATTACATCATGTTGGTTTTGAGGCAGCAATTATAAGTAACCCAGTAAAATCTACATGATTCATCTCTATTCTTTAATGCATTCATTGTCGACTTTAGTCATTTGATTGGATGGTTAAACTCAGGAGCGAATTATCTCTTAACCAGCAGACTTCAGGTTTTCTTTCGGCTTTTTATACTTGCTGCTCTGTTAAAGTAAGAAAAACAAAAAGGTATGAAATACATAAAAACTACGTAAAAAAGCTAAATTCAGCAGAGAGTTATTCACATCTTATTCACAAAATAAGGTCGACTTTGTTATAGAAATTGTCATCAATATGTCACAAATTAACAGTTGGAAACACAGTTGATTTTTGTTGTTGTTTCGAATAAAAACTCTCGCGCCATGTTTGAGCTTCATACTTTGAAACTCAAATGTGTTAATGGCTGTTACAGCCTGAGGGCGACACGACGCAGCTTCACTTAACTTAACGTGAAAAAGAAACGAGCGAACAGAATATAACACCGCGTCATCATTAAAGTTGTGCCAACCAAAGTGACTGATTTATTTCTACAATGGGGTCAACAAAACCCTCAGTGGACTGATTTAAAACGCATTGATGTGGCTCACATTGTGCCCTGACGATTAAAAGAAATCTGGAGAAATATTCTGATGCGCTTTAACTTGAAGAAACAAGGAAAGGTAAATGTGAATAGATGCATTTGTTGGGCGGAGGAAACAATTTACAAGCTGTGAGGTTTACCAGGGTTATTCCTTTTATAAATGTTAATTATTGATGTTCACTTTCCCAACTTTATTTTTTTCACATTTTTCATTTCAGAATTGTAAACAAGGGGGACATAAACGCAACCTCTCAGGATGCATCAAAAATACATAATCTTCAGTTTAATGTCTTCGTGGTTGGATTTCATTCTCTTGTTGTGATTTAAAATATTAAATGTTTGTCAGTGTACTGGTTTGAAGAAGGTACATTTCCATCCATCTGAAAGATTCATTTTTAATCTATATTTTCGAGATTTGCTGCATTAGATGTACGGTCAGTTTTCAGGAAGTCAGTACCGGTGTAGTGTGTGTGTGTGTGTGTGTGTGTGTGTGTGTGTGTGTGTGTGTTACCATGGCTTCCAAGATGGGCTCCGTTTTTTATAGTGTCCCGTCCGGGGCTCGGTGTCTTCCTCTCCGGGATGCTGTGACACTTAACGCCAGCCTGTTGTTCGTGGCAGACTCTTCCCACGACGGCTGTGTGTGAAAGTGTTCATGCTCACCCCAGGAGGGCGTGAACAGCGCCGCCTCCAGTCTGGCACACCTCCGGAGATGTCTTCATTCAGACAAGGTGCCGTGTTGAACGTGCGTGTCGACCTGTCGGCACGTAGACGCTACTTTTAGACGACATCTAATGAGCGCGTAAACACGGTCGGCGTGGCCTCGGGCTCCCTGGCTCGTTGTTTATTCGCAGGTTTGTCGTTTTTTTTTTTTTTTTTTTTTTTTTTGTCGCCGGACTGCTCACCTCAGCTGATCATCTGCATCGCTTGAAGGCCTCGCTCTCACGTCCACTCGGTTTCATCCAAGCACACATGCCAGTGCAGAACGGACTGACACAATGCCACAATGGACTAACTAAACACAAAAAAGAAAAGAAAAAAACTTTACTGCGTAGTGTGATTTGGCGTCGAACACAAAGTGCTGTGAAGAAGCTTTTTGTGTTCGTCTTCTTTTTGCTTTTGCTATTTTTTTGTCACACTTAATGTGGGACAAAAGATAGCCAGATAGCCATGCTTTGAAACACAAAGTTGTTTCAAAGCATGATTTTGTTCTAGAAGCGAGAAATCTAGCCAAACTAGAGGATATTTTGTGCCATCAAGCGTTTGTGATTAACCAGCAATAATCGTTTTACGTCACTGTGTGGGGTAATCTTGTCCAACTCCTTGATTTAATTTAGCTATACTGGAAGACTTTTGAGAAAGGACAACATTTTTAAGGTGATACCACGCAGCATTTCACTGTATTTCAGCCTCGGCTTTGATTAGGACACTCTAAAACCTTTGCGTTTCTCTATATTCGGAGGCGTTCCAAGGGGAAGGTGCTGCTGTGCTTTCAATAACTGTGGTATAACTTAAATGTTGTTGAGCTAAAGCTCTGAAGCAGATGTCCACACACTTTTTCATCAGGGCTTACTGGTGGAGAGCAAAAATGTTTGGCTACATCGATTTCAAAGTTTGTTTGTTGAACCATAAACGCTGATCTCACCAGCGAGGGAGAACTTCAGTGAATTCGGTGTTTTCTGACGGGCTCTAAAACTAGTTTTGGTGAGCCGTCTAGTCCAAGGAGAGCTCCCAAGTGTGCCGGCTTTTATTCTGCGTGTGCATTGCAGCTCTCGATTTGGTGCAAATGCATCCTAATGCCTGAGAAATTGCTTGATAGTCCATCTCATTGTTATAAACGTTGATGACCGTGTTGCTTGATTCTTCAGCCTGGCAGTAAAATTATGCCTCGTCATGGCTGGTGAAACTGAACAAATAAACGCAGTGAAAAAGATTTAATTTCTGAGGTAATAACAGGGGAGGGGAATTGCTTTTTTCACATAAGGTCAAGCCGGTCAGGTTTTTTTTTTTTTTCCTTCTTCTTGGCAAATAAACTCATTAATTAAAGACTTCAAGATGATCTTTGCCGGCTATTAACACTTGATGAAATCGTTGGAGGAAGAGCGCTGCAGTGTGTCTGTCGGTGTGTGCGTAGGTAGCTGCGTTAACTTGTTGCATTCATTAGCACCGCAGGTGGAGAGCAGTGTCTTATATCAATATCAGCTTTGTGTTACACTTTGGCTTTGACACCTGTAAATCGCAGGCTCCTTTGGAGCCGATGAGGCATTTACCACATTGACATCTGTGTTAGTGTTTGTCTGCGTTAGTGATTGATGTGTTTGTGCATGCCTGCGTGGATATTTAGGGCTATTGGCTTGTTATTGCCATCTGCTGGACCCTGGTATCTCGTGTTTCCTCAACACTTAAGCCTGTATTGCATTTCTTCGCTCATTTAGGCCAGCGTTTCCCAACCCTGGCCCTCAAGACACACTGCCCTGCTTTCTTTATGTCTATATAGATGATTTCAATTGATTAACAGGCTTTTGCTGAACTGCAATCATCTGAAAAAGGTATGTTAAAGCAGGCAAACATCAAAAATATACAGGGCGCTTTGTGTCGGCGACTAGGGTTGAGAAACGGTGACCTAAGAGACTGAATGATGGGTAATCAGTTTGATACAACTGACGAGTCACGTTTGATTAAATCTTTGAGTTTTACCAAACCAGTTCAAATCCTCTCAGACCTCAAGATGTACCAGCGAGGATTATCTTACGTGATTTCGTAGTTTCAACCTGCTGATGCCAGTTCCAGCTGATCGGTTCAGCTTGTCGTAGTATAAAATTGTAGAAAACAGCATTTTAAATCATCCTTATAGTCTAGCGTCCTGTCTGTAATTAACCGCAGATGTAGACCTTTAGAGAAATGCAGTGTGTCCCGTATACTACCTCGCATTTTTTGATTTGCAGTAATGTCACTGTGAGTACGCGAAAGCCTGGACCTGGAGCGAGATTATAACAGGTAATTTTCTTTGAAGGTCATGTTGGCGCGGCTGAACGAGGCGGTACTCTCAGCTGACGCTGCGTAGTGCTGGTGATGGTGAAGGAATGAGACCGATTGTCGCCGAGACGCTTTTTTTTTTTTTTGTCTTGTAGCAGAAAATAAAAAGTTATTCTTAGTTGAACACATCAGGACAGAGACAGTCTCCTGACTTGATTTCCTTGCGGACGGCTGCCCTTTCCTTATTTCTCCCTACTCGTCTTGCAATCTCTTAATATTTTTGAGACAATCTGCTGCTGCTCCCCAGATATCTGAGCTGCAGGTTTACATGTAGCGCAGGTAGAGTGTAGGTGGTGGGGATATTTTAGGGAGCTGAACAGCTTGCTGCAGTAAGACCCATTATAGCTCCACTGAAAATACCTCGACTTACATCACGCCAGAAATATGCACTTGAATGCAGAGTTTTGAGGTAAATTTGCAGAAGATCGTGTTTGTATTGTTGTCTGTTTTACTTTGACAATGTGCCCTCAGTCAAAGTATGAAAGAAACACGTCATTTCCTCATTGATTATCTCACAGCAAAGGCTTTTGATAATGATTTGTGGCTGAGTCCGTGCCTGAATTCAGCTCTTCTTACCTGTTGGGTCTACCGTTTGGCATTTTGTCAACTATCTTAATGCTTATTGCATTAAAACCGTTTTCAAAACCACATCCTGGTTGGAAGTGCATGAGCACCGTGTCGGGCTGCACCAAATTAGAAAAAAATACGAAACGTAATCGCGACTGTTATGACTGATCACAAATGTCTGGAATATTCCACCACTAACAGTCCGTTAGCTCGACATGTGAAGGTAGACTTGGCGCTGCTCTAAATGTCAGTGGGTCGGTCGTCCAGCTTCCCCCACCACTTTACTGGCAGGTTATGTTGAGGGGAAACTTGATCATTAGGTTCCTCAGCAGATAGTTTCAGTGGGCTTGGAGCCCGGTTTACAGTAAGGTCATGCAGCTGCAGACAGGCTTGGGGACTTATTAGGGCAGGTGGGCCAGGGGTGGCAGTTTTTTGGGGCTGTGGCACGCAGGAGGACTCAGTGGTTGAGGGGAGCAGCGGAGGTCTGGTGAAGCTTTAGGGTTGGAGACGAGGACAAGTCAAAGGAAGGATGAAGACCGAAGAGGCAGCAGTGTTAAAACGCCGGGTTCACAGGCAGCTGCAGGTGGGCTGTTTGACGTGCCTGATTCCAAGCTGCATGTAGGCGTGGAGGCTATACATAGCTTTGCGTGCGACAGGTGCTCATGCTAGCAGTTAGGTGCACACCTCAAGCCAAACGGCAGCTACAATGGCGAACGCTTTTATTTGCGTTTGCTTCGGCAGGTTATTTGTTTTCAAACTCGCACACTGGACTGGTCGAACGCTTCATCTGAGCATTTCTTGATTTATGGTTTCTTGTTCTCGTGTTTCGTGATGCAGGGTTAGGTTTGTGCACCGGAGCAAAAGCAGCGCAGATGTACGTATGGCTGGAGAAGGGGAGCTTCTAAAAATAGCCTTCCCGATTTCCGAGGGTCACCCAGTCCTTGCTTCAGAGGTGAAATTGCAAACCTTTGTCCGCCCACTGAATAAGGAAGGAAGAACGAAGTCGCTGATGTGGACAAACGCTAAGCAAAACATTACTCCAGTAAATGAATCAAGTTTTGCTAAAGGCATCTTTTCATCTTTTTTTGTTGCAGTACCTTAATCTGTCCCAGAAAATTACAGGAAAATAAAGTCCTTAACTTAGCCGTATTTATTTGGCGGGAAGGGGAAAAAAAAATCTGTTAAAAAAATAATATTTTTCAATAAAACCAGCAGCGGCATTTTTGCCTGCATCCCTAATTATTCCCAGAAAAGGCGACTGCATACTTGAATAATCAGACTTTCTAGGAACTTTTAATTAGTCATTCAGGATTTTGTGTTTCCCTGGGGTCAGAATATAAAGTGACATAAAGGCCATTTCTTTTATGCACAGGGCATCAGGCTGGATTCACTGTTATCTTCCCACCACTTGACTAGTGAGCATGATGGTGAAGTAGGTCAAAGCTCAGTGCTTGTTGTCAACAAGTCTCCATGACAACCATTACAGGCTATCTACATCCCAAAGGCCAGTTTCTTTTTCTGTCCGACCAACTCGAAAACAACCATGTTCACAACACCAACTCTACTGGGAGCAGGAAAACACTCCAAGAGGCGTTGGCGTTGAACTAAAGGAGTATAGTGGAGGATGTGTGATGCTGTGGGTCTGATTCTTTAACAGATTACCGAGGAACATTATCAGAGTCAATAAAGATGTTTTAAGGAAAACATCTGCCGGTCTCTGTCAGACTACTGGAAATGGGTGATCTCTGGGTCTTTCAGCCGCATTATGTTTTTTTGTTTATTTTTAGTGTGGGATTATGCTGCTGCTCCAGACTGTGAGCTTATTATTTGTTTTTATGTTTTTTTTTTTTTTTTTTACATCTTTACCAAAGGAGCCGAGGGATGTGACCAGCGTTTTACATAAGAACGTCATTTTTTGGTGCTTCTTTGCTCCAGATCTGTCAAACACACCGACTCTTTCAGCCACTGAACTTTTTTATTTGACCGACCGTCGGGGGTTCAGGTCACGTTTAATTCGATTTGGTCTCCCTGTGTATCACTTTCCCTGCTCGCATTGATCCGGGATTAAATTGGTCGTAGCAGAAATAGACTAGAAGAAGGAAAATAACTCCTGATTGATGTGTGTGTGTGCGTGTGTGTGTGTGTGTGTGTGACATGCCGTCACACAGACAGAGGGAGCATCTGTCTCGCTTGGCACCGAGTCGCAGTGGATGGCGTTGATTTAGACCTCGCTTGTTCCTTTCTCCGCTTCTCTCCACTCGTCTCTTCCTCCTCCTCTTCTGCTCCGACTCTCAGTTTTGACGCGCGTCTGCCACTCATGGTCACATTGTACCAACAAAAAATAAAATAAATAATGAAAAATGCCTTCACAGAGGCTTCAGAGCCAAAGTTGGCAGAGAGGTTTGGCTTTCAGCGACGGGGAGCTCAAACTGTCCTGGCATTAATGCCGTCCCTCAGTGTCTCAGCGTAGACTTTTTGGAAGGGCATTTAGGCGGTGAGTTTTCAGCAAGCAAAAGTGTCGCTTAAGATGATGTGTCAGAGTTTAAGCGCTGCGATTTGGTAGCGGCTTTACGGCGCAGCCCGAATTTTTTTGGATGAGAAACTGCAAAGTAACTGCTAATCCTCTCGAACGCGTGATGGCAGCCGCTCAGACGGCTCGGTGAAAGGCAGCTTTCTATGGCCGAACCTGTGGTATCCTCCTGTGGCCGCACTGCAAAGTGCAGCTCCTGATCTCGAAATGGAGAAGACTTAAACGTGACCAGCAGACCAACTCCTGTTGCATAAATTTATTTCTTCCTGCAAAAACCTACAGTTTTATCTGCTCTCTCTTTCACGTTAGATTAGTGCAGCTTTGACGGGACGAGTGCAGCAGGTTGCTGGATCAGGATAAAACATATTCAGGATGATTAAGCAGGAATAAACCCATGTTGAAATGTTTGATTTGAAGAGAAGCTATTTCTTCTCTTTTTAGTGACGCATGTTTGATGTCTTGCAGGAAACAGACAATATTCCGGTTATGAATTAACAACAGGTCATTGTTATAGTGTATAGCTGCATAGTATTATTTGGTTATGGCATTGAATCATAAAATTTAAAAAAAAAAAAAAACAACTGCACAGCAGGTGGGAAAAATATTAAAAACATTAATTAAAAAAAACCCTAATAAGAGAAGAATGTATGAATTGCATATTCCCAGGAACTTATTCCAAGTTTATCTGTTGGAAGACAAAAGTAAAAGAGTCATGCGTTTTATTTGTTTATTTAAAATTAAGAATTACATTAATACATATGATATGAATACATTTCATTTGTGCCCAGTTAATTCTATTATCCAGTATTCCAGAGTATTAATGACATTTCTGAAATTAATCTAAAGTTTTAAGTTTTTATTTTCTACCAAAATGTTTCTACTTTTTCAAGCTCAGAAATTTCCTAGTCATTTCTAGAAAATCTCTGAGATTAAGCCCTAACACACCGTCATACAAAAACTGGCCTTGTTGGGTTCAGGCAAAAAATAACTTTATTCTTTCTTTTTGATTATTTTCTCCTTCTCTTGTGAGCAGAGTCAAAATCAGTGCTTTATTGCCCCCTCTGAGACAATAGTGGTAACTGCATGACTCTTGAGAGAAAACTTGTTGGTTCAGATGAGCAACAAAGAGGAATGAGTGCAGGTTATTTTATGTTGGAGTGGATTATTTATTCGTTTTTTTTAGATTTCCGACCATGAGAGTAAAATGCGACTCTATGTCCATGTGTGTGAAACTGTTACTTGACAGTCGGGGAGCAGAGTTGACGCTGAGAAGCGGGTGACGGTTTTCTGTAGGGGCTGACAGGACTCAGATTAATGAGCTCTGCTGTGTAATTAATCTTTGGGCAGCTGTCTGTTTATCTGTCTCCAAGTTGGCAAGAAGATAAGTGCAGGACGGACAGTTTGATCCCCACCTCTCCCTTCCAGCTTTCTTCCTCCTCTCCCACTTTCAGATCTAAAACTTTCTCTGACAGTGACACACTCAGAGCCTCCTCAGAGAAGGATAATCTCTCTGACTCATTGGGATCACACACATGCTCGTACTGTCACAGCAGATGAATTTCTTGGCTATTATTTCCAGTAATTTCTGAAGGCTGTGAGTCTGCGTGTGCTCAGAAGACCAGATCGAACCACTCGCAGCCGAGATTTGCCGCAGTGATGAACTAAAGCAGGATTTGGTCAGACTCTGTGATTGTGTTTTATTTAGCTTTTTTCCCGCTAATCCTGTTTGCTGGAAGTCGCTGGTGGTTCCAGCTGCTGCCCTCCGTGCGACTTGTTCACCCTGGCCTTGTGGCGGAGCCACTGCCCGACTGATGTCAAAGGGGACCGGGTCACGCTCCTCTGAACGGCCGGCGACGGAGATCTGGGCATAGTATGAATCATATAGCTGGAGGAAACGGGCTCAGCTTCCTGCAGCACGATACATACAGTATTCTGTATCCAATCTATAATACATAAGAGGATCACTGCATGAAATCTATCCATTTTCTGATTAAGTGTGAGCAAATCCCACATCCTGCAACCAAAGATGGATGTAGAAGATGTAAAGCACGACAAATGTGTTGAGACAAAGATGATCGAAGAGGCATAAACAGCAACGTTGAACTTGTGAATCATACTTTAGTGGCTCAATGAAGAAATGTTACCTGTACTGTCGCATATTGTTTTTAGTTACATTCTCAGAGCATTAAAAGTTGCAGTAAAAGCCCCTGCAGTCCTGGTGTGCTGCTAGCTAGTTAGCTCTTCTTCTGTTTCTGCTTTGTTCATAATAATGTGACCCACCAACAGAATAGTAGCCAAAATTAACAAAGTACGTAGCAACACATTCTTTATTCTGGACGATTTATTTTATATTATACACAATTCTTAGAAATGTTACGTGAAGTTGTACCATAAAAACATGGCACCCTCTGGTTTAAAGGTATGAAGTTCTCTCTTAACTCCTCCCTTTTGACACAAGATGTCGCTGTTGTCTTAGCTACAACACTGCAGGTCTTTAAAACAGCCCCTCTTAATCACTTCATTTCTTATGTTTATGCTTATTTTTTCAAACATACACTTTTATTCAGCTTTGTAGACTTCTCTTTTGGTTAGACATGTCTGTTAGAATTAGTAGTCTTTGGTTTGCAGTAGGATGACGGAGGTTGTTTAGGAATGTAGCTAACGGCTAGCCGCCAGCTGTTAGCGGTTAGCAGGACAGCCTGAAGCCTGTTAAGCATGACCAATGTAGCTAAAGCCTCTTCTGTGTGTTGGGTAATAACACTTCTTGTAAGGCTCTTTCAGCGAGCCTCGTTGTCAGGCAGTATTGTGATCCAAAGTCTGTATTTTACTGGGCTTTGAGGTCTGGGTTAGGGCTTTTATTAGTAATTGTAATGTAAGACAAGAGCTCCAGAAATATGGCTGTGCTGTTCGTTTGTCTTCAATACCGCGCCTGACCAGCAGAGGGCAGCAGAACACAAAACATCGAGTAAAAAGTCAATAGCTTAATTTCTCTGTAATTTTGCCTTTTCAACGTTTTAAAAGACTTTTGATTTATATTTGGCAAACTTCTCTGGTTTGTTTGCTGATGATCAGAAATATATTAAAAAAATCCTTTGCTTTTATATCTTATTTTACCTTCAAAAAAGTTCAACAACAGAAAAGGTGTTACTTTCCATTGACTTCCATTGACAAAGAATAAAAAGAAAGAAAGCTCTATAGCTAAATAAAAGTTAAACAGATTTACTTTTTCCTGAAAACTATCAACACTGGGATAAATTAGTATAAACTTTAACGTGTCTTGAAGAACCAGGATGGTTTAAAGAGTATTTTTTTTAGAGTTCTCCTGGCTAAACTTGTTTTTTTTTTTTTTTTTTTTTTTTACATTTAATGAAAATATCTTTTTGGTTTGAATTTATTTCGACATTTCCAAAGCAAAGAGGGAAGTAGCAGGGCATCACACGGTGCAGCGGTGTGAAGTTACAGACTTTCAGAGTCTACAACTTTTAATGTAGTTATTTTGGGTTTGAGTCCTGACCTTGTGACCTTTGATACATGTTTCACCCTTGTTCTATTTGCCTGTTTCCTGTCTGATTACTCTGAGTAGCACCAAGTTATGTAAAAAAATAAGAATAGCGGAGTAATATAAGAGCAACTTCTGTATTACGTCTTAACTTATGAGCTTCTAAGATGACAATGGTCTGCATTTTATTCCCTTGAGAAAAGAAAGTATAAAGTACAGAAATGTGGGTTTTTGCAGCGTGTTGCAGTACAATTTCTGTTCAGCAGAGGGAGGTAGAGTACATCTTAAATCTTTTGAAATGAGTCAAGTTTTCTTCTTACGCTCATGTTTTTTGTCAAGTCATGCATAAGAGTCATTTTATTACATAAAACTACTTAAAGACTAACACACATTTGCTTCTGACATGATTTTTCTTCCATTTGTGGAGAATCGCAGGTCAATCTTGTATAGTTCCTTCTTAATCTGCAGTGTAGTCTGTCTTCTCCCGTACATTTTCTCTTTGATATCGTTTTAGTCATAAATCAGTCAATGGGCTTCATAAAACGGTCACTAGTGCAGTAGGATAGTGCACTGCAGGAAGAACACAGCATAGTAGCACACCGGCATTGTTTGTGTGTGAGTAAAACCCCGTCTTTCTTTCATTCTTTGTTTGTTTCTTTCTTTCTTTTTTCCTTTTTTTCTTTCTTGTCTTTTCCTCTGCAGCCTGAGTCGTGACAGAGAGCCACAGGCTTGTGCCTGCGCTGGGTTTAACACACAAAGGCTGGGAGAGAGAGCCAGAGAGTTGAGATGCAGATGGCGATGGATGAATATTTTTGTTGCACCAACGTTCACTCGTTCTGCTTAAGTGCATCAGATAATGTCAAAAAAAAAAAAAAGAAAAAAGAAAAAAAAAGAAAACATGGTGTGTGCAGCAGGACTGTGAGAGTTGGGAGTGGGCGTACTGAGTGGGCGATGTTCCTGCGGTGTGCGTGTGTGTGTGTGTGTGTGAAGCAGAGATAAAGGCTTGAGGTAGGTGATGAGCTTCAAGAGCATGATCACACGCTAAAAAAAAAAGATCTAGCCACTGAATCTGATTAAAGCGAAGCGCAGGCATTGTTGTAATCATTTTAGAGGCGCAATATTACACAGATTTGTGGCGCTTATAAACGTATTTAAGTTTGGAAGCTACTACTTTTGATTCACTGTGTTTAAAACTGCAGTCCTAATGACTGCGACTCACTGCAGCGAGAACTAACTAGGTCATCAAATTATGTTGCAATTAACTTCTTTTTTTTTTTACTTGTCTCGTATTTTCAGCTGGATGTTGATTTCATATAATGTGTTGCTTTTTTAAATCTTTAAATCCACAGAAAAAAGGTTTATCGCACAATAATATTATGAAATAAAATGAGTAATAATGTGACAGCAGCTTAAGGATTTTTAAACAAAGTTCCTTGATTTGTAAAAGTAATTTCTGAAGTCTAAATTACACGATGTGTACCTCCTGATTACTGCTGCAAACATTTAAGCTGACTATTTTTTATGCATCATCTGTTATTGTAATTTTTCTTGTTTGTGAGTCTTTAACTATTTGTATGGATAAAAATACTAATTTATTCTAGTATCAGTCATCACAACTTCTGTTACTTCAGTGCAAGGATTTATATTTGATGTATGTTTCATACATATTAAATTTACAATCTAGGTTCAAAAATGAGGTGATTTTGGAAACGTTTGTTATTTAATAAATGATCAGTACTTCTTAATGTTCTTCTCTTCAAGCAAACAAAACGTTTTCCCCACATTTATTTATCACATCTCGGAGCACAAAGTTAAAAATGGACTATTTAGTAGAAGTGTAACAAAAACGAAGAGACAGCGTTATAAAAAAAATTAAATACAATTGAAAATATTGATTCAAAAATGTTAAACTCAACCTGACACAAAAAGACGCAAAGGGAACGGATCTTTATTGTTGGGAAGACGATCCATAAAACAGGAAATAGACGCCAAAGTCTATTTTTCCAGTTTGGACGAGATAAATATTTCCCCAAAAGTACATTTGAAAGAAAAACCAATCGCAAAGTTTTTCTGTATCAGAAAATACAAAGCAAATTCTTCGAAGTACAACAAACTACATGATTACACATAGACGCAGATTTTAATCGGACGCTACTTAATATTCACCTCTCGTATTTCATTTCCGTCGTGCTGAAAGGCTTTGGCGCAAATTGAACAAGGTGTGGGTGAATCTCCGTCCAGGCCCTGCGGCAGTGGACCGGGCCGTTTGAGAAGCTCGAACAAAAGCTGCAGTGCGGAGGAGCCGAGCAGCAGCTCTGCTGATCGGATCCTCAGCTGTCCCGGGACCCCGCTGGCCAGCCAGGCGCGTCCTCCCAACCCGGGTTCTGGGAAGGAGTCACGGGAAGGGCAAGCTCATTAATTACCTCCCCCTCTCCGCCTCCCTCCCATCTTCTCGTCACACCCCCCCTTCATTACCAGCAAGGTTAATCCCCCTCTTATCTCTCAATGAGCCTCATTTTTCATGCTCTCTTTCTACGTCACTCCCTCCCCCTCACCTCCATCCTTTCCTATCTTTCTTTCTTTCTTTTTTTTTTTATTATTATTTAAGCTGACTCAGTTCCTTCCGACGTCTCCTCCCTTTGTATGATTACCTTCCTGAAGAAAGTCAGTGTTTTCCCTTCTCTTGCCTTTCCGTTCCCGTGAAAAGGCCGTGCTGAGCTGAGCGAGTAGATCTATTACAGCTTATCACTAAAGGACAGGCCAACGGCGTGCGCTGGTGAAATATAGCCGCTGTCACCGCCACCGCTGAAGGCGACCCGTGCGCACGGCTCGCCACGCTGTAAGGACGACAGAAGACGGCGGAGGAAGAGGAGGAGGAAGAGGAGAAGGAGGGAGGGAAGGCGAGCCGAGCGCGGGAGCCAATATCAGACCCTTAATTCAAATTATTGGGAAGATTTCCAAGCTTGATGCCGGCCGTTTGACAGTGATTCGGCACACAATTAACCTTGTCTCTCCCTCTCGCCTTTGCACCTCTGTCCTCCTCTCGGTTTTAGTCGCCTGCCTTGTTCGTCTCGACTCTTTCCTCCCCCCCCTCCCCCCGTTCGCCTGCCCGCACTCGTCATGCTCCTTTGACTCGGGCCTGTTGATTATGAGTCGAATGGGGATGATTATGTCTTATGAGATAACCGGCGCTCCCTGATCTTGTTTGCCAATTGAATTAGTTCTGAATCGCCGACATCCTCAAGTAGCGTGACGTGACGCGGGAGCCTCGTTCTGGAGATTTTCACCTGAGTAGAGTTGAGGCGAGAGGTGAGACTCTTAGCGCGACTAAATTTTAAGAAGCACCTTTTTGATCTCTGACCTTTGTGACCTCAGTCCTTGTAGCACATGTAGCAATACTCAAAGTTCAGCATTTATCGACCTCAGTTTTGATTTAAGTGTGTTCAGAATCTATAACACGATTGTTATGATTGCACTATAACGGCTAAGATGAGCACAAAACGGTTTGTGATTGTTTACTACATGATGCGCTACGTTATTGCATGATCGTTTCTTTAAAAATCGTTGCCCCTGAATTTTGTTATAATCGACGCAAAACGTGACCCTGTCATTGGATTTGTTGCAGAAAGTATCGCACAATGCGTTCAAGGATATGTTATATTTTCACTACGTTATTACATATTGTGGTGTTATTGCAAAATGTGGCGCGACAGACCCGTGTTTACCTGGTGTGCTCCCTGCAACATCTGCACCCGGCGTGATAGATCTCCACTCAGTGACCTGTTTTAAAGACCGTCCGCCCCGCGGCTGGGTTTTACTCTCTGCTTTTATGGCCCTTTTCACCTTGGGTTGCAGTTTTTACGGTGTCAAGCAGCGTACAGCTGTCAGGCAGAAGAGAACAACTGGACTTTTAAAGTGGGGGGGGGGGGCGAGGTTTGCAAAACTAATGAAATTGAAGGAGGGGCAGATGTGTGGAAGCACAACTTATGGTGGGTAAATAATGACTTCTGAATATCGAATCCCCTGTTTGGCTCTTACCTAGAAGAATAAAGCACAGGGATTCCCCCTATTGTCTAAAAACTACACTTCCATGGACATTTCTAAAGTTAAGTGTCCTTTAGCTCAGAAAAATATGCTGAAAATGAGATATTTTCATCCCAGAGCTCTCGTCCAAATTTGATTTGAACTCCAACCCCCTTTAAACATGAATAGACGTCTTCATGTCTGCACCGTTTATTTAAATTTCCCTAGTAGTTATTTGCATATACAGCAATACAGTTTCCTATTTCAAGTCAGAAACTGAAATCTGATGAGCTTCTTGTTTCATTAATACTCCTCTATGCTTATCTGGATAAGCCTCATTGTTGTCTGTTGATGCATGTGATCCTTAAAAAGCTTTATGCCTCTTAAATTAAGGCCTTAAAATGTCTTAAATCCATTTAAAAAAAGCAAGTTGGCCTTAAATAGGTTAATCACTGATCTTAAGATTATTTAATCATATTCTATGGGGGTATTTTCTTGCGGGATTTTCTGTCAGGCAGAAGCTTGAGTCAAACTCAGACATCTACACTGCGATAACTCACTGCTAAAATACCCTTGTAGATTGTAAATCCTGTCGTATTTCTGACATAAAAGCAGAATTATTCCCAGATCTGAACATCTCTGCCAGTGAAATCAGGCGTAGCATTCGTGCAACGTGTTGGGGTCCAAGCAGGGTGTGTGAACAGCTGGGGAAAAAGATCAGATTAAGTCCAGAGAGGCGTTATGATGCATTTCTTAGTTGCTCTTATTGTAACCTCAGTGTTTTCTGTTTTTTTTTTTATTTATTTATTTTTTTTGTCATCGCAGTTGATATGACAGACATGAGTCTGTGAGCTAAGAGAAAGATTTCTGTTTTTATTAACGGCAGGACTCTTGCGGGAACCGTCCTGCCGCGGATGAACGAGGCGAGGAGAGCGCTGCGCGTTTGCCGTGACCACTCACAGCATCTGTGCCAGCAGAATACCGTTGAGGAATCGTCGTCTGGGGCTTTCTGACACTCTGCCTCAGCACATGTGACACGAGACGCCGCAGAGTGACAGCGGTGTGACTGTCAAAGAGAACAAACTTGCTGATGCGACGCTCCGGCACTGAGAGTTGGGTTCAACAAACTCCCGCATTAGAGGAAATGACTGACAAATTATCCATGCAAACAGTCTAGGTTGGTTTTGTTGCCGTAAGCAAGTTTGCGGTTGCTGTCCAAGGAAATGTAACCTGGTTTAAGTTTAGAGTTGCTGAACTTCAACGGCTTTCCTTAAAATTCAGAGTTGGTGTTGAACTTTTCTTTCCAAAGACGGGGAATTTCAAAGATTATGAAATGCCGAATATAAACCCGGACGCTAATTATTTTGACAGCTCCGATGATTAAACCTCAGTCTATTTATGGTTTAGTTAGCTGAACTTTTAAATCTGCACCGCAATCACATCGAGGAGAAATGATTTGGGGGATTCTGGTGATTTTTGATCTTGTCCTCATCTGTGTCTTCACCCAGTGTGTTTCTTAGTCTTCATCATTCCGTTTGTTCACTGAATAAATCTCTGGGGTCGTCAAAGAACATTAACAACTTTGCTAATTTTGTGATTATGTGACCTGAAGACACTGGATTTCATTTTAGGGTATTGGAGTACGTTGCGACCCGCCTGAGGAGGATCCGTCCTCCTCGGATCCCAAGCAGCCGACACACACAGTTGAACATTTTAAAATGTCATTCATTTCAAAAAGATGTATTCGTAACAGAGTAAAAAGGGTTTAATAGAAAGCCAGAAATCCATTAGATCTTAATTTGTAATAACATTTTAAAACCACAGTTTAAAAAGTTTTTATTCCTCATAGGAATATGGTAAAATTCTGGCAACCACAGCTGCCGGTATTTTACCATATATTAGAGACTTTTTAATGGTTTTTTTTACACTGCATATATGCTTTTCCTTTTTATTTCAGTTAGTGAACAAAATGTGAAAAAGTTAAACTGGTATGAACACATTTGCGAGTCACCAAAGCCCGAAAACCTCTCACTAGGTGATGTAACAGTTTGAATTTTTCAATAATCCCCACGGCTCAATAATTCCCTCGTCATTTGTTGTTCAAACACACCGTTTCGTGAAATATTGAGACAAATTGAGGGAAGTATGGGAACAGGTTGCTTTCATAAAGTGAAAGTACTGAGACTCAGCATCCTCACTGTACAAACTGTGCACACGCACACACACACACACACACACGCACACACACACACACACACACACACACACAGGCACGCAGATTACATTCATAGGTGCAAGGCTGCAGCTTCTTTCCCCACATGACTCACGGCACAGCCTTGTAAAAAAGGCTTAGCAAGGTAGGAGGGGATAAGCAGCACTCTTCCTGCGCTTTGAAGCAGATGCAAGCATGTCGGCCCTTTCTCCGCTCTCTCCCTGACTTACTCGTGTCTTTGTAGGTGCATGTTGGTGTGCCCATTTGACTCGTGAGCATGAAACCCCACTTCACGATTATTAATGTAACCTGATCAGCCCACTGGAAATGAAGCTAATCTGTTGCGAGGGAAATGGAGCGGGAATTAGCACCTTTAATCCACAGAGCCTTTTTTTTTTTTTTTTTTTTAAGTTTTAGCTCATGAGGTATTTCGCCATTTATCTTAATGCACTTCTTAGCATGCTATTTTTTTTTCTATTTTTAATTTTTATTTCTAATGACTAGTGGTTCCATGAACTGATGCCTGCCGTTCTTTGAGATGACATTTACTGCAAGTGATGATTAATTTCATACTTGTTGCAAAGCCCTGATACAGATGAATTGAAATTCCGTGCTGAAAAATGTGTGCTGTAACGAAGGTTTGATTGAACAAGAATTTCAATTCATTTCATTCACTTTCCAGCTGGGAATGAATTAATTATAACTTTATCTACCCACCCAATGGCTGTCTCCCTCTTTGCTTTTATTTTGCAGGCTCTCTTGTGTGTTAAATGTAAATGTCTTTGTTCTTCCTTCAGACCATTGTTCGAGGGAACCGGCCACCCAAAGATGCATCAATTAACGGCCTGCTAGAGGAGTTTGACAACATTTCAGTGACGCGCTCCAACTCCCTGCGCAAAGAGAGCCCACCAGGCGTCCAGCAGGCTGGAATCAGCTCCAAGCCGTTAGGCAGTGGTCATCTCGCCGCTCTAGAGGAGAATGGATTCAACCACTACTACTCCCGCTACTCGTGCGATCTGGATACCTCCAGCAGGGACTTTTCCCTGGAAGCCGGGAAGCCAAGCTTCTCCATAGATGGAGACTGGGCTGTTGGGAGGCATTATCGGTTCACCAAGCAGAATGGCCATTCCCACCCTATCCGTAGCCCCTTTTACCCCGACGCCATGCCTCAAAAATCAGACTATGGGAAGCTCCCGCCGGACTACCACACCTATTTGGAGAGCAAAGGGCGCTCGGCCGATGAGGTGGCCTCCACAGTCGGTAGCGGAGTGGGCTCCAGCGGCTACTACCGAGCGTCAGTTGGGGGCTCGTCCAGTCAGGACTACCGGGACACTTCAGTCGGCACGCCTTCCCGGGCCTCTCTTCACAGCGAGCAGATCAACTACCCGGACAGCGAGTGGAGCTACGGCGGCTTGCGGGACGAATATGACAAGAGACCCAAGAGCTCCTACGTGACCCAGACGAGCCCGACACCAGCTATCAGGCAGCGATCTCGGTCAGGATCCGGGTTGCAGGAGCAAAATGTTCCCTATGCTGCCAGCGGGGCTTTGAGGAACCCTCCTCAGGCCCACCCATACAGCTCCTACACCTACCCTCGCCTCTCCGAGAGTCTCGCCAACTCGCAAACAATAGGCAAGGTGAGCGCTTAGAAACACAAAAGCTGAAGATTCTCCCAATGAAAATCTTAAACATCAACAGGGTTTTTTTTTAAATGGTGTTTGCTTTAAAAACAAATTATAGGAAACAGGTTTTATCAAACCCATTGACGGGCCTGTCGCAACATTTCAGAGAAAATTACACAGAAGTATCCCCAGTTAGTCCCATCTCTCATCCACCTCCAGTTCTTTTTGAAAACCCACTTCTTCTCACTTTCCTCATTGTGATCCTTAACTGTAGTCCCTAGGCCTGACAGATGGTGTCAGCTTTAATTTACTCTTCCCTGAAGGAGGCAGGAACTGCCACATAAAGAATTACTGCTCTGCAGTGGCCGCTGTCGCTGCAAATAGATCAATTAATGCTGATATCGACTGATTGGACAGGAACGTAGAACAAAAGGAACGGAGGAGAGTCGTTGTTCTGGACGAAATCAGACAGACATGAACGTACGAAGAGAGAGATCTCAATACAGAGAGTAATATTGATCTTTCCAGTCTTGTCCAGCTACATTTGGAAGACCATAATAAGTTCAATAACGCTGCATGACAGGACTAAAGGAAAAATAATTCCTCTTATCACCGAGTAGAAATAACTGAGATTGACAACCTGCAGAAAAACTTTAGGTTAGGTTGATTGTTTTTTTGTCCATTCACACAAGCATGTCATCTGCAAAGAAGTGGCACCGCAGCAATGTAGTTATAACAATGTCACGTTGAGAATACATAGAAGTAGTGAATATAATTGCCAATAGGAAATGTCAACTCATGTTTGAGGGGTAACTTAAGGTCTCTGCATTCACACTCTGACTAGTAGGAACAATAATTTAAGATATCGGTTATATTTTGGCGAGTCAAAGTCGGAGTCTTCATTTGAAAGGTAACACATCCATTATTAATATTCAAAATCCCTTTAACGTAATTATGACGAATCAAAATGACCATTTTTAGACATTTGAGTTTACGACCTTCACATCCATAACAATAGCTTAAACTTACAAGACAAGGTCACCGGCTGAGAGCAACAGGACAGCGCTTTGCTGCACAGACTTCACTTTGGCAAGAAGTATTACTGTATATACTTAAAGAAATACTTAAATAACCATCTTTTCTTTGAATGAGCTGTTCCAAGCCACGAGGAGTTATGTTTTCCTTTAGTAGAAAACAAAGCTGTAACATCAGGGGGTAAAATATGACCGTGAGCGACAGAAAAGTGATCATTTCATAAGGTGTGTGTCGTCTCCGCGTCACTCTTCGGAGCTATCGAAGCCTCATTACGCTCATTATTATCGTTATCGCAGCTCACCACTTCGCTTCCCTCCTCACAGTAAGTCGGCCGGCGGAGAGGGAAAAACCGGGCTTGCTGATGCAGATCCCAGGGTGCCGCAGTGAAAACCCATTTAACCTGGGCGCCTCGGTAAATAGCCACTCTGAGGAAAAACAGCCAGAGAGAATGCAAGAGTAGCAGAAAAGTGATTCGGGAGAAGGTCATTTTTCGGGTTTTTCTTTTTGTTTATCGACGTGACGCAGGCTTGGCCGTTTGTGCTCGTCCATTTATTTTTGCAGAGACTCACAAGATGTGCATCAAAGGCGTAACGTTTTTAACTTCATTTGAAAGCACAAAATAATGTTTGAATCCAAAACTTGAAAAGGTTCCATAGATATCAAGGCTCATTATAAAACTACTGACATGGCATTTTCCTATTTAGAGCATCACATTGTCATCATTTGGAGTTCCTCTCCAAATGATGACAATGTGAGAGCTAATGCGCTTATTGTTTTCTTCGATTGTTCAAGATTGTGCTCAAAAAGGAACGGGGGGGAAGAGGGGAAGGAGAGGAGCACAGCCCACCCTTCTCTTCCCTCTGCAACCATTTCTTCTTTTTCTCTCCGTCAGCCCACTCACACCCCCACACCCTAAAGTAAATCCTTCTCTCTCCCCGCTATTGTTGGGAGCTGTTTGGGATGTAATCGTAGACAGCATGGAGTCTCCTCTCCCCTCTCTCTGCCTCCGTGCTTCGTGCCGGAGTGCGGCAGCTCTCGGTGACAAATTGATGTTGCGGCACTTTCCCTTTCTGCAGCCTTAGCATAAAACTGGCCGAACGATGTTCCACCGCGGAATTCAATTTCACAGTTGAGTTGGGTTGTTGATTACCCTGCCAAACTCAGATTAATGTGCGTTTAACCAACATGGATCAGGAGACCCTTGGCTGACAGCCAGCTTACAGCGCCGGCCGACTCCGGGTGAGGCTGGGGAGGAGGCTGAGGGGGGCAAATAAGTAACGGGGGGTGCTCCCGGCTCCCCCTCCAACACCTGCCTTGCACTGATTGATTGAAAGAGTCCAAACCATGTAATTATACACCATCCCAACACGTCAGGACTCCTCCTCCTGCCCTGTCTAAACACATGTGGGAGTGTGTATTTGTCAGGGGGAAGACAAATGGCACAGAAGGAACCCAATAAAGGGGAGGATAAAGGGTTTTTTAATTTACTCTCGGTATACTTGTGAGGAATAAAAAAAAAAAAAAAAAAAAAAAAAGACAAATGCTGGTCGAGCATCATTCCTGGAAGGTGTGGCGAAAGTAATTTAATTTAGTCTGAGGCTCCCATCGCCTTCATTTTTCTCACAGTCTGGTCTTTACGGCTAATATTTGTCATATGAATTCCTATAATTTTGTCTTTAAACTCGTATTACGTGCACGAACGTTTAAAACACATCACACTTTTCTTTTATATATGCTTTATATTTTCTTCATCTATCCATATCCAGACATTTAGTAGGTAAATTACAATAAAAAAAACCCCAAAAAAACATTTCAATCTACCTCAGCCTTGTTTGTAAGTCACCTATTCTGCATCAATTTGTAACTTTGTATGATCCTTCTATTCCAATACTCCTTTCCACATTTTCTTTTATTTAATCTTGAAACATGTTTGAGTCAGTCAAACACCACGAAGGTCCCTGTTATGAATCGTCTTTTCATCTGTATGTCAGGTCCAAATCACAGACACCGGCCCTTTTCTTTCAGGGTGATTATGAGCGTTCATCGCGCGACGAAAGTCCCCAAGTCGCAGGTGGTGACACCTACCTTCGAGGGCCCCTCAAGCTACCTCAGAGCCACACCAAACCCCCCGGCTACCCACCAGCACACCTACCCTACCCCCCCATGTTTCACCATTACAAGCCCTCTCCGTACCACCATCCTCCCTCCCAGCCCAGCCCGCCGTACACCCCGCAGGTACAGTACGACCCGGTCTTCTAACAAAACCACGTTGCATATATAAGTAACATTTACTGGCTGTATTATAATAAGACACTGTAATATAACTTTTTACTTCTTTTTTTTTTTTTTTTTTTTTTTTTTTAATGCGGTGATCATTTTCTGCCCAAATTAGGACAGGAAAGGGATTTTTATTAGGTTGTCCACACGCATCCTTGAAGAGTTTTTAAAAGTCTTATCCAAAATGAAGACCTTGAGATTCAAATTCAGTTCAAATTCACAAATGCTTTATGGATCCCAAAGGGAAATGAAATCTGGTTTTAACTCATGTCAACTCTTCAGAGTTATTGTTGGCCGATGGTTGTTTGCGCAGACGACCTCCTGTAGAGGTCTGTGTCACAGCGGCTCTGAAAAAGCCTCTGATTAAAGTCACTCTGGTTTTCTCAGACGATCTCATGAAAAGGATCAGGGATGCTCATTCTAAGCCATATAAAATCATTTCTTAAATTTATAAAGAAAAGCAAGTTTTGTCTCGACAGAGGGTTTTTGATCTGTAGGGGTTTTTTTCTGTCTGGAAAAAGTTTGCGTGGCAGTCAGACATCTTCATTGCGTTCTTCTGGCCCGAAACGGCAGATGCAAAAACAATAGCTACCGTGGTGAAGTGTAAATTTTCCACAAGTTGTCTGGGGAAGGTTTGTACATTTCTGTGAAGATATACATTTTAAATTTAATTCATGATGATCTCAAAAATGCCTTTGAAGACACTTAAAAGTGAGTTGGGAAACCTGCCGAAACCCTATTTATGGTATCAACTCACAAGTCTAATTTTGGCCTCTATGTTTTTTTTTTCCTTCTCTGTGCTCAGAACTTTCTTTGAAAAGAGAATCCCACCAAAATTACAAAAGCGAAACGTCTCTCTCCTTTTCGCTTTGTCTTGATTTGCATGTGAATGTGTCTGCGTTCATCCAGGGGGCCTACTCGCAGCCTTCATCCCCTTACATACCCCCGGGGGCTTATCCTCCTCCTTCGTGGGGGTCAAGCTCAGACACGCAGCCTTCCAGAGTCTCCCATGAGCAGTTCAGAGCCGCACTCCAGCTGGTGGTCAACCCAGGTGAGAACGGGGAGAACAGAGGCACGGAAGCACAGATGGATGCTGTGGCTTCCTCGGAGTGGGATTTTTTATTTTTTATTTGTAAAGAAAAGGCTTTGCCCGCCAACAGGCGACCCTCGGGAATACCTGGACAACTTCATCAAGATTGGCGAGGGCTCCACGGGGATCGTGTGCATCGCCAGCGAGAAGCACAGCGGCAAGCAGGTGGCGGTCAAGAAGATGGACCTCAGGAAACAGCAGAGGAGAGAACTGCTCTTTAACGAGGTGATGCGGCTCAGCCTTACCGCTAACTTTGAAACGTTCACGGGGGAGCATCCCAGCAGATTTGTTTTCCACGAGGAATTTAGTGGTTTCATTTTGGGTTCCTGCACGGCTTTTATTTGTCACAGATTGTTGACGTCTCAAATAAGCAGCAGCAGAACTGGAGCTGGTCCGTGTGGCATCATTAAACATGCTACACAAAAAATAAATCTCTTTTGTCAAGTGATGAAAAAATAGTTCATCTAACCACTGTTTTTTTTTTTTTTTTTTTTTTTTTTATATAGCGAAGGCAATTCAATTACTGAGACATTTCTGCATCTGTAATTGCATTTATTTGCAAATTGAGTAAGAGCTTACTCCGAAAACCTCAAGCGAGTAATTTATTCAGAGATGTGCGTGCACAACTTGACTTGACTGCTTATATATGTGCAAGTCGTCACAAACGGCTCAGTGGTTCTAATGTTACACTGAAGTGGACCTACAGACCGGTTCTGGTTTCTGTGTTTTGGAGAGACAGAAAGTCCGGCTGCATGGATAAAGCCTACTTTGGTTCCCATGTAATCCTATTATTTCTGCATGTAATCCCATTAAGGTTAAACTTGCGTCAGAAGGGAAACGTTACATTTTCTCCAATAAACTACAAGTTATAGTCATTAAACGGAAAAACTGTAAGAACATATTTTATTTTCACTTGTAAAAATTCTCATAAATTTTAGTTTATTGCAATGGGTCTGACGTTGATTGTTGGATGTACGACTTCGTTAGCGTTGTAAATTAAATTTCCTTTTGCTTCTGCAAACAAACAAACAATTTCAAAGTAATTTACACGCAGCGTTTTCCATCCTCCTCTGCTGAAGGTGGTGATCATGAGGGACTATCATCATGAAAACGTCGTGGACATGTACAACAGTTACTTGGTGGGAGACGAGCTGTGGGTGGTCATGGAGTTCCTGGAGGGCGGGGCGCTCACTGACATCGTGACTCACACCAGGTAACCAAGCATGCTTCATAAATAAAAGTTACTGCTGACATGTGAAGAGCTTTGGTTTGCGGCTTAGTATCAGTAAAGACTCATGGGTTTTTAAATGTACTCCTCAATCATTTTATTCATTTACAGTTTTTTTTTTTTGAGCCAGAAAAGTGAAACAGTTTGAGTGAAGCCTGCAGCATGTTTGGTTTATCTGCACCTTAAGTGTTATTAACAGTAACAGTTGTAATAGAATAGTAGTGGAAGTTGCATCTTGACTTTCTAACCAACAGCGGCATTTTTAGGTTTAAGGTAATCAACTCATAATTAAACATATCATTCAATGTTTTCGCTGCTGTACCTCTATAAGCAGTTTGTCCTAAAAGTCCTTGGACATCTGGCCAAAGGTTAACTGACTTCAGGAGCTATTAGAGTAGCTGAAAAGCAGATGATGTTACACATTTCATTTCCATTCTAATTTTCTTTAATTTGGCAATAATAACTACTGGAAATGTGATTACAGTTTTCGGTCAAATAGGTGATCGTCCTGCAGTACTTTTTCACATAAAAAAGTAGGAAAACAACAACAACTTAAAAGAGAATATAACTGAAATCAGAAAGAAACAAATGACTAGTTCAGACCATAGGAACCTGGAAATGTCCATCTAATCTATTTGGAGGAAACATAATGAAGGTGGAAAAGTTCAATCCAAAACCGGCTCAACAGTTTAAGATGATTTTTTTTTTTTCCCCCCCACTCACCAACTTTCTAAATAGTGATAATGTAGCTGAGTTGTGTTTCTAATCGGCCTTCCTCATTGTTTTAAGCTTACTTTGTGCTCGGTGTGTAATTACAGTCATTTGCGTTGAGTGTCAGCAGTAACGCTTCGCGGTGTCGGCTGCTAATAACACGCTTTGTTGGGGCCGAGCGCCACTGCTGCCGTGAAGGACTTTGAGCGCTCTCCCACGCAGATGTTTGCCTGTTTGTGTGTGCGATGTGTGTGTAAGGGAGAAAGTTTAGGCACGCACGAATGCTTCTGGAAATACTGATGGAGAGATTGGTGAACAAAAAAAACAAAAAAAACAACAACATTACCTCACTCTCTCTGAACTTTATTTTTGGAGGTTGTTTCAGTGAGCCAAAAACGAAAATCTCATAACATGAGGAATTATTTACCATTCTCAGATTCACTGCACTCTCTGAAATACTGAATGATTTTACATAATGGGGTTTTGATGAAAACTATCAGAGTAAATTAAAAAATATACATGTATATTATAGTGTATTTTCAGTCCAGCTGAAATCTTCCCAGTGTTTCTGTGAAGCTCTTTGTTGCTTTGATAACAGCTGCAGGTTGCACATTTTGCCCTCATCAGTTTCTTCTGCTCTTGGCTTACACACTCAAGTGTAACACACACACACGCATACACACGCACATTCTTTCATTTATGTTACATGTGGCACAATTAAATATCATGGTGTAGATTTCAATTTCACTCATTTAATGAGTTTTTTTCTTTCTAAATCTATATAATAAGCTGCATTTTTTTCCATCCATGTGTAATTCTCTTTCTCCTTCACAAGCTTTCCAGGCTCATTAAAGTTGTTTTCCACATTGTCAAACAATTTCCTTTTTCAGTGAACATGTTTTTCCACTGTTCTCCTGCGTGTGTGCGTGCGCACGTGTGTGTGCGCTAAAGAGGGAGCGTATGAATGGAAGCTGGGGGGGAGATTGCAGAGGTGATTTGTTTGTGCGTACTCCTCTCAGTCCTGTTCATTTCAAGTTAACCAGGTGGTGTTTTTACCCCCCCCCCCCCCCTTTGCTGAGAGCTCATTAAACTCCTGTGATTGGAAAAGCATACATGTGTGACTGAAATAAAATAACAACAACAAAAATTAAGAGGAAGGAAAGAAATCTGCGGCAAGCTAGACGATGATATGTGTGTGCCTGGTGCGTGTGTGTGTGTGTGTGCGTGTGCATGTTGTCACTATGGACCTTTTTCTTCTTTTGAGTAAATCCTTTTACAGTTGGAGGAGACTGTATCTGCACGCACATGCAGGCGCAACGCGTGTCCCTTCGTAGAGTTTCCCACAAATACAAACGAGGCGAGATCAGCACACAACCTCTTAGAAAATGCACAGGATGGCCAGGCCAGCTGGGTCTGGATGTTAATGTTCAGTGAGGCTGTGTGGGCTCAGTCAGATGAACTGCATCGCCCCGTCTCTCCATATGGGACCCTCCTGCCTGCTTGAACATCACGGCTGTAGCCGCTCCAGGCTACAGGGGGGATGTTTGACAAACTGCATCTCTAAACCGCATCTCGTTGTTTGGCTCACGTTCGGTTTTTATAGGGCTTTAAAATGGAAGACTTTCAAGTCTGAAGATGTGTTCTGTTAGTCACGAATCAAAAGAATGGATAAAATGTTTGCTTTGTTCTAAAAAGTGTCATTGTTTTTGATGGATTAAGCAATGTATGGTTTGACTTGAGTAAAATGCAAGACAATTGTTGCGGAGCTGCTGTTTTGCTAACTCTATGCAGAACAAAACGAAGCCTGGATTCAAATCTAGGACCTTTTTCCTCCAAGGCAACATTATATGCAGCCTGATAGTTAAGCCCAAAATTACATTTACAGGGTTTTGTTCTCAAGAGAAGATGTATACACTCAACCCATGACAGATTATTTTTATTCAACACAGACGCTTCTTTTGGAAAATCTGGCGTTTCTCAAAAAACATAATAGTCATAATATTCATATTATGACTATAATATGAATGTCATGTCAAAAATCCTTGATACCTTTCTCAGTGACCAATGTAAAATATTTGTTAATTTTATAGCAATAGATTCATTTCTCAAAACAAAAAAAAACATTAATATTACTTTCAGCCAGAAAAAAATTATGATTTCTTTGGCAGATTTCAGATGACCTGTATTGATCAATAAAGTTAGCGCCTCTGCAAGAGGTGTGGAAGTTATTTGTTACTCAAGATGGCAAGACCAAGTTCATTCAAACTCAAACCATGAGCATTTTTCAGCGTCTGTGCGTGCAGAATGCCCACTTCAAACGTCCAACCAATTATAGCTGTCCAGCACCACACAACAAAAAAATGGCTTGATGAAATGTCCTGCTGTCTGAGGAATACGTAAAGGTATGAAAAGATGACATTAGCACAGTTCAGGTAGTAGCCAGCCTTCTGTCACCTGCTTAACAGAGATATACATAGAAGCTTTGTCAACTGAATCACTTGGCATCTGATTCAAAGTGCAGAAATCTGCAGAAGTATGACGTAAAACTGCTGCAGCGTTGGATGCGTGGCTTTTTTCCTTTACCTCTGTGGTCTGGTTACCGACCCGCGCCTACAGCTGCGTTTTGCTTCCTGCAGGATGAACGAGGAGCAGATTGCAACGGTGTGTCTGTCGGTGCTGAGAGCTCTGTCCTACCTGCACACGCAGGGCGTCATTCACCGAGACATAAAGAGCGACTCCATCCTGCTGACCAGCGACGGCAGGGTAAGTGCAGTTCACGCGATCTTTTTAGGCAATCAAGCAGTTTGTCCTTAAAGGTACTCCAGGCTTTTGCCACTTATTGACATTAATGCACTCTGACCTGCTTTGTGGGTGCCGTTCTTCACTTGCATGCAGGCAGTGCGAGAAACTCACTCATTCATCAATTACAACTCGTGCCCGAGTAATTAAATCCTACATAATGCCTCCTAACTACTTGATAAGACATGATTAACTGAGGCATAATTAACTGCTAATAGGAGAGATTAGTGTCTTCTCTCGAAGCTCTTCATCACACAGGGTCAGGATAATTCTGATCTAATATATTTCCCACTACATGTCCTGGTGGCATATCTGCATCTATGTGTGTGTGTGTGTGTGTGTGTGTGTGTGTGTGTTGCAGATCAAGCTGTCAGACTTTGGCTTTTGTGCCCAAGTTTCCAAAGAGGTGCCGAAGAGGAAATCTCTTGTGGGCACTCCCTACTGGATGGCGCCGGAGGTCATCTCAAGAATACCTTACGGAACTGAGGTCAGAACATGTTATCGTGTCCTCACAGCGGGTGGGTGGTTGTGAGAGGGTTTCGTGAGTAATAACGCATCGGTTTCTTTGGGTGTCAAGGTGGACATCTGGTCTTTAGGCATTATGGTGATCGAGATGGTGGACGGAGAACCCCCTTACTTTAACGAGCCCCCTCTGCAGGCCATGAGGAGGATACGAGACAACCTTCCCCCACGGCTCAAGGAATCCCACAAGGTACGGAAAGAAACAGGGCAGGATTATTCAAGAAAAGATGGAAGTACGTGGTTATAAGTTCGCTGGTTGTTTGTATTGTTTCCAGTTTTATTCGGCAACATTTAGCAATTGGGTCAGTAGAGTTTGGCTCAGACTCAACGAAAGCGGGAATAACAGTAGACGAAGTATGGTAACGGTAATCAATGTGAAAGGGATTAGGAGAAAATGGAAAGTGACACAAAATTATGCCAATCAGTGCACAATGGAGTTATTTAACCGCATTTATAAACCTTTTCAGCAGTCTAACAGACTTTAAATGTGCTTAACATATTTAACAAAGTATTGTAGCAATATCTCACACTAAAGAGTTTAATGCAAGCTGTGTCAAGATTAAAAAAAAAAAACAACTTGGTAATTGGTGTAGAATGACTTTTGGCCACATTTAGCAATGCTTTTGACAGGAAGGCTTTGAAAATGTGTAATTGTGAAAATAGAATACTTATAAAAGAACATTTAAAAGTTTTTGTAAACTGGTGGAGGCTTTGAGACGAAGTAAAAGTAGGTGAGTTCAGTGGAAAAGGTGACTTGGTCGTATCGGATATCGTTGCAATTGCAGCCCCAGTTGTTTGGTAAGTGATCAAAACTAGAACTTCATCTAAATTGAATGACGGTTTCTTTGGCTGAGCTCAAAATTTTTGCGCTACAACAAATCTAAGCTTCTCTTTTCTGGTCACTGAATGTTCTCTCATGTTTCTAACTTTTGAAAACCGTAATTCGCGTCCTGCAGTTTACTGTACAGTAAAATAAAACCGCTAAGAATAAACACAAGTGTGTTGCATCCTGCAGGTGTCGTCGGTGCTGCGGTCCTTCCTGGACATGATGCTGGTGAGGGAGCCGTCGCAGAGAGCCACTGCCCAGGAGCTCATCCAGCACCCATTCCTCAAGTTGTCCGGACCGCCGTCCTGCATCGTTCCCCTCATGAGACACTACCGCCATCGTTGATCTCCTGGCTTAATCGCGTCCTCTTCCACACTAAAAAAAAAAACCCAACAAAAAAAACAACACATGCTTACTCACCCCCTTAAGGGTGGCACCGCCCTCACCCAGTCAAAACAACTTACTGCGTGATGGCCCGCCACCAACACCTGTAACCGTAAACGTAGATTAGCGCGAGGAATATTTAAGAAGTATGTTTAAAAAACACATGCACACAGAAAAGAAGATAAAGAAGAAGAAGAAGGAGCTATCGGGACGTTGTGTTGAGCCGGTTCGCGACGCTGCACTCTTCTGTCTTCCTAGACTCAAGAGTCTCCAGCTGCACGTAGACTCATAGTAGCCATCAGCCTTCCACAGCTTCTGAAGGGTGCGCTGAGTTGCTGGCGAGGCAGAAGGACCTACGTGACCCCCGCTGCTCCGCAGCAGAGCAGCAGAGGGCCAAACAATCAGTGTGACGAGAGAGGCTTTTGACCGCCATCGGTCCATCAATTTGAGAGGGACAGGCAGCGTCCTAGCAGCCGAGGCTAGCGCCGACAAGGTCACTCGCATCCCTCTCTCGTCTCACACACACACACACACGCACACACACGCACACACACACACACACACACGCACACACACACACACACACACGTCAAAACGCGAAAATGTATTTTAGAGAAACCTGTAACATTTTCTGTACAGTTTTGATAATTTGCAGTATTTTATCGTGTCGTAACTATTGTGATATGAGCAGTATTAAATAGAATTTCTGCAGAGATCTTTCCTACTGTTTATAATCCAGTTTTTGCTTAAAGATATAAGAGATATTCCAAATAAATCCAGCTAAACCTAACTGTTACTAAAAAGTACTTAATATATTTATGATCTCAACATTTGTAGACAGAACTTCAATTAAATGTTTGAAAGAAAAAAAAAGGGTAATGTCAGAATTTTCTATGACATTTTGAAGTATTTATTTATTTATTTATTGGATTTGGGGTGATATTTTTTATTTGTAGTGTGGCCTTTTTTTTCCCCTTTTTTTTTCTTGTTTTTTTTTTTTTTTTTTAATTCATGTTTTCTCCACGATTCTTAATGCACTCGAGCAAAACAGTGATATCAGTTGTTATGTGATCAAGCAATACCCCAAACCTATTTGTAAAACCATCAAGCCCAGCTTTTATGACACTGTAACACCATGTAGCACAGATTGTGTGGATTTGGCAAAAAAAAAAAAAAAAAAGAATATTCCTTGCCTTTTTAAATTTTTCCTTATCTACTTCAAGTTAGCTTGCCAGCACAGAGATCAGGATGCTGACAAAAAAAAAAAGGGGTCTTATTTTCCACTCGCATCCTCATCCCACCTCCCGTCTCTTGTCGTCACTGGAACCGTGCTGCCATTCTCATCTCCAGTCGAACCAGAGCAACAGTGTAATCCTCCTTCCCACGTCCTCTTTACCCATCAGTCACTGTGATATGTACATATGACTGTGAGCGTGAGTCTGTGTTTGTCGGAGAGAAAAAGAGTTCGGAGCATACGTGTCTCTGTACGGCATCTGAAAGCGGCGTGTGCCTGCGTGTTGTGCGCCCGCTGATCCTCGACACCGGGTCAACATCTGAATGAGTATACACTTATTTGTGGTTTTGGCTTGTACAGTGATATTGCATGTTTGTTTTCAGTGAAGCTGGTTTCAATTAAAAAAAAAAAAAGAAAAAAAAAAAAGAAAAAAAAGAAACGCACATAAAAAAAAACAAAACAAACAAAAAACATCAAGTTGTGTTGCATGGATTTTTCTTTCATCGCCTTTTCCAATGTACCGTACTTCTCTCTCGGTGTCTCATATCAGTCAGAGATGATTTTTGTTGTCGTTTATCAGCTGTTGTCGGTTTGCTCCGGTGGAGCTTTGTTCAGTCATCATCAGTTTTTCCTTTCTTTTCTTTCTTTCTTTTTGTTTTTGTTTTTTTGTTTTTCCCCAAGTCTTTCATGTTCTCTAAATTCAAAAGTTCTCATTTCAAACGACTCCACCCCAACTTGGCCGCTTAGGAGAGAAGCAAAGCGACACGTCCATGGATTGGTGTTGCTATAATATATTATGTTTTTGGTCCTTCTTTCCTATAAGCCATTTCCCACTGAAACACAGTAATGGGATATTGATTCAGCTCAGACAAATAATGGAGCCTCTCTTTCAGAGAGGGAGGCCTTAGCCCAGTGAGCGAAAACATGAAAAGTACGTGAATGAGGGTGGCCACAGCGAACCTTTATAAATGTTGTTAAAGATGTTTAAATGTGTAATTAGGATAAAGCTAGATGGGATTATGTAAAATATTCAGAAACCATTAATACTCTCTCTCTCAATCAATCAATCAATCAATCAATCAATCAATCAAAAGAGTGAATTGTTTTCCTGTTCAATTCTCTATGTTAGAGTTAAAAGAAATGATTCATAATTTAGAACTGATGAAAATCAACCAAAAACGTTTAATTAAAAAATAAGTCATAAATCCACAAACAAACTTAATTAAATCACAACTTTTAGCCCAACAATTTTCGTATTAAAATAGTAATGCATGGAACTTACTCCTAAGAATATACCTGAAATTAATCAAAGAATGACAATTAAAAACCGAAGCTGACAGGCTGGGCAGAGACTGTCACTCTGGAAGAGCTGCAGAGATTTGTATTTCTAGGAAATTTAACAGAAGAATCACTTGAACTGAGGAGCGGCAAGAGGAAAGTCAAGGTGCTTTGGTCACACGGAACCACAAGGAAACTTTTTGGCCCTCATGCAAAACACTTTGTGGAGGAGAATCAACCTTGAGACATCATCACCTCTGTAAAACACGGTCTTGGCAGCAGCAGGCTGTGGGAAAGCTTTTCTTCAGCAGGTCAAAGGAAGCTGGTTGGGGTCGATGCGAAGACGGATGGAGGTAAATCCAGGGCAATAATGGAGAGATAATAAACTCTTGAAAGGTCCTAAAGGCTTGAGACTGGGGCAAGGTTTACCTCTACAACTTTCCAGAACACACAGCCAAAGATACAATAGAGCAAAGCATGCGGATGCATTAAAAATGAAAAGTGCAAATAGGAACTTTAGACATAAATATTCAAACTGAGGCTCACACCTGATTTCTGTCCACTCTAACCTTGAGCAATTGTACAAAGAATGACGGTAGAGAGCCACTGTATCGCTTCACAATTCCCAGTAAAGACTTCCTGGTTATCCGACCCGGAAGTGGAACGACGTCACGCTAATTAGACGACACCTGCGAAGCTCTCTGTGATCGAGTCGGACGGGAAACACCCAAAATGAATTGTAGCGATGTTCTTTTAGCAAAAACCGTTTCACACGCAGTCTCTGCCGCTTCTTTAGTGTTCTTTTGAGTGCGAAGATTTACGTATTTGTCAAGAAAGCCAGCTGTCACGGTAAATAAAACTGAGAGTGAGGCTCTAGTCTCTGTTAATTAGCTTCGTTTTTTTTTTAATCCAGTAATTGATGCAGTTTCGTTTGTTTAACAGCGAGTTAAACGTAAGTTGGAGGCTAAAGCTAATGGATGAAACCCGCCCGTTGGACCGCAGGTGAGCTAACTCGCTCTCATTAAGTGTGTTTTTTTGTTTTGTTTTTTGCTAACTTGTGGCCTGCATGAGAAAGGCACACATATCTTTTGTTATCAGGTGGAGGTGATGGCTGAATTAAACGGGTTAAGTCAGCCCATGCTCGTTATTGAGAACCTAGCTTAGCAGCGCTATTTAGCACCGGGGGTTTACTGTCGCTTTAAATGTTGCCATAGCAACATGTTTCGTTTCGTTGACTATTTTATTCGACAAAGCAGTGCTGAGGTTCTCATTAGGAGAGGTCTGAATGCACAAGGAGTAAAGAAGTCGGTCAGTATTTCTGACCATTACACCATAAACAAAAACAAGCCCTGCCTTGGAGACATGTTGACAACAAACTGCACAAACAAAATGTTTCTCTCCCTCTTCTCTTTTTGTTGTTCTGGGACAAAAAACAAAATGTTCTCCGCCTGTGGAGTATTGATTGTGAAGTATTATAGAAGATGAGGATCACAGAAGACACCTTTTATGGAAAAATGGCTATTGTTTTTTCAAATTTGTGTTTCCAATAGTCAAATATTCAATGCGTCAAAAACTTTAGTAAAGGGCTCGGTGGTTATGTTGCTGTGGTTTATGAAATGTTTTCACTTGGTTTCTGTTTTCTCTCAAGACACAGATTAAGAGGGAAATCAATATTTCATCCTGGCAGTGTCTTCTCTGATATATGCGTCTGTCAACGATTCCAGTTAACCTGTATTATTTATTAGTTAGTTGTGTCAAAGATCGCAATCTGATAGCTGGACTTTTCTGCTTGATGGAAAAAAATGTATGGATTCATTAATTACAGTAAGCAGCAAAGAAGCACTGAAATATCACTCGACCACCACCATGTCTGGCTGCCGGAGGGAAGTTATATTTCTGAAATGTCAGATTTATGCCAAGTGTAACATCACACACAACTGATGGGAAGTTTCACTTTGTCTTCAAGATGTCATTTTGCAAATTTGAAGTGGGTCAGCAGTGGTTTTGGCCTTTTGAACTCTCCCATGGTTGCCATTTTTACACAATGTCTTTGTTGAAAACACTGACCTTAACTAAAGAAGTGAAGGCTGTTGTGCTTTAGATTATATTGTTTTGTGAATAATCTTGATTTTGCTCATTGTTGGGAAGGTTTACTGCTGCTCCATGTTTTCTCCTGTCTTTTTATAATGACTTTCACCACGGTCAGGTGTAATCCCACAGCTTTGTTGCTACGTAACTTTTAATAGGCTGATGGACGTAATTGACTTTGTGTCTCAGATGGGAACATCATGGTATTTTTCAGCCTGCTTAATGTTGTCTGTCTGGTTCTGTTTATCAGATTTCTTTCATTTATTTTTTTATTCTGGAGGTCTGGCAGTGAATTTGAAGTCGAAAAATGTGAATCGAAAAAAAAGTCTCATCACAAGTAATAATTTAAAAAGAAAGTCAGTTTTTTTTTCCTTTAATCCTTCCATATAATGGTATTGTTTTGGACTGCTTTTTCCCCCTTAGTTGAAAAGGCAACTTTCTGTAACTACTCAGGCTAACTTTGTCTAAAACTGTGAAACTACAAAAGAGAAATGTAAAGGAAGAAATATATATATATATGTGTTTATATATATATATATATATATTATTTTTTTTTACAACATTGCATTGAATTAAAATATATTCTATGCGATAGCTGACAGTTTGAATAGTGTGTAGTGTGATAAATGCTGAAATAGAATAATTTGATAATTGTGTATCCAGCAATTTATTTCAAACAGAATAGAGTGCTGCACATGATTGCATCAGCAGAAGTTTATGCATAGACTTTCACTCTAAAAATAATATACACACATTTTTATTAGCCTCTCCACATTTTCATAAATACTTTTCTCAAGTTTTAGAAGACGTTTTGTATTTGACTTGTTTTTTGTTTTTTTTTATATATATATCTTTCTTTCGTTGATCTGTGCTGAGAAAAGGGTCTGATGCCAAGGCAAAACTGCACTGTACACTACAAGACAGTCCACTGTCAACACTATGGCTGCATTCTGGATGTATGAGCACAGGGATGGGAACCAAAAAAAAGGGAACAAGGTTTACAAATACAGATGGATTCCAATAGCAGCAAATTCAAACAGAGAAAGAGGGAACAGGGTAGCAAGGAATTTAGAAATGTTTTGAAAGACAAGTTGGATCAAACATTGTGCAAGTTACAAACCATCTTCGGTAAAGGTTTTTTTGGGGGAAAAAAAAAATCCAGAAAATTCAATTCACTTTATTTGAAACTACGTATGGCACGATCCATCGGTCAATTTAACTAGATTTGGGTGGGTTTACTCTCCAATTACACTCATGCTGTGTCCCAAACTGTCTAAATAACTCGTAATTTTTAACAGTTCAGAAGCTCCAGCGGGCAGGGCAGACTATTCGCTTTTTCCAATCGGGGACACAGTCCAGTGTGGGGGACACGATCCCCAGGCCCAGGACTTTGAGGAGACAAATCTGCCATTAGGAGAGCTTTGGAGGAAGCCGAGGGCGCCGCTGATGCGTCACGTGACTACATGTTCTTGTACATAGAGCGATCTCTTGGGAGCTGTGGCTGATTCGCTGTCAGCTTGAGGTGGAAGTGGTAGATGGTGAGCGTGATGATAATTATTAGACCAAGAATGAGGCCCAGGATAAGGGGGAGGATCTCCTCTAGGTGCTCCCGCTGGTCTGTGATACACTTGTAAGCTGCAAAGAGAGGAAAACGCAGGATCAAAATGTAGAGATGGCAAGATCTGTAGAAGACGAGTGCTTTGAAAGCTTATTTGGATTTCCTGAGTGAGGGCTAGAGTTGGGTCAGGTTTTGGTTTCTGTGGTTTTTCACGGGTTGAAACAAATTAGTCTGAATTGCAGATTGTATCCCTATAAATTATTCAGAGAATTCAAGTCTCTTTTAGTTAAACCAAACTGTTACGACATAAGGACTGGTAGTTAAAGGATGCTTAATCTCTGCTATATTGACCAAAGTATTCATAGTACTAGAACTTCTCTATTTCGTCATGTTATAACCAATGACTTTTAATTTTTGTAATTAAGAGAAAGATGAGGATAAATTAGTACATAGTGAAATGCACATAATCCACCCTTTAGTCGTGGATCTCGGTACCTCCTTCAATTACCATGAGCCTCTCCTGGCTGCTTCACTGATTAATGCTTTGTAATGTTTAGGAGGAGGTTACCAGATTTTTGTTTTTAAAAGAAATTTGAAAACCTTTATGTTGATCTGTCACATAAAATCCCAATTAAATACATGAAATTAGTCTGTGGTTGGAAAAAGCTTCAGGGTTGTTTTGCAGCGATATAATGCATTTCCTCCTTTTAACGGTGCATTTTTAAGAACTGCTAGGTGGTTCAGAGTAAGGAGGACACTTAACCTCTAGTGAGAACGGAGTACGGTATGCATATGGGGTCTGAAGTTGAAGGTGTTTGTCCACGTGGACAGCTGTAAAGCACACAAGGAGAAAGGCAGTGAAGCTTAGCCCAGTATAGTTTACTGCAGCTGAGGCCACATGATTCCTCCAAGGTGATTGGACGACGAAATGCACGCAATGTTCCTAAAAGCTGCATCCAGGGCACAGATACCATAAAGTCCTAATGACCTCAACCTCTTTCCTTTCAGTCGTCCTCCCGCTGCGCCTATTGTCTCTTGTGCATCCCCAGCCTGTTCTTTTTCTCATTTCACCCTACATGCTCCTCATACTGCAGCAATAACCTGCCTCTCCCCTGAGATTTGGACGTTGGGAAGAGACGTACAGCTCACCCCCCAGGATTTCTCATTACCGTCCTCATCTGTTGTTCGTGTACAACACGAGCAAACAAAAAGCTGCTGAATGTCTTCAGCTGTCCTTACGTGCACTGAAGATGAAGTCCGAGGCGATGTCAAAGGGCTGGATCTGGATGTCGTACATGGAGAACGTGATGCCCTTCTGGTGATCGCTGGAGATGAGGGTGACGGTTTGTTGAGCCGTGCACACATAGGAGCGCCCGGCCGGGGTCACAAGGGCCGAGAGCTTGTGGGTGCTGGCTGTGTGCTTTCCAGCTATGGACCGAGAGAGACGAAGGACTTTTTAATGAAAGGGAGCAAATGGCACCAAGACGGGTTTTGAAAGTGCTCATGTCAATAGAAGGTTGAAATTTGAAATAAAGTTGTAATAGTTTAAAGTCAGTTGTATTATAGACACAACAAAACGAGTCAAATCAAATATTTTACACTACAATTATTAATCAGATTTTTCTGTTAGACATTTTTGATAAATGCAACAATGAATGTGAATAATATGCTTAAAGAAATAATAAATATAATTGTAAAATATGAATCAATACAAAGAAGATTGTTAAAAACGTATGTTTCACATTCAAAAGCTTTGATTAAAGGTTTCCATGTTCTAAAACCTAACAGTGGTATGCAAATAAATGTCTGAGGACTTCCTAAATCTCCGCATGAGTCCGTCCTAAACGCGGCCAAGCTGCGGCCAAGCTGCGGCCCCGGCGGCGGAGCCGCTGCTGTTGCCGCTGCGTGAGGGACACTCACGGTTGTACGCGTTGATGAAGTGCGAGGTCTCCGAGGTGTCGTAGACGAACTGGATTTTGTTGATCTTCCACACCTCAATGCTCTTTTCGCGGAACTCCTAGATAAAACAGGCCAGAGTCAACACGCTGGCGTGGCCCGATTCATCCCGGACCTGACATGCGTGCGCACTCAGAGGAAATTATGGGATGGGGGGGGAAAGTAACTTTTTCTACTCTTTAATCATATCATAAAAAAAAAAATGAACTCCTCAGTTTCAGTGTATTTTCTGTTTTGCCGTTGATGCACCTTTGAGAAGTAAATGCGGAGGATGTAGGCGTTGTTCTTCCAGGAAATGTGGATCTCTGAGTCGGTGCTCCCACATTTCCCCTCGATTTCTGCCCCCCGGGGCAGCGTGAAAGAAGCCTGCTCTGTGATGAGCTATGAAGAAATCACATCAAGACAAGTTGCACGATGGTGCGTATTCATAAAATTAGTATATAGTCACTAAGTGGTGTAAGAAACCTTTTGCAGTTCAGCATTCTAT
Source organism: Poeciliopsis turrubarensis (assembly GCA_010277015.1). Taxonomy (NCBI): domain Eukaryota; kingdom Metazoa; phylum Chordata; class Actinopteri; order Cyprinodontiformes; family Poeciliidae; genus Poeciliopsis; species Poeciliopsis turrubarensis. The sequence continues at coordinate 13,028,056 of VMRN01000001.1, forward strand.
GCACTGCTGCAAAAACTGCTTTTCATTGTTGCAATTTAAATGTGTCCACAAATTTATCTTCACATGAATTAAGATGAATTTGAATATATCTTAATATTTACTCCAGTTTTCAGAGCTTGATCCAGGAAAAAAAAGAAAAAGAATCGTGAACACTTTAATGCAGCGTGCACGTTTTTCCTCTCTTATTTTGGAGAAGCTAAAATGAGAATCAAAATGCACGCGAGGGGAAATCCTTACGTCTATCCCGTTAAGCGCGAGCACGTCATATGGCACGAGGAATTTGGCGGCGAACTCCACCATCAGGCACGTCGTTCCGTTCTCGCGCACCGCGAAGATGGCTTTGTCCGGGTTGTCCGAGAGCCCGGACAGGTTCTCCCCCTCCTGCTCCGCCTGCACCGCGGGCAGCGCCAGCACGCCTGATGACAGCAGAAACACGCCTGGTGTCTGCCGGGCAGTAAATGGTTGGCGCACGCACACACGCACACACACATGCGCACACGAGCGGCTACGAAAACATGCGGAATCAGCAGAAAACAGAAGGACTGATCAGAGATTAGGAGACGGGTGAAGTCAACATCTGCAGAACACTCAAAGTCAAACCTGCAGCATCAGGGGAGCAACAGCTCAAACATCAGTTTGCAACACTTTACAATAGCAAAAAAAAAAGGGGGGGGGGGGGGATAAAAATCGCCAACTCATGAAGATGAAAGAACACATGCACCTTCTGAGGCACGCATACATGCAGTTGTTGCATGCGCGTGCACGTGTCCGCTCCGCAGAGAGTAGTCACGACATTCCGACAGACACGCAAAAACACCCTCGCGCTCTTACCACACACACAAAGCAGCAAAAGTCCAGCGCTCTCCTTGGTGCTGAAGCTGAGCCGCCCCATCGCTGCCAGCTTCCCCGGCGCTGGGGGAAAAAAAAAAAAAAAGGGGGGCTGACTGACTGGGCAGTCTGGGCTGAACCCGCGAAAAGAACAGAGACACGCGGACAGGGAGGGGAGACTGAGAAAAAGACAGAGAGAGAGAGAGGGAGGTGGGGGGGAAGAGAGGGAGGAGGGCTGTCTCTTCTTAGCGCCAAGAAGTGACGCTCAGATGATCGTGAATGCACCAAAAGGTGCCCCGAGATTGGCTGCGAGATCCGGCACCAACGAGTCCCATCTGTCCGCAGCGACCTCCTCACTCCTTCAAGGTGGACAGGTGTCAACCCGCTGACAACTGCAAGTCCGAACCACCTCTGCGTTTCACCGGGCACAAATAACGATCCTCGTTCGTTGGAAGTCGGAAACTTATCTCCTGTGAGGCAGCGGCGGCAGCTCCTCCCGCAGTGCTGTGGTCTCCATCTCTGCGATAGCAGCTGGAGGTTCAGCTGAAATGATGCATGTCTAGAGGGAAACGCCGACAACTCCCCCTCTCTCCCTGCCTCCCTCCCCTCCACTGAAAACCTCCACTCCCTCAAGGTTGAAGCTCGGTGTGTTGGTGAGGGCTGACACCAGATGGTTAGACTTGCATCCAAAAAAAAAAAACCCACTAAAGCCTTAAAATGATGTTTCAATAAATGCAAATGACTACTTTTTGTTTTCTTGAAATCACACCATGTTGTATCAGTACTGACTGCTAACACAAATCAGATCTTTATTGTATCGCTTTACCACAGTTGCACTAATCCATCTCTTAGACCGGAACCGACCTATATTTTCCATACATTCATTTGCTCTGACTGACAATCAATCCACTGATCGGATCCTGACAACTTTGCACCTTTTTTTCTGTGAGTTCTGTTAAAAAGTAGAGGCTGGCGCGTTTTGATGAAGAAATGTAAATCATAGATGTATTCCCATCTCAATCAAGCAACCAGACGCTCACATTTCCGCTGTTTTGCGTTACAGTTGTTCACATGAAAACACGTGAGACTGGATGAAACCAGAATTCAAAGAAAAAAAAAAAAAAACAAACTCCACGGAGACTAATGTATCTCTATGGACGTTCAATAACTAATCACTATCACACATTTATTGATCACCCTAAAGAAGTTACCAATTTTCACTAAAGTATTTTTTAAACTTTTCCGCCACTTAAATATGAATGCGTAAGTTACGCAAAAACATTATTACGTAACATATGGCAGCCCTTTCCTCCCCTTTTGCACATGGCGCGCAATCTTAAGAGTTTGTCTGTCTGAACTGAAAGTCAAACTCGCACTTAACGGAACTGATGCTGTCGACGCTGGGCGTGCTGTCCACCTGCGGATGCCTCGTCTCCTGAGGGAAGGTCTCTGACCGCGGGATGCGGCCTGAAGTCGGCAACGGATTCTGTTCCAGCTCTCCAACGACTTTCTTGAACTCCGGGGAGGTAAATCTTCGGAAGAGTTTATTAGTCAATGCTGAGAAAGTCGTTGGAGTCGAGGCAGCAGCGGTTGTGGCAAACTGAGGTGGCTCGGTGAAGCTCATCGACTCTTTGCGCCTCCTCACCGTCCTGGATTTACGCACGGGCACCAGAGTGCGCTCTGGAGGTGTGGGGCTAAGCATGCTGGTTGGCAGACTGCATCTTTTCCTATAGTAGCACTCGTTAAATCTTCCCACGCGGAAAGATTTCTCCCTTCCCCTCTCAGCCTCACATTTGTTGGGAAGAATGGGAGTCAGTAAGATGCCAAGAGTGGATGGCGCACAGGGATGCGGCATGTTTCTGTTAGACTGGGACTTTTCAGCATCACGGCCGTTTAAGAGAGGGGGCAAGTGATGAGTAGAGGGGGGCATCTTTTCCTGGGAGGTGCATTGTTCAGAAATGGGTTGATTGTAAATCCCTGGTCGGGGCACAGGAGTGCGTGCTCCAGAGAAGATCACATCCTGTGGACCCAGACAGGATTTCTTATTTTCTCTGTCAAACTCCATCGGTGGCAAACGCCTGGGCTTTATCTGAGGCATTGATTGCAAGGTGCAACTGTGAGTCATTTCTGCAAGGCCACTCGTTTTGAGGACTTCCAGTTTACTGGCCAAACTGTCAACTTTCCCCTCATACTTGCCTTCATCAGCCTCACGGCTCCTCTTGGAGAAATTGGTAAGCGCAGAAATGCACTCTGCGTGACCGAGGAACTTTGCCACTTCAACTGCAGAGTTGCCAGCTCTGTTCTGCCTGTCTATCCGCAGACCTAACCTCTTGAAGGCTCTCACCAAGAACCCAACCACTAAGGTGTGATCCGCTACAGCCGCGTACATCAACGGGGTGTTCCCCCACGAGTCCAGGATCTCTGGATCTGCGCCGTTCTGGACCAGGATCTTAACCGCGTCCAGGTCGCCCTTCTCGCAGGCGTAGCTGAGCGCTGTGCGTCCGTTCCCATCTTGATGGTTGACACTGGCCCCTCTGTGCAGCAGAAGCTCTATGAACTTGCATCGGGTCTGGCTGTCGGGCAGCAGGACGGAAGAGATGAGCGGCGTCTGCGCGCCGTCCGCTGTGGAGTCAACGATTTGCCCATCCAGCGCGTCCAGAACAAACCTGGCCAAGTGGACTTTATCCTTGGACATCGCATCCAGGAGGATTTTTGTGCCTGTCTGCCCAGAAGTTTTGAGCATGTTTCTTCAACAAAAACAAGGTTTAACTAAAAAACAACAACAACAACAACAACAACTCATGTCTGCTTGTCTGCTTCCGGGGAAGGCGTCCCCACAGACCCAGGGATCCTAATATATAGGCTGGAGAAAGCGAGATTTCCGGGGGCAACTCCAGCATAATTATCGGGCTTTGTTCTGCTTTCTAATGGAAATACGATGTTTATAATAATAAAGAGACACTGCGATGGAGCGGCCGGAGCTTGTGAGAGGCGCTGGCATATAAATTCACGCAACACTTGTTGAATGAGATGAAGGAACATAAATTTGGAAAGTAAATAGGAGCGTGCGCTGTCCACTCTCACCGCGTTTGGGTCTGGAGACATCAGATCACCATGAGCTCGAACTGTTACAAAACCCAACTTCGGCTTTTATTTTTTCCCGATTTTACTTAATGCAAAGTATAGTTTGCAGCTCAAGTGGAAAATGAGACGCTGTACAGATATTTTTATACTACGTGCTAATCTGAAAAGTGGGGCGTGCGTTTTTTAACCGATCTTTTTCAGACAATTTTGCAATTGCAGATGGAAGTCTTTGGTATGTTTGTTCCAGCTTTTTGCAACATTTTTGAAAACTATTTGAAAATAGTTCAGGTTCACTGAGATCAGATGGATTTACTGACATTACGCGTCCAGATTCAGACTTCGAATAAATCAAACAAATTTGCACGCTCAAATTCTGCAGTTAAATCAACATTATGCCAAGTCTATTTGGTCCTTTTCAGTATTGGCATTAATTTAACTATTACAGAGTTATCTCAACTATAGTTGTACTAGTTATAACTATTTCAACTGTTCAAAATTACTCAATTTCTTGTTGAAATAACTCTGAAAGAGTTAAATTGACACAAATTCTAAGGACCAAATAGATTTGGCATAGTGTTGATTTAACGCTGCAGAATTCCAGCATTTTATTGTTTCTTTGGCTCGATATTCCTTTTGAACCATAGTCATGTTTTTGTTTTTTTTTTTCTTTTTTTGTTTGGAGTCACTCATAGGTTTTCTTCCTCTGGGCTTTCTGAAGAAAAGCTTCTTATCAAGCTGAGGTGGTGTGTTCAACACGACCAGTTCTCGTTTACAGGTGCAAACTGTCCTACGTGGGTCTGCAATGGTTTCCCTGTCATTCTGTTCTCCTTTCTGACTTGTGAATCTCTGGAGCTCCTCCAGAGTTACCATTGGCCTCTTGGCTGCTTGTCTTGGTTTGGAGGTTTGTGGGTGAGCCATGTCGTTTTCAGATGATTTATTAAATGCTGCGCCATGAAATCCTTAAAGATTGGATATTGCAAAATGCTTAGCCTGATTTACACATCTGACCTTTTTCTCTGACCTGTTCACACCTCTGAGGGCTTCACACCAGATCTGTTTTTATAAGAAGATTAAATTGGACACAGGTAAACTCTTTAATATAATCAGGTGACTTCTGACTTGCAGTTTTCTTGCTTTAAATTTATTTTAGGGCTATTGGAGAAAGGGGAGTTTGATTGGTTCTCGGTTATAATTAGAAAATGTATATTGTTCCCCTTCACAAATACATGTTATGTGTTAGTTACATAAAATTCGCACTCAAGTGTGATAAAATGTGCAAAAGTTAAAGGAGTGTGATCACTTTATCAAGGCCCTGTAAAATAGACAAGGACACAAATCAGCCAAAGGTGAATGTCTTGTTTTTACACCTGGATTTATTGATACACGTACTATAAAACAGTATTAAAGGAGCTGGATAACAACAGTATTGTTAATGGTATAAGTTCAACAGTACAATATAAATACAAAAACACACACAGAATGTCTGTTGACAAGCTACAATTCAAATAGAAAACAGAGATACAGTAGAAACTAAGGAAATGAAATCAGGGATGTTGCTCTGCAAAAATAATGTTTTTTTTTCTTTTTCTTTCTTTTAGGACAAACTCAAAATCCAAGGTTACAAGTTTTCACACATCAGAAACAACTAGTGCAAAAAAGCCTCTAACATAATCTTAAACTACACATTATCTAATATATATATAATATATATTTATTTATATATACCTTCATACAAATAACCCCTTAATTTGGCATTTTATCATTCATAAAATAATTTAAACATCCTAGCAGACACTGAGTGGCACATCTGAAAGCGATGGAATAAACTTTAAAAGCACTTTTCACTCTTTTTTTTAAAATCTGTTCTAGATATGTGGTGAGCTTTAGATTGTGTGATGTGGTGCAGTGAAGGGAAACAAAACAAAAGAATAAAAAAAAAAAAAAAAAAAAAAAGAGGCCAGTGGTTGATAAATGTCCTTCCCCAACATGACAGTCTGTCCCCAAGCTCTTAAAAGAAACACTGGTCAGAAAGACAAGTCATTTAAGTACATTCCAGCAGAATATATACATAAACATCTCTTCTACCATTATTAACTACAGCAGAATAAAACAGGAAAAAAAAAAAAAAACATTCTCTGTAAAAGGCCAAAATCCCAACAAGAGCTTTTGTCCCCCTTTAGCATTTTATATTAAGTCTTTGTAACATTTGGGTAAACATTTGGATGCCATTTCTTTTCTGTATTCATGTTGGTCAGGGTTGTAGATGAAAGCCATCTATAAACCCACAAACAGTATTCTGGTGCAATTAGGCTCAATTTTAAAGGGAGTTTTAAGTCTACAAACTAAAACGAGTAATGCAAAACAAAATTCCACTTTATTTTGAAATAGCTTTTATTGCCTCTAGTAATGTAAAAAAAAAGTATAAAAACACACCACTTTTTGGTTACTTCTTTCTGTATTCGACCCTCTGGTTGGGTCACCTTTAGACAAAAGGTAACACTTCGTTAATAATGCTGTCATGACACCGTCATAAACGCGACTTAACATGTTTATGACTTCATGAGTGAGTCTTCATGAATATTTATGACTGTTGCCATAAAGTGTCATTCAGTAAATCATGACACTTTTAAAACAAAGTTGACATAATTCAAAATGTCTTTGACAACTTGACATTAACCAAGAAATCATACTGAAATTTGTTATTAAAGTATCCCTGATCAAACTTTAAAAATGATGAAGCTTTGTCTTATTAAAGCTAAAGTTTAATCAGTAATACTTTCCTAACAAACGTATGTCAGATCATAATTTCTTGGTTAGTGTCAAGTTGTCAAAGACATTTTGAATAATGTCAACTTTGAATTAAAAGTGTCATTATTTACTGAATGACACTTTATGACAACAGTCAAATATTCATGAAGACTCACTCATGTTCTTGACAGGTGTTATGACAGTCTTATTCATGTGTTACCAGATCTTTTTTGTTTTGTTTTGGGGGGGCAAATTTACTTTTGCATAGAACGTATGATCCTGTGGCCCCACAAGATTTATACAGTCATGGTCAATAAATTAGAATCTGGGACACAGTGAATCTCATTTGACAGATTGAAAGTAGATTTAGACAATTAGCAACCTTGTAAGCAGGTCTTAAATTGTTCTTTTCATTAAGCCCACATTTCTGCGTTATAGCTTTTTTATTAGTCCAATGTGATATTCTAATCTTAAATGTCATGTTTTGATTAGCTGCAGGTGGAAAATCATCATAAGTAACAAAGGTTTAAGAATTAGTGAACCAAGTTCCTAAAACAAATGAGCTTTTCGATAATATTCTGATTTATTGAATATGAGAGAGATGTATTCAGCTGGAATCTGATAAATGAAGTCTATACGAAACTTATTGCACCATCTATTTGACTTTCTGTATCAAATCGTAAATTAATCGAAAAATCTGGCTGAATATTAGAAATAACTGATGCGATTAATTACCCGTCATCCCTTTACAGTTATCCAACTCAACAAGACATCAATATTGGTGAGGAAGGGGTCCTCTCTCTAAGAGTTACCTTTTAATAGTTTGGTGTTTTAATACATTCTTACTGAAAGACATAGAAACATACAGTAGTGCACTGCTACATTTCCCACATTGAACAACCTATCATATACAAAGTGCTCAGGACAGGACTGGTGGTGTGTGTACAGTGTATTTCACAAAGTATATTCACTTGTGCTGGAGTAACAAAGTCGAACAGCTCCTCTGCCCTCTTCACACACGGGAACCGTGAGTTTATTGGGTGCCAATTAAAACAGGAATAGATATCTGCTGTGTGTGAACCATGATGCATGTGTGTGCTTGATTCTACCAACAGCTGAAGCTTTTACCGTGTAGAAAACTCGCTGAAGTCAACGACTCACTGAGCTCTACGTACTGCGGAGGAGGAAGGGATGTGTCTGTTTTTGTTGCTTGATCCGCAAAGTAACGTTTCCTGTCCGCGATCGAAGTGGTCTAGCCCCCGGTGGAACAGCGACAAGCAGCAATGGCTCAGTGGTACAAAGTTGATTGGCAGGATAAAAAGTGCAGAAGACACGAGGCGTGGCTGGGGTGAACAAAGGAAAAAAAAGCTTCCACGTGTTTGAGTCAGGATTAGATTAACATTAGACTGTTTGGAGAGAACGATCTCTGCACTGTCGAGGATGTCCTGCAGGGGGAGTGTTTCTGCGCCGCTCTGTGCGTGCGTGTACGAGAGTGTGTGTCAGTGTACGTGTGTGGGCCCGTGACTCGGTCAGTCGCTCAGACCACCGTGGCAGGTCTGCGGTCCATCTCCTCCTCCAACTTCACCATCTGCTGGATGTCCTTGGCCTTTGGGGAGAAAGAAAACAGTGACTCAGACGCAGATGTGACCGGAATGTGGAAGCTCAAAACATTCTGCAGGGAATTCATCCATCTTTTCCTGCAAATTCCCGTTTACAATCTCAGTCTGCGGTTTACGGCTCTCGCATGAGTTTTTTTCGCTGTGCAGATTATCAGAGTAAAACAAATCCTTCCATGCTGGTGATAGTTGTCACAAAACGTCAACAGATGGATGTTGTCACATGCTATGAATGTAAATGACTGTGAGCTGGAATGAAAACGCATCACATCAGGTTGTGAGCTGGCTTGTTTTTTGCTTCGTAATGGCTGGTGAGTCATGGTGATAAATGAGTCAAGCTGCTAGTTGGCATGCCTGACACCTTCAAGTGCCGCACACTGAAAAGGCAGGGTTGGATTTTACGATAGAGGAGTTTCTTTTCTTTTAAGTCGTGCCACTTTTTCTGCTTTAATTTGTAGTCGTTTCAAATACTCGAGGGAAGCTATGTCAACAAAAACAGTCAAATTTTGAGGAGGCTCTCCAGATATCACCACAGAGAGACAAAAGAGACGCACAAAGGGAAACATGTCCATGAAATGAAGCACAAAGCTGGTATCAGAGGTAGAGCTGACAGATGATGATGCCTACCTTGAACCTGTTTGTTTGCATGGTGTGATTTCAAAAGCTGTGACGGAAGAAGCAAATCATAAAATAAAAAATGAGCATACATGTTAGACATGTACAGATATTGTGACAGATGATGGGGGAGGGGAGGAGGGAAAGGGACACGACCTCACACAGCATCCCTCACGTTTTTGCTCAACCGTGGTAAAAAAAATGTATGAAAAAGATTTAATCTTAAAATGCAGTAGCACAATTTCCTATTCAAATGACAAAAATCCAATATCTTGTATTACATTTATTATTAGGATAAGTGTTAATGTTTTTAATTATTGCTACCAAAAACAATGACAATAATGGTTTTTTTAAGCATTTTTGTAGTCTTTATAAACTGATTAGATTGAGAATCTTAGATTAACATAAACTCTTAATCTATACCTCTGAAAGATTTCTAGTAATCATTTAACATAACCAAAATATTTCTCCTGACAACAAGTAAAGCTAAGATAAGGTGATACCAGCAGATCTAGGTAATAAGCACTTATTAGAGGAGTTTAATTGCAAATATAAAAGCCTTGTTACTGACAATACACTGTTGATATCCTATAAGCAAGTTTGGTTTTCCACTTAATTTTCATTTGTGAAATTCAGGCTCCTTTAGTTCATTTTCATCTGCTTACCTGCTCGTTGTGCTTCTCCAGTTTATCCAACTGCTCCCTCTGATTTTTCTCCAGCTGCTCCATCTCCTTCTGATGTTTCATAGCCAACTGGAACCGAATCAGAACAAGAACATTTCCTGACTGCAATACAAAATAATCTAGAGACTTACTTGATGGCACTGCTTTAACTTGTTACTTATGAACATTTTCCATGATGCTATAAATGTATATAAAGTAAACATTTTTTTTTTACTACCGTTTGTTGTTAAGAAAGTAGTTTATATCAATGTACATCATAGCAAACATACCCTCTTCCTCTCATCCAAAAACTTCTTGGTGTTGCTGCTGTTTAACTCCCGCACTCTCCTGAGTGACAAAAGCATTCACCTCATAAGAAAAACAAATCATCTCAAAGTGCTTTGCAAAAATATTTCTACTCCAATGGAATGATTTATTTATCTTTTTAACAGATAAATACTTTTGTAAGGCTTTGTATTGTGACCCACCTCTCTCGCTCGGCCTTGTTTTTGATACTTTTGTCTTGGCTGATTGCTTTACTGTTTTCCATGGACATCTTGGCCTGGTTGGCACGCATCTCTTTGCTTTGCCTGAGTTGCACATTTCCAGAAAAAAAAAAGACTAAATGCTCCTGTTGCTCCTCACTGCATTAATTCTGAGACTGTAGCAAGTGAATATAGAGTGTGTGTGTGTGTGTGTGTGTCTTACCTTTCATGAATGAGTTTGAGCTGCAGGGTCTGCTGCTCCTGGACACTAGAAAGGAGCTTCTTGAGGTGTTCACACTGCTGGGTAACATGACTGTCCTTCATGTCGCGCTCTTCGCTGCTGTGACTACTGATCAGCTCCGACCACTCCTTAGTGTGTTGTGCTGTGATGTCTTTCACCTGCCCACACACACACACACACACGCACACGCACACGCACACACACACGCACACACACAGACAGACAGGACGGTTGAGCATCATTTGTTTTCCAAGTACGACCATCTCTAGGAGACGTATTAGTTTTTGATACCTTCGCTTTATGATCCGTAGTGAGAGTCTGGATCTTATCTTCTGTCTCCTTCTTCAGCTCTTGGCAGTTGTTCTCCCTGTCAGTGAACAACACAGAAGTGAGAATCAAAATCATCTGGAACCTGCAGATTCACACTCACTGTCTACCTCCCATGTTTTCACATAATATTGATCTTGCTTGTCTCACGGTTGTTTTCTTACCCTCGCTTCTTGATGGCTTTCTCCAACAGTTTCTCCAGATTAGTCTTTTCTTTTTCATGGAGGGACACCATCTTATCCACCTGGGTGCAATGGGCTTTCTGCATTGCATTTTGATCCTGTTGTGCACACAGAGTAAAACCGTAGGTGGATGGACGTTTGCCTTTTGCACCACTATAGGTTTTATTTAACAGCAACATTTGAAGCAAGATTAACTGTTATCATCTTTCGGTCAACAGATGTATCCAGATGGTGCTAATAATCATATGTTGCATAACAAGAGTAATACCATGATAATAATTAATGAGGTAGCGTGACTGAGCTAGCAACCGCCAGGGTCTCCATGGAGATAGGTGGCCAAAACAGAACTTTAGCAAGTCTAATTTCTTCCTAAGCATTCGTCACGTGGTTGTCTTCTGTTTGTTTACAAAGGACTGTCTGTGTTTATGTGAGCAGGCATAAAATGATGAGGCAGAAGATGAAAGGTTGCAGCATTTCCCTTGTTCTGCTTCTGATTTTCTGAGCTTCAATCGCCATCAGGAATAAGCAGAAGCCACTTTGCATTACCAACAAACTCCCACCTACCTTTGAGTGTTTCTTCTTTAAAGCGTTGAGCTCCTTCTGCTGCTTTTTCATCAGCTTTAGGTAGCTCTGCAGAGAGAAACAGATGTAAAGGCCTTACAAAAATATTCCTACCCCTTAATCTCTCCCACATTACAACCTCTAACTTCAGTGCATTTTTGGTGGGATATTGCAGCCGTTTTTCCATGCAACACTTTTTAAAAATGTATTTTCACTTTTATCTTCTTTAATTTGAGAAGCTTGAATACTTTTTTGGCATTTAAGACACAAATGTAGGCCATCACAACCTTCTAGGTTTAGCTTTCAATGATTTTAAGTTGAAGTAGAAAAGCTGCAGCAGCTTCTACGAGACAAATATAGTAGGCTTTAATTATTAACGAGTTTATCACAATATTGATTTGAGATCAGTGATTTTATTCAAATTTTAGTGTTTCACTGCTAAAAAATTGTCAAAAGATGTCAATAGATAGTAGGTGGTGTTTTTTTTAAATCACATTCTGTACTCCTACATAATAACCTGGGTTTCAAACCAAACAATGGAAACTCAACCTAGGTAGAATAAATGTTCAGGTTATTTCAGCTAAAATGAGAGACAGAAATATGTATTTAGCCCCTTTTATTCTAACACTCCTTCATAATATCCAAGGCAACTAATTGCCTTCAGAAACCAGCTGTGTAGCTGGAGCTCAGTATAAATGCAGATGGTTCTGTGAAGGCATCTGAGGTTTATTAAGAACAAACAGCAACAAAAGACACAGCAGAGAATTCATGGAGAAGCTTTAGGTGGGATTGGGTCATAAATAAATTGTCGTACAAAATACCTTGAGGTTTGAGGTAATGTGGAAAAATGTGGGAAAAGGTTAAGGAGCAAAAATCCTTTTCCAGGTTTTTTATTTTTTACTTTAATTAGGCATTTTAAAAACTAATCTTAAATCCTGAAATCCACATTAATCACACATCTTTCAAAAGTGAAGCAGATGATGACTGAAACAATACAAACCTTCATTTGCTTTAAGTCATCAATGCTCACATTAGGCACAAGCGCAGCATCTAAAACAGCAGCAAAAAAACTCAGTGTTTAGAATAAAAACAGGGTGCACGTCTTTAAAAAGTCGAAGAATTCAGTGTTTACCCTTCTTGTTCTCGTTTGTGTTGTTTTGGATGGAATTGGAGGTCTGGGCCATATCTGAGCTGGCTTGTTGTGTCACACTGGCTTTCCCTGTGTCTCCTTTTCCCTTTCCCTTCTTGTCATTCTTTGAGCTTCCATTGGGAACATCTGCTATGTCATTCTGTTAGACAAAGGACATATAAAGTTAAAGTAGGAAGGTGTTTTTATTGTGAAAAGGCTGTTACTGTTTTCATTTGTTATGTGTACCGTGTCAATCCCCAGGGCCTTCATCTGGTCGGCTCTCTTCTCCGCTATGGTCAAAAACTTCTTTGGATCTGATAGAGCATCCACAATAGCTGCATGCAAAAATATTGAAAAACAAGTTCACTATCCTTCAGATAAAACAAGTGAATAAACAGGGGGGAGAAAGACAATAATAAGAAGTGAAGAAGATTCAATTTTGAGCATTGCTGTGCTGGATAGGGAGAGAAGCTAATAGTCTCAGTAATAGCTCCACACTCAAAGCCTTTTGGCTTTATTTAATGGCAACTTCAATTGTCCAACTCATTTGTATGCTTGTGCCCGTATGAAGCAGTCTGCAGATTTACTGTCGTCATCATTTGTGCCGTGCCATTACTGCAAATGTTAAAGCTAACCCGCCCGGGGCACAGGATGAGAAGAGACTTGCTAAACTTTCCATTTCTCCCCTGCTCTCCCTGTAGGCTACAGAAGCCTTTTTATTATCAGCTATGAATAATCTGAGGGGAGTTAAATATTGCAAGTCAGAATGAGAGCCACCTGTAGTTCTCTGTTCAAAAATAAAACACTTCCGAGTGAATAAATGCGCCGCGAGTGTGTGTGTGTGTGTAATCTTGTTGCCCTCACCTCCGAAGCCGTCGGGCACGTAGGTCTTGAGGATGATTTGGCAGAAGACGGTCGGCAACGACAGAGGGTTGTTGCCTTCATTCCTCAGGGAGATGTGACGGTAGCCAGCCTGCAGGCCGTCCAGAGGCAGGATGCGTTGGCCAATCAGCTTGTTGTTGTCGTCGTACACTGCGATGCGCAGCACCGCCAGATCTGGTAAGATTACCTAGAGGTTGGGATGTTAGGAGAAAGGTTGGGAGGGAGGAAAAATGTTCATTGAAATAATGGTGTGAGAAATACACAGAGCAAATAGTGAATGGAATCAAGCACCCAAACTTAATTTAAAGTAGCGAGTCAAGGATGAAACTGGGGACATTACATGAAGAGATGGAGGGCAGTTCGCTACCGATGAGGCCATGAGTTGTGATCAGTGTGTCTTTAAAAAAACAAACAAACAAACTAGGTGTTAACTGGTTCTGTGTTGGGAGAGAACTGCTCATAAATGGGAGGATAAATGGATACAAAAGAGATGAAGCTGGAGATCAAGGATTGGAGGCACCGTGTGTGTGTGTGTGTATGCTTGCATTTGCATTGACACAGTATGAGTACTGCTGATGTGTACTGTTTGCTCAGTCATCCTGACAGCAGTATGTAAGCACTGAATGTACAGAAGCATCTGCAGCCATTTGTAAATGAGAGACCCGGCAGCAGCTCCGGGTATGATGGCCCTGCTTTGATAGCAGTGTGTGTGTGTGCGTGTGTGTGTGTGTGTGAGAAGGAGAGAGTAAAGCAGCACTGCGGCAGGGTTTGATGGATGGTGTGTGTTAGAAAGCTGGAGTCACAGTCATGGCTGAGAGACTTCCTATTCTGCTGAGAGCAGCACTATTATCTACACATTACTCCATGGCTTTCTGTCTCAGGTCTTTCAGTTTCTTGTTTCTCTTCTTTATCTGTAATTATTTTTTTTTTTCCATTTTTCTATGTCATTCATTTTATCCTCATTTCCATCTTTGCTCAGACACAAACTAACCTACACCTCCTAACAGAAGCCTGCGAAAGGCTTGCTAATCGGGTTGATTTACCATCAGGACAACTCAGATCAGGATCAGCTCAAGCTTTTAGAAAGTTTATTTGCTAATTCCTTCTACTACAAAATTATGAACCACTTTGTTTTGGTTCATTACAAAATACCATAAAAATTCATTGAAGATTGCCCTGTGAAGTGGAGGACTTTCAAGGTCTGGATATGAACTATTTGTATTTATGCCCTGTTTTGTTGCGTAACTGTTGTTTGCATATATAAACCAATCCTTTCTTCATTCTTTCCCTCCTTTCAATTTGTAATAATACCACTAAAAGATGGTTGTGATACATTTAGCATCGAGAAAAGATCACAACTGGACAAGTCTGGATGTTTAAGGTGCTGGATTTTATGTACTAGTGGGAGATGAAGAGTTTGCAAAAGCTGAATTCATGGATGTAGTGGGGTAATCGGATCAGGAGTAAATTGATAGTAAACTTTTAGATTTTTATTTTCAAAAAGGACATAAAAAGTTCATATTTTTGCAAGTCTTTGCAAGAACAATGCAGACCAATTGTAGAATGACAGTATCTATTATTGCTTCCCTCTCAGGTCTTGCTTCATACCTTTCTGAAAACAAAGGGCTCTTCGTTGTAGGCTGGATTCAGTCCATTGTTCATCACCATGCGTGTGCGGAACTCTTTCCGAATTGTATCCGTAGGCAAGCCGTACATATCAACTTCAACGTATGTGCCAATTTTTTTGTCGGACAGAAACTGTCCTGAGAACACCTGAAATTTAGCAGGAAAACAACTTAATGCTGATTTTCACAAAGAAATGTTAGTGAGGATAAAAATAACAAACACGCTGCTGTTCCTGTTGTAAAAACAGCTGCCAGTGTTCTGGTGGGCTAACCTGGACGCTGCAGGTTGCTGCAATGACGCCATCCACCGGCGTCTCAGAGAACGGGTCAAACGTCCTGTCTGACCGACGCATGAAGTCTGGCTTCAGCAGGTACCTGAGCACAGGAACAACAAAATCACCAATAGATGAACTCACTGAATACTAATATTTTGAAAATCATACATTTCTAACAATACGAGAGAGAGAAAAAAATCATTAGAAACTCCACATTAGAAAATATTAGTAATGATAGTTGTCTGCAAATGCCCTGCTCTCCTCACAGATGACATTCCTAGTGTTAGCAGTACAATCCCTGCCCTCAGGGACAGTATTAGCCGAGGAATGGAGACAGCAATGGGAGGAGGAAGATGTAAATGAATTCAGAGACAAGTGAAAGGGAGCGTCCTTTTCCAAAGCACTTATTGGCTCTCAGGGGCAAGTAGTAGCTACTGGCAATAAGTAATGAGATGTGACAAGTTGTAATTGATGAGCCTTGGAGAGAGGGAGTGAGGCGGAGGAGGGGGGTCTGCTCTCACCCACAACAGCCGTTGTACTCAAACTTTCCTTGGTTCAGCTGCATGGCCAGGTCTGAAAGAGCATAAGAATAGATTTTAATAGCAAGCTCTTACATTAGAACCACAACAAATCTAAAATTCTGAAGGTAAAAACTCAACATGCAAACAATAAATTAGAGTACTGGCAAATGTTTTAGCTTTATGGCTGAAAAGCAGAGAGATTTATTTCTTTAACATCTTTGCTCTTAAATAATCTACTTGCAAGAGCTCCACCTCCTGTGTAAAAGGCCTCCAGCTCTTGCACATGCCCTGCATACAGTGGACCATATGGTCAAGCCGCTTTCGCTTCCAGACACAGATCAGCAGCTGCTGCTCACAATATATATGTTTGTGCACAATTTAAAAATGTTAGTTTCATAAGAGACTTGCACACTCAAAAGCTGAAAAACAAACAGGAGCAACTGTGGAGGCGAGGCTAATATATAAAGTATCAGCAGGTTGCTTGTGTTGATATTTGCACAGGAGACTCAAACAAAACGCTGTTTGCCTTATAGTTCTTCCTAGCTAGGAATGTAAACCTGAAAGTAAGTACTGTATATCTATTCATGTAAGAAGAATATAAAAATCTTGACAGTATGATGCAAAGTCAAATGCTCCTCTTGAACTTTCCCCACATTTCCTCATGTAGCAAGTACAAACTTCAAGAATTTTAGGAGGATTTTTTTTATAGTAGACTGAAACAAATTAACATGTAATTGTGAAGTGGAAGTAAAATTACATTTGGGTTTTCATTTTGAACCATGGACTCTACAGCATTTATTTGTATTCGCCCTCCCTGAGTGACTATTTTGAAGGAGCACATTTTACTGCAATTATTGTGACGCTTTACATATTGAAAGACATAAATTAGAGGATCATTGACCCAGAGGGAAACTCATTTCCACCCCAGTTTTAAGTTTTGTGCGTCATCTAAAGGCCACTTTTTTCCATGTGTTAGTTTTGTTTATTAACTGCTGCTTTATAGAAAAGCTTCCCCACAGCATGACACTGCCACCACTAGGAGTGAAACAGAACTTCTTAAGGTTTTCTTCAGACAAATTACTTTTTCCCACTCTTTCATAAAAAACAGAGTAACATTAGCTGCACCAGATTTTATTCAGGGGTATCAAAGTATAGCGGGCTTTTAACTTTTTCTGAAATCTTGCAATTTTTCTTCCATTTCAGTTATTCACTGTATTGTCTAAGTTTGTGGTTGTGATGCAGCAAAATAAAAGTAATGTGATTTATGTGAAAGTGGTAATATTGACAGCTACATATAATAAATAACATGCAGCACAAAACATTAGTTTACATATGAAGTCTGAGCAAAAAGTATTAAACAGATTTTAATTCAAACTGAGAGCATATCACCCTCTTATTTCTTTCTATCATCTTTAGCAGCTGATTAGCGTATCCTCCTTCAACCACATTATGTGCATAAGATACCATAAGATCAGAGGTGCTTTTCTATGTTTCGGGAACACATTAAATACACGTGTGTGTGTGTAAGAGAGGGAGAGGTCAGAAGTCCCATGTTGCATGCTGTGGTACCTGGGGTCTGGAAGTTGAGGGAAACCATCTGGCAGCCTGCGTTCCAGAAGATCTGAGGCATGTAATTACTGGAGTCCACCCTGCCTCCTTTGGGGTAGATACGGCTCATCTGACGCTTGTTGTAGCTGCACTGATGCTCAGGAAAATTTCAAAAGGGATTTATAAAAAAAAAAGGAGAGCATGTGTGTTTCTGCACATGCAAGTGTGTGTGTGGGGTACATAACTTAGCAAGACATAAAGCTTGACACGCTGCATGTTCTGTTTGAACAGAAAACACAGAAAAATGTACAGCTGTGGTAGTGGATCGGGAACCAGTGATTTATGAGATCTCTATGCAGTTTAAAGAATGAAGGTGTTCTTGTGTGTCCATTAAGTTTTTCAAATCTAAAGGAGCAGTAATCTCAGTGGCTCAAAGGATACTTGACAAACTCGATGGCGTTGGTCTTCAGGTAGCCCAGACCCACTGACTCGTTAAAGGATGACATGTTGTGGTGGATATTCCTCTCTGAATCACACAAAATAGGACCAGAAATAGTAAAACCAGGCTCTTTGCCGTGGACTTTGAGGCTGTTTTTCTGCTCTCCACATATGCAGAAAACAGAAAACTAACCTGTACAAGAGGGAAAAACTGTAATGATCCTCACCTTCTGCAACATCAAAACCCTGGAACTTCACTGGCTGTGCATAGTTGACCATGGCTGAGAGATACGGGTGGATATTTGTGGTGGCTGACTCATATTTATATTGCGCTATTAGAGCCTCCTCAGAGTCCTCTGCCACATCTCCGCCCTGTACACAACAGGGCAATTACTTACGGTGTACATAAATATCTTCCAAAGATCTCTACAAAGTAAGGAGAAACATCGGCTGGTTCTTGCCTTCTTGTTGTTGTCTTGATCAGATGCCTCAGAGATATCTGTGGCATCTGTTGCTTCAGAAATCTCTGTGACCTCATCATCAGGTACCTGCGGGGAAAAAAAGGCCCAATCGTGAAGAGCCCTGTGATTTTTACAAATATGGCTAATCCGACTTCATTAAAAATATTTATCAACATCATTTGCTGCAACTTCATGTAATGTTTACCTGGACTAAAACTGAGGCAGGAAACACATGATGCGTTTTAATGACATTTTCAAGATGCAGTCGATGGATAATTTTTTTTGCACCTCATGAATAATTTTATATAAATGTCATTTCCTTCCCATTACTGGCTACTATTCTGCACTGAGATGTGAACTCCTGTTTTCAAAATAAGAGTTTGAGAAATTAAACTGTTAAGAAAAAAAACTGCTTAAAGCTGTTTATTCAGTGTATCATTTGTTCTTTCCATTTTGACAAACAAAAATCAGAAATTGAGTGATTTGTTCTTGAATTGTATACACAAAGTAATTCAGTAGGTGTTAAAGTAAGTCAATATACTCAACACATTTTTTCTTCCAATTTTTAGGCAATTTTATTCCAACCTGCTGTGCAGTCAGTCCTTAGTTTGAATTTGATTTTGTAGTTTGAGAAATGCAAAAGCTAACTGTGAAACATTGGAAAAATCATTATCAAATTGAGAAGAATGTTTTTCAAACCAATCAAAAACTTTGACAGAAAACAAAATCAATATTTCAAAAAGGTGATTCTGCAACATAAATTCTACAACCAAGTTAATGCTATTAACTTAGCATTCACTATTTCCTAAATCAGTCAAAAGCACACGAATCTTGAGATGAGCATGTTGTACGATAGTTGCAGGTATATTAAAAAATCCTAAGAGTAACATGATAAATGTTTAAGCTAATTGTTTTAGTTTTTGCTTGTCAGAGACGGCATTTCCTTGTAAGATTTAATTTTGGTCTGACAGAAAGTGATCTGAAAGTCTGTCATTGGATTCTCTGAAAAGTGAAAACTACAAACAGCTTTTTTACCCAAGTCTGATCCTCAAACTACAAACTGACCTTTTTGATGCTGTTGCTGCGCTCTTCCTCTTTTCCAGAGCTGATGGCGTTACTCTGGGAAACGCTGTTCGTCTCTTTGTCACTTGTGACTTCTGACAGAATGCTAGGAGCCTCTGAATTCAAATCTTTATCTTCAGTTTCTTTTTCCCCTATACCAAGATACGTAGTATTAAAAAAACCCCTTACAGTTACTCAAATGTATGTCAGCCCCTTTTCTTTTAAGAAACAAATTAGCTACACAGAATCAGACATTTTTCTTGGAAAACAGTGCTGGTCAGAAGGGAACATACAGTTAACGTGGCTATAAATCTATTAATTCAATTTCAGTGCTACAACTTGTGTAACTCAAAAACAAAAAAACAACAAAAATGTAAAAAACAAAACATACAAGCTAAACTGACTTAAATGCATTTTATACTCAGACAAGACAAATATTGTTTTAAGCACATCGGTGAGGCTATACACCTTAGAATACTATAACAAGCATGGAAGGGGAAGCATGATGCTACGGGGCAGACTTGCTGCGTGTGGTATTGGTACATTGCACAAAATAATTATTGCACTTATATCATTATGTGACAGAAACAACTACTCAGCTACATAATTAATAGCTGACTATAACATTCATGGCCAAGATAATCAGTTATATCAAATATATTGACTAGGCCTGTCCAATTGATCGGTTTACACAAAAACAGTTACAGTTGTATTCAGCTGACCATTCTCTGCATCGTCCTCATTCTCTTCTCCCATAATGATGGCAGGAGTGTTGGTCTCGCCGGCCTCCATATGCTTCTTTAAAGCTTCAAGTTGCCCTGTGTCACACATTCACAATGTTCATACTCTCCAAACTTAAAAGCACTCGAGGATGAATTTAAGCATCTGTACTTTGTACGTACTCTGCTCCACTTCAGGTTTTAATCGCTTATTCTTTATTAGGATTTTTCTCTTCAGGTCATTTGGTGAAGGTAAAGGATGCCCAGGATCCATCTGAAGACAGGCAGAGAGAGACATGACACGATCCCAATTCTATGACTGCTTGTTTTAGATAGTGGGAAGAAATTTCAGTGAGAGAAAGAGGAAAATTTTACTGGGTAGTTCTCAAGAGGCTGCCTGAGAAGGAAGTCGCCAAAAAGCTCCTCACAGTACTTGGCCATCTTGTACTGCTGTAGTTTACTGGAAATAAACAAAAATAAAATACAGCGAATAAACTGAGATTTTATTACAGTAGATATGTCAAAAGCAATAATGGAAAATATACCTGCAATGATTTTCAAAGGATAAAATAACAGGATAATCAGATGTGACAAACGCCGTCTCCTTGATTGCTTGGATTACATCCTGTGGGGATCAAAACAGACATAAAGGAGTCAGGGCATGCAGTTTCACAGTATGAGCACCAGGTGGCAGACAGCTACAACAAGACAGAAAACGGCACACATTTCTCTTCTGAAGCCTCTGCTCTGCTTTGTGCACATCATTTGAAAGTCTTTGAGCTTGGCTGGCTTGATACATTCTTTTATGATGATCAAAACCAGATATTTGTCAAGACTTATTTATCAAACAGAATATGTTTGGTAATCCTAACTTAAAGCAGGAAAAGTTGAATGGTTATGCATCTGTGACAAAAGCGGATCTCTATGTTTGGTCTCTAAATCATCTGGAGGATACAGTAAACAAAAAACTTTCTGAAGAAATTTAAACGGGGCCTTCAGTTGGAACCCAGCTTACTTATGCTAAAAATTAGTATCAATTGCCAATGGTTACCAGGAAACACGCTAATTTCTTAGCAACACATTGTTATTGTTCAAAAAAACATAACATTTCTTCTGCTCTTTTGAAATACTACTTATTGTACACAACTTATCAAAAATTATGCAGTTAATGAAAGAAAAGAGATTTTATTTTTGTGATGGGTGGTGAATATATTATAGAACAGATATTCAACACAAAAGTAAAAGTCTAAACAAAAGTAAAATGCTAATCTCTAATCACTAAATTAATTATTGTTTATAAAACATATGTTCTTTTGAAATACTGCTTCTCTACTCAGACAAAAGAAATTTACACTTGGTAAATTTTGGAAAAGTGAAATTCAGATGTTGACTTCGTGGCTATTGGTTACCAGAAAACACTCATCTCTTAGCAACAGATTAACAAGAAATGTTATTGTTCAAAAACAATATTACTTCTGCTCGTTCGAATACTACTTATCTTATGCTACTTAAGAATTGTGCAGTTGATAAAATTTTCAGAAAAGTTAATTTAATTTTTTTTTTTTTTTTTATCATTGGTGGTGAATGTTATAGAACAGACATTCAACACAAAAGTAAAAATCTGATTTACACTTCGTGGCAGTTCGTTACCAGAACAAAAAGCTAATCTCTTAGCAACAGATTAACAAATACTATTGCTCAACAGGATTTTTTCTGCTCTTTTGAAATTCTAATTATTTTACACTACTCATACTTAAGAACTGTGCAGTAGGTGAATTTTGCAGAAAAGTGAAAATATAAATTTTTTGGCATTAGTGGTAAAACATTCTAAAACATATATACTTGTCTGTAGTAAGTGTTCAGCCAACGTGGCGCTTCCGCCATCTCTGTAGTTCTCTACTACCCTCCCCTCCTCTGTGTTTTGTTGCTATGGTGATTAATCCTCTCTGAAAACTGTCATGTGTGAGTGACACACAGAGGGGGAGACAAAACTCTATCTCTGTTTTGAATCCGACACAAAACGGTGTCAGTCAGAATTTGTTTTGATTTGAATTTGGCTCGTTTTTCGCTCATTACGTTGCCATGATTGCTCGAAATGCCAACAGAAGTACGAGTAGCCCGCATGGCAAGATGCATAGGAGAGAACATCTCTCCTATGCATTGCTGTGGTGGCCCCAATTAATGGGCAGAACACAAGAGCACAAACCTATTCAGTAAATTCTTAGCTTAAAATGCCAGAATTTGTTACAGCTTCTGTTTTTTCCTCCATCTTGGATGGAGTCAGTTCTGTTCATTTATGAACAGAACTGACTCTTGAATATATTAGCAGGGACTCGGCTGCTGTGGGGATTTACCTTGAACAGGATGTCTGTGCACATGGCCTTGCCGTGAGTAATGATGGGTTCCTGGTCCTCCCCTTTGCCATCCCAGCAGTCCAGCTCCACACATCTGATTAGTAAGCAAATAGAAATCTTCCTGAAGTACTCAAATTGCACAATGGACCCATTACAAATTATAAACAGGACCTTATGTATATGCATAACCAGATTTTAGCTTATTTTACATCAATGCAGATTATCAAGAAAAATAACTTTTTCCGAAAGTTTTGCTTATGAATGACTGGAGCTGTATAAAGTCAAACTATCAAGTCATACTGAAACAGAGTAAACATATTAGCATTAGCGAACTGCTCTCCACATTCAGTTTTACACTACTTTAAAGTTCAGCTCTGGAAGAAATTAAGAGACCACTTAAAATAATCAGTTTCTCTGACTTTACTTTTTATAGGTGTATGTTTCAGTAAAACAAACATTGTTCTTTTGACCCGTAAACTACTGACGTGTCTGAAATTCCAAGCCAAAATTTAGTATTTATTTGCAGAAAATGAGAAATGGCCAAAATAACAAAGATGCAGTGCTTTCAGACTTCAAATAATACAAAGAAAACAACTTCATATTAATTTAGAAACAATATTAATGTTGTAACTCGGGAACAGTTCAGAAATCAATATTTGGTGGAATAACCATGGGGATTTTAATGAGGTTCAGTGAAGTGGGCTCTTACATTTTTTCAACACTAAAGTAAAATCAATAAATGACATTTATTTTAATGCATCAGAATCAGAAAATGCTTATTCTTAAATTTTATAGGCAGATAAACATGCCATTCATTATGCTTAGACTGTGTCACTATATAATACCTGCATCCAGACAGCAGGACCTGGCGGTACATCTCCACTGATGACTTCCCTCCAAACTGTCTTCCTGTCAGGTATGTATTATGGGAGGAGCTGATAAAATAATGAGCCAAAGGCTGATCCATGTCTTGGTACAGCTCTAGTCTGTCCAGGAACACCGGAGCATTTTCGTCTGACATTAGGTACCGACAGAACCCGTCACTCGACATGCGACCTATGAGGAGGAAAACAAGATGAAGATGACCTTGAGATTATAATAAATTAGCCAGGTTTAAATTCAATAAATACCTGTTTCTGTAGCTTCAAGATTACACAGGCAGATGGCAGCAAACGCAAAGAAAAGTCTGTCTCCAGATTTCATTCACACAATGCTTTTACCTTTTTTCTTCAGCTCTTCGTCCCTTTCATATTTCTCGATGATCTGCATGGCTCTTTTGGGGTCGTAAAATGGAAACAGAATCTCGTTTAACCTCGGGTCACGTTGGTTCTGCAGAGCAAGACACGAGCACAGGTGTACATCACATGTACGTTACATCCAGATCCTCCCAACAGAAACGCTTCTTAAAAAACTTGAAACTACCATGCATGTCAACACTTTCAGTAGAATTTAAAACTCAATTCATATCAAGGATTAATTTTGTGCAAATGCTTGGAGAACTTCTGACTTTGATTTCAGATATTTCTAACACTAGCAGGTCTTCAACAGGATGGCATTTAGATCGTAGGGCAAAATCAATCACTACAAAAATAAGTGCAGAGTTAAAAATGATTCATAACAAGGCAGTCATATGTGCTGGAAGGGTTGAAAGCAGCTCTAACAAGACGTTACAGTGACAGAGCACATTCTTGTCGGCAAAGTGGGAATGAATCCAGCTGAGTCCAGAGCATGGAGCAGCACAGACATGACTGGACAGCAGATGCAACAAGCAGGTATTCAGCCACACACAGGAGGACGGCCGCAAAACACAGACACACAGCAGGAAGCGAGATGAACCAAGCCGGACGCAACAGGATGGAAACCTCTCCTCCTGTTGTCATGACAACACCAATCAGACAATGGGAGGCAAACCTCGCTAAGGGAGAGCAGGAGGAATGGGACGAGAGGGGGCATGCAGAGTTTGGTAGCTGGTGGAAGTTGCCCCTCCAGGCAAGCTGAATGTTGTTTAATTGGGTTTTAATGATGGCCGTCGTATTGGAGGGCAACTTCTATCCACAGCAGGAAGGGAAGAGGAGGCGGGGCGGGAGGGCAGCAGAGAGGGGCTGGCTGAAGCCAAATACACAAAGAAGTTAATGAATGATAAAGAGCTTACTTCATTCAGAAAGCTGACTAACTGGTCTACAGTTAAATAATCTGTTTTGTTCCCATTGCTGCAAAGGAATTATTGGAAGAGAAAAAATATTGTTATAACTCTTCAAACGGACATCCACACAGTCATCCACACAGTCAGATAAAATTAGAAAGTGTTTTGTGTTACACTTTTAGTCCAAATTTGTTAAACATATCTCTTTACGTTCGAATGTTGCCACTAGGTTGATCCTAATTCAGTGCTAACTGAAAGCAGGTTAGGCTGTCCAGGCGTAGTTAGTGTAGCAGGAGCAGAAACACTTATCCAAATCACACCCAATGTCACCTAACAGTTCTCACTTTTATTTTAGAGTAGATTATTGAAACAACAAAAGTGTTATTTGTTTTATTTTTCTGTTGATCCGTTCCATTCCTGATTATGCTCAAAGTCGGTGAAGCATGCAGGAGAGTTTAAAACAGGACAGCTTACATTTTCTTGAAGAGCTCCTCTATATCTGTGCGAGGGCAGATCTTCTGTGTCAGTGCGTAGAAAATGTCAAAGGTGAAGTCCGAGGGTTCAATCTCGTCATTCTGCAGCCATGTACAGAAACACCACACACTTTAAGATTCATTGC
Organism: Poeciliopsis turrubarensis; assembly: GCA_010277015.1. Lineage (NCBI taxonomy): Eukaryota > Metazoa > Chordata > Actinopteri > Cyprinodontiformes > Poeciliidae > Poeciliopsis > Poeciliopsis turrubarensis. Next base: position 13,053,181 of record VMRN01000001.1, read on the forward strand.
ATGAGAAGCGATCAAATGGAAGTACCTGGCTCTCGCTTTTACCTTTCCACTGGGAAGACCTAAATCCTTCAGAGCCTGAAAGATCCCTTTCTCTGTCTTCCCTGATGCAAAAGTTCTTGTGATACTAAAAAGGAAAGGAGAAAGTTATAAGTAGCAAATCAAAGAACCAGTTCTCGTCTATCAGCAAGACAACAGTCCTGTATGTACAAATAGGATACAAAGCATATTCATTTGTTTAACATATACGATGTTTAGATTAAGCTATTCTACAAATAACTGGCAAGAATCTACTTTTTTTTAATAAAACAGTTTGAAATACAGAAACAACTTTCCTTTATCTTTACAATTTTGCTCTATTATATTGGTCTGTCACATAAATTCCCAATAAAATAAACATTAGGGCTGCAGTGATACAAAAGGTAAAAATAGCTATAAGTTTAATAAAAATACTTAAGCAAGGCCCTCTGAAGCATGTTCAGAAATGCATAAAAATGATTCTTACCCTCTAACAGGGATCTTCCCGTTGACATTGGTCAAGAAACACATCCTCATCCAACTAAATAAGTAAATTTGAAAGCACACAAAAACAAAACCAATCAAAGAAAAGTTCAAAAAGAGGTCCTGGGTATCAGCCCGTGGACTTTGCAGGTGGATCAATTTCTCTATAAACACTCCAGTGTAAAAAGTTTGTATAAATACACTCACTGTTTCTTGAGGCATGTCATTGGACACACATTGTTGGCCTTAAAATTGTGGATCACCGACCTCAAACCCTCAATCCATTTCTGAAAACAGCCAAGCGTGAGTATTAAAAATTACACATGAGCACACTGCTGCCCCCTACAGACAGTGACTCACAAGGTCATAATAAACTGTCAATAAAAAAAGACTCAACTTACACAACATGGGCAAAACATCTTACAAATGTACTAATTAGTTGAAGTTAAAATCAGACAATTTTCTCTTTATTAGCTACTTTTCACAGGTTGAAAATAATAGCATGTAATGTCACACTTATCCTGAGTTGAGTAAATAAAATCAGATGAATGTTTAGGACTTAGACTTTGATGTTTCATGATTCTCTGGTGGATCCAAAATCACTTTCTCTGTTCAGGAGCCACATTGCTCTCTGGTCTGTGCTGCAGTCCACAGAATAAAAAATGAGAACCAGTCCAATTGGATTTGGCATGCCAGATTATATGGAGGTACCTACATATCTATATACATATAAATAATTATTGTAATTGGAGTAGTAAAAAAAAAAAAAAAGTGTGGCAACTGAAAATCACAAAATACTTAGGTGAAGCTCGTCTAAAATCTAAAACATGGCAGTAACAAAAAGTGAAAACTATCAACAGATAGTTTGGTGGAAGTTGCCCCTCCAGACAAGCTCTCCTGTATCTTATCTCAACAAGATACAGAAGAGAAGCGACAGAAAAAACAATTCAGTCAAATGCGTCTATTTATCACAATGACTCAAGGCCGTGTGTAGGAGGGGGAATATACATCATCCTGCATTCTCTTTCCTTTCATTCTTAATAAAATAGTTACTCTGTGTGGGTGCTGCTTTGGCCTTTATATACAGTAGATTACTGAATTAATTTTGGCTACACTCCAACTGCCGAAAAGCCTTTAGGATGTTTTTTTCTTTTCTTTGCAACATGCTTTGTGACCCTTAGAGATTTCTGGCTTTGTGCATTATTAAAGTGCTGTGCAATACAGATCAGGTGGGATGCCAACTATATTTTCTAATTGACCGAAACAGGATTATAGTGTTTCCTGTTCACTCCTGTATCGGCACCATTTGTGTAATACGAAGGTTTTGAAAATAACTGAGTGCATTTACCCTGGCTGTGTCGGGGCTCTCTGCCACCATGAACATGAAGCTCAGGTTGACCAGGTCAGTGCCACTGCAGATGCAGATGATGCATCCCTCCAGGTCGGCCTCCGTCTTTCCTATGGCCTCGAATGAGGACAGGATCTTTGGGTCCTGGGAAAATAAGGAAAGATCAACAAACTGAATGCTGAACACGCCATCGAAGGTAAGCAAAGTTAAGAACATTACAAAACGGGGCAAAGAAATATTCTTAAAAAGTAATTTAATGTGCCTATTGTGTGCTCTTTCCTTTGGTTTGTTATTTTGTTTGTATTTCTTTTTAATTTCTGTAAAGCGCAATTGCCTTGTTGCTGAAAATGTGCTACATAAATAAAATGACCTTTATCTTATTTACACATTCTAAATAATAATACATTATAAAATGCATAAAGGCAGTCTACAACATTTTTGACGTCATTATTGTGATGATTTACTTTCTTTCAACTGTCTTAAATCTGGATTTTATTAACTATTTATTTTCAACGATATTGAAGTTTGGACCAATTCAGAATCTTATTAGTCTGAATTATGCGTTCCAAAAGTCAGTTTTGATGAATTTCAGTTATTGTCCTGTTGGAAATCCTCAGATCCATTCAAGTTTCAACCATCTAATTTCCACCAATTCCTGGAATGTACAATCTCCAGCCAGAATTATACGAGGAAGCCTGTGGTTTCTCTGCACAGCAAAGAGACATTTGTCCAAATTGTGCGGGTGTATGCCTATATTTCCATGCATAATTTTCAACTTGAGTGGATTAGACGGAAAACTGCATTAAATTCAAACATTGGCTACCCATTTTACCTTACTGTTTACAGTAACTCCAAAATTTAACAGCTAAAAAAATTTAATTAAACTGTCAAATAATGAGTGTAAATACACAGACAGGCTGGGCATGATCATCCTTCCAGTGGAGCGTAAAAAGAAAATCACAGCATCAGTTGTCCTCCTCTGATGGTTTTAATCAGACATCAGCTTTGTCACCGCAGGAGAAACTAATGTGTAGTTTGTATGATCGAATTAACAGCAACAGGCATTGCAGCTTTAAAATCCCAGCCGGCTATCTCATCCATCTCCTCTTCCTCATTGGATTATTTGGAACAGCTGTGCCGTCCTTTGTGGAGAAGCCCTGCGATCGCCTTCCTGCCACTTACAAAACACCGTGCAGCGTTTGAACAAACACAAGGCGCTGCTATCGAGCTGCAGCATCTGTGTGCGTGTCCACGCACACGCACAGTGACCGCGGACCAAACACACAGGTCAACATCAAAACGTCTGCACCCGATCGGCGATGTTTGCAGCGCTTCTCTACGCAGTCTTTTGCAGACTTTCAGCTGCTTGATGAGTTTGTATTCAGATCTTGATATAAAGCAGGAACCCTACCCCTAAGTTTAGAAGCATCTAATAACAGCCTCCATAATTCATACAGTTGGAATGGAGTCAAATATTACATTATAGTGAGTCGGCGTCAATGGTGCAGCAAATAAATCAATATTTAATATACAGACTACAAAGGTTTATATTTGTGTGTGTCTGGTGTGCTGATTGGTTGCCAGATGCAGTGAAGAAGCAAGCTGACTCCTGGTCAGAATGTCTCTTCAGAATCACCTCCTTATTATAGGACGAGGATGTTTTTCCTTTTTTATAGTCCTGACAGAGACACAACGTCTTATACCTGTGAGATGTTGATCTCCTTAACCCAAAGGTTCTCTGGCAGTGTATTATTACAGAGGCACCATTATCCGTTTTTCCTCTGAGGGCCAAACAAATACAATAAAACATGATTCAAATCCAGCCGGTGGCCAAACTCGTCCAGGGTTGTATCAATATTAAGGTGTTAAATATTTAATGTTTATGTATAAGTAATCAGTGAGAAGTCGGTCGGGGTTATCAGGCGAAGCTGAAATGCGCCACTGAAGCATTGGCTAATTTTAGACATGAATTATGCCGCTTAAAAATCGGCCTCCCCACATTTGTTGTTTTAAACAGGAGATTCGCAGTGAGAAAACAAGCCTGCGTTGTGGGATGAGAGTGCAAGTTTCAGTGAAAGCAGAAGTGAGAAGATTGTCTTTCCGAAAAGTCTCACCTTAGGGACGGCACCGACACGGATACTGTTGATCAGAGAACACTCGAGAACCTGGCCCTCCTGTGGGACGCAGACATCGTAGGAGGATTAAGAAAAAATACTAAACAGCTGTATTTTGATATTTTAGCTTCAAACGTAAGCACACAAAAAGTTACTGCCGAAAATTGTAATTAAAACTGTCAGAGAAAACGATACAGACAAAAAGTATTCAGCTAAGCTCAGCATCGTCTTGCTGTACCAATAGCACTTTACAGGTATCACAATATTTTTGACAGAAATCCAACTGGCAATTTAAATAGATTTTTTTCTAAACTCAAAGAAAAACCTTTCAAGATTAGAATTTGTCAAATTTGGATTATTTTCAGAATAGCGTAGTCGTAGGCCAAGAAAATTGCTTGTTTATTAGTTAACATATAGGACTGTATAACATTAAGACACAAATCGCAGTAAAAGGCTTTACTTTGGATTTTGCTTATTTCTGTCAAATATAAATCATACCTTTGTCGTATTAGTTAAGGCTGTAACTTTCTGCACTTTGCCAGCTTTTCTATACTTTTGACTTATTTTTTTCAGGAACCAAAGTGAAGGTCTGCTTCAAGAGGGTAGACTATTTCTTGATACACAATATAAGAAGCTTTAATCTGGAGTGACATAAAAAAAAATGATAGCTGAAAGACAGATAAGAGGAAGATCGTACCTTTCCCTCACTCTTCCATGTGATAAAGAAGCCATATTCATCAACCTTCATCTGACAGTTGGGCTCAAAGAGGTATGGGTCCTGAAAGGAGAATTGCATTTTCATATTAGAGGCTTCATTGATCAAAGAGTTTCATTTGATGTAGCCTCACATTACACAACCTGCAAGGCTTATACAATCAGACAAGAGGATGAAGCCCTAATACATTCTATAAGGCAAGAACCTTACACACACACGTACACACACACAAAACTGTGCATTACTTTTCCTTCTAAAGTAATGCACAAAAGCATTCAATTTGTACAAATAGATAGTTTAATCCAGATAAAAATGATCAGTACAGTAAGAGAGACGTACAAATGTAAACATTTGGTATATAGGATCAGTGATCCACTTCACATAGAGGAAATGTAAATAGGAGTATATCTGTATACTCAATACTGAATATCAAAGGCAGAGCATAAGAACATTTGTATTTCCTTCCCCTCTGATCTGAGATAGCCAAAACGATTAAAAGGGGGAGGAAGAAACAGAAAGGGGCTGATGCTAAGAGGTCACTCTTCTTCTAATATTAGCAATGGAGAACAATGCCACACACAAGTGCACACACACATCTACATGTAGTGCATTATTTTAGGATGGCTGCCGCCATTAGATACATGGCCGCAAATGGGACGACGCTGGCCTGTTTAGCCGACAAGCATCATCTGAAACCACCAGAAAATGCAGAAAACATTCAATCTTCCATCCAGGAAGCAGCGAGGCCTCTGAGAGCTCAGCTAAAAGCTTTCAATTCACTTTCATCTGAATTAAGGCTGACAGGGACTTAATTTTACAAAGTAGCGAGTTCTTTGAGGAAAATGGCAAAACGGTGCGCTACGGCAGTAAGACCGGAAAACTAGATCTTATAATGACAAAGGAATCAAATATTCAAGGGTTTGACTTTCATCTCTGAATGGATGGATTCTGTCTTTGCTGTCCAAGAGGCCACATCATTGTGTGTGTGTGGGTGTGTACGCACAAAACTACATTTAAAATGGAAAGCGCAAATCTAGAAAGTGTGGCATGCACTTGTATCCAGACCCTATACTTCCTGCTGTGTTTCTTGGACTCTATGATGCCGTTTGTTCACTAATGTTCTCCAGCAAACCTCTGACAGGACCATGCATTCACCAGAAACCCATGCTTATGAGTTTTCAGCGTCTCGCTGTTCTGGGCCGTCGCTCTCTGCCTTCGGCAGCTGTCAATATGAGGCTCCTGGGTCCCATAGAAACTAAACACCAGCTATATCTTCAGCGATTGATTTCCTATCAGCGAGATAATGAAAGAAATACGCAGAGGAAGAACCGCTTTGGCTCTTAGCATGATGAATTGCGCTCTATCTCTTTAACCTTTCACTTCCATGGCTGTGGGCTGTCAGAGAGGGAACATACATTTGAAATGTCTCCCATAGACAAACACATTGTAATTACTGCAGATCTATAACCTACTTAAACCTTTCCATTGTACTTCAGAATACTTAAATGTCAAAACAGGGAAGCAGAACCTCTGTTAAAGTATTGAAACCGCATTCTGACTAGAGTGAAAGTTTGATTAAAATTCAACAGGCCACTTAGAACATGTGCGTATTACCTGCCTCCACCATCTGTCGCTCAGTGGGGTTTCAGTCAGTGGGGAATGTTTTTGTGTGGAAACAAAAAAAATAATCTTTGCTGTTTGGCGCGGTTCTGTACCCTCATAAGTGACATGTTTATGTTGTTTCAGTCGACCGAGAATGTACCTTGCAATCTTTACAAAGTTCAACTTTCAACAGTTTTGTTTTTTTCAGATATAAATAATTCCATTTTAGAATATAATGAGTCCTTAAGGAAAAAGGAAAAAAAAAAAAAAAGCAGAGGTGAGATGAAAAGCTGACCTTATTAACATTCAGGCCGGTTCCATCGTGCTCTGCCTCTGCTTGGCTCAAATTTCACATCAGCAACACACTGAGGACGCTCATCAAAAGTACGGCGACCCAGTTTTAATTGCTCTCTTTGACGTGACCGTGGATATGATCATGGCTCTCCACGCACGCTTTCATGTTTTCCACTGTGCTCTGAGAGGGATCCTCCTCCCTTCTCTGACAGCTGCATGGATGGAGAGGACTGAGGGGATTTCCTGGAGCATGCAGGGCGACATGCATGTCTTTCTGTCGGGGTGGGTGACACACTTTCCCTTTGCCTGTCAAATGTCCTACCTAAGTGCCCTCATTAAGTTCATCAGAGGAAATAGGGGCCAAAACAAGATATTTTTTCGAAGTCTGCTGTTATAATTAAACTCGGGGCATGATTTCATCCAGCGATAATTACTTGCAGATGACAAACGCACAGTTTACCTCATCAAACCTGTCGAAGGAGGCACCTTCTTGCATAAACTCAGGCAGGTGCTTCTGCCAGTTGAACTCATAGGACTTTGTCATGGCTGCTCACAATCCTGAGACACAGAAAAGAAAAAGAACAGGTTAGTCTAAAAACAAAATATACATGACAACTGGTAGTTCACGCAATCTGTCTAAGGTGAACCTCACCTCTTGCTCAATTATTGCCGAAGGACAGTAAAAAGAAAACAAACAAACATCTTTAAAGACTTTGAAATTGCACTCAAACCAGTGTATCTGCAGGTTTCACCAACTCAAATTTAAGACTTTTGAAGACCAATTCAAGCCTCGTGTTTCCACAGAAAAGTACGAACTATGTACAGCAAATTGCCGATACTTCTGCACTTACCCATGACAGATGCAAAAAAACGTTCTAGCTAATTAGCAAGGGGATGTTAGCAGTGAGCCATCAGCAGCATCAACCAGGCAGAGTCAACGCAATGTCTGAGTGCGACTCAAACGTTTGAAGTCCCGCAAGAAAAAAAAACAAAACATGATTACATAGTCCTGTCAAGACAAAATTTAATACCCCAGATAAATGTATTTGATGCAAACTTAAATTTTTTTTTTAAGAATAAATTTAAGACACATTAAGACCTTAATTTTAGATAAACGAATTTAAGACTTTAAGGATGGGCGGACTCCTGACCAACATGACCACACAGACACTTACAAACATCTGCTTAGCAGAAACGGCTTTATAATGTCAATTGTTTGCTTAAGGTTGGTTTATTAACATCCAAACAGGAGTCTAGCTGCACCACGCTCAACAGCAGCGACGTTATGCCCTGACTGTTAGTACAAGGCCTACAAAGGTTATAAAGTAGCTGAGAATTGATAACATCAAGGATTGCTTATTACATCCATATTGTTCCCATGTGAACGACCCAACTGGGTTTACTTATGCAATTAGTCTGAGAGGGGGCTTATTTGAAGCCATGCATATTGAACACAAGAACAGCATCCATGATTCCTGCAGCAATTCATCAGGTCAATATAGAGCAATTAGAAAGCCTTTTTTTCAGTCCATCAGCCACAAAGATCCTTTGTTTGGTAATGACAGAAGCAGGTTGAGGACGCAACACTCTTGCGCTGACCCCTGGATGGGATTTGAACATCATGTTTTATAGCTTTTTTTAAAACTCACTTTAAATGTTTGCATTTTAAAACATCAAAAGAAGACAAAACGCCATTTCTTTCCTGTTTTTAATACCCATTTATAACAGGAAACTCAAATGACCTGGGTCACTGTGAAAAGACACAGTGACCGTGAACACACAACATGCCCTTTTTCAAACAGAAATCAAGTCAGTTTTGATTCAAAAGACCACAACTCGTGCGCTAATTCATAGGATATTGTAATATTGTGGATGACACCACCCAAATGTGGCTTTGTCTTACATAAACCTTAAATGTGTCAGGCAAAACTGTGAGGGAGCCGCTCACATGAGGACGTGACATGCTATGTATAGTTTGAGAGCTCAGCTAATATTAAATTATTATGGGAATACTGTGAGGTGCAGTTATATTTTGATCAACTGTACACTGTACCAGAAAAGATACTGCACTACTGCAATACATTATTGAACGGTCATACAGAATAATTTCTATAATTTAACATTGTGCTTCACTATTTGTTCTAGAAGTGTAACATGTGTCCACTTGGTTGAGGGTGGATCTGTTGGTCTTATAGAAATGCATATTAGTGCAACATCACTTTATTTTTGAGAAATTAATGGGACGAGTGAAACGTAGTTCAAGAAAGACATCAGAAAAGGCAAAGCGTCAGAGATGAGAGATACAGCTTCTGAAAATAAAGTGTTCAGTTTAAGAAAATGTTTATTCAGTTGTTTGTTACTCATTGTACAGAATGAATGACCAAAAAATGTGATAAATTTTGTAAGACAACAGAGCACTTTATTGCATCTCATGTTATTGTTTTAATCACAGCACAACTTACGGCTAACTCCTGAAAAGATGATTTTCAGAAACAGAATATCCGAGATGGATCCTTTTCATGGACGGTTTTCTCACCATGTCATTAAGTTAGCATGCCTTTATTATGGATTATTTTAATGGTCTGTGATGAAAGGCATCCTCATCTGGAAAAACAATTATAATCCCTGAATCAATGTTTCATTTTTGCCTGAGCATATATTCTGAAAGTTATAAACAGCCAACTCTCTTTGACATTACAAACCCTGATGGCCAGGCACTTTGGAAATTAGCCAAGGAGTTATCCAGAAGAGGTCCTCAAGTGTGTCATGCACCAAACACAGGGTTAGGCAAAATCATATTGATGATGTGACCCCAGAGAGTGGGATAGTGAGGCAGAAAAAGACAGGAGATAAACAAGAAGACTGAACAAGTTACAACTCTGTAACCCTCTAAAGTCTTTCTCGGATCGTCCGGGCCACCTCTTCATGTTTGCTTGATCCCGTATGAAATTTTAAACAATGAGAGACAACTGATGTGTTTTTGCTGCCCTCCAGTTTGCCTCACCTTGTTTAAGTGGTTACATGATCTGCTCAACAGCTCCAGCTGACAACTCCTTTTGTAACCGTGTTTCCAGCCAGTCGACAGAGAGCAAGCTGTCTGTAGCAGCTGACTATCAATCTATTTCATTCTTTACCTTAGCTAAGACGATGGCAAAAACAAACATTGCTTTTTTAAGTAGAAGACAAAGTTCCTAATGACCCCTCCGAAACATATTTTTCTGAATTTATGGCGTTATGGAGAGATAAAAATCTCTCTGTTGGAAAATGAATAGAGGGAAAGCAGCTGTTTGTGACTGGAGAAGCTGTGGTTGAAGCATTAAAGGTAGTAGGGGGGCATCTGGTTTTGATTTGTGAGCACTCATCAGACAGCAACAACAAAAGTCAGAGAAAATAGCTGCTGGGTGGGCTTCAGTCTCACCACCAGCAGAAAAACTGAGAATGCTGAAACGTCTGAGCACCATCATGATGAAAACACAGAACAAATCTGAAAAGCTGAACAGCTGGGCAGCGGGTAGTAAGAGCTGATCTCACTCCTACATAATGGCTCCAAACATTAAAAAATTAAATTAAATTTGCGTTGAAATGTTCAAGCCTCCAGTGAGCCAGAATCCAAGTTTAATACGCCCACTGATTACCAACGAGTGAGACTGAACATTAAGGCCACAACAAACAACCGCCGCATGAAGGGAATGAAAAGACTGTGGACAAAATGTCACTGATCCCAAATACAGACAGAAAGCTTGTATAAATAGGCTGCAAGCTGTTGAATATTACTGAATAAGCAAACTTCAAATAAGTATTATTAATTGAGAAATGCTATTATGAGTTTGGTTGTTATATCCATCAGCTGTGGAACATTTTATGGTTTTCCTCCAGTCCATGTTTTATAAGAACATCTGAATCTGAAACTTGTCCCAAGAGGCATAAGAAAACTTGTAGCCTCTGGCTGCAATCTTGTATATTTATCTTCTAAATGTTTATCAGTATACCCCGTCCCCATTTTAAATACATAAACTTAAGAATCTCCATCATTTTGCCAGTTTTGTGTGTTCTGCGAAAATCGTCAGATGTAAAATTGCCGGGACCATCACTAATTCTTATCACAACAATTTGTTATTTTTTTCCCCTGGTGGACTATAAACAATCCCATAGAGCCCAACCCTGCTTGTTTCCTATCCACACAGTAACAAAACCAAAACTAAACGAAACGACTGATGGAGCTTAAACAGCTGTGCAGTGCTGTGGAAACAAAAACAGACAAAAAGCAAGAAAGTTTGAGTCATAAGGCCCAAAGACAAATGCAACGAAAATACACCAAAACATTTTTATTGTGATAAAACAATAAAACTTTAGTAATTACAGTAATATAAGCATTAATTAAATACTACATAATCAGCTACATAATCAGTTTAGAGTAAGTCAAATGTAAGCGTATAACTCACTCAATTGTTTTTTGTTATGTTTGTTTTTTTCGATTTGCTTCCTTGCTTCTCTGACAAAATTTTACAATACTGATGCTGAGAGATAATTCCCGTCTCTAATTCAAACTAATTGGGTTGTGCTGTCCTGTCTGCCGTTAGCCTAGATCTCACCACGCTGCACAGTATGCATTAGGTAACATTTTACTCAGTGGGATCAAATCCGTCCAATGGCAGTGCAGCGACTGAGCCTGTGCCAGGCTAGCCTGCGCGCCGGGGCCTCTCAGCGCCCCGATGTGCGAGTGCGCACGTGAGGAGCCGAGGGAAGCTGGAAGAAGTCACCGAGGTCCGAGCCCCCTGTCCAACCCCTGACAATGAGATAATTACGACAGATCGGAGCCCCGCGAGGACCTCGCCTAAAATTGCAGCTAGGGTAACACCCAGCGGTCCCACACCTCATAAACTAAAATTAGGTTATAGCTACATCAGTTAGTCGGTGGTGGAGGGGTCAACTGGGGACATGCTCAAACGGACACATGTGACTACAGAAAGAGAGCGCCAAGTGATGGGGCTTTCACAATAACCAAAGGCTGCAATATATACAGGATATATATAGATAGATAGAGGTGCATATTATATAGCAAAGTACAGTTAAAATTAGTCATTAAGAACAAACTCAGAACAAAGGAGCAAGACTATTCTGCTGTTGTAATGTACTCAAGTCTGCTTCTTGTTTATCTTTTCTCATGTCTTTGAGACCGAAGGAAAGTGGTTTCCATGTTTGCAGTTCACGTCGCCTTTTGCTGTGACATTAATGAGCGACTGAAAAGTATCAGCTCTACGTTTTACAGGCTGCAAATCTATTTCGGGAGTGTAGAGTACGGCAAGATTAGATGAAAGCAGATGTGTTTCAGAAGCCTCTGCACACTCACATGAGTATTTTTAGTTACGCTGACTCATTAGACATCTCTTCAAGTTCGACTTGAATGTAGTATCCAACAAGGCATTCATAGTCAATGAATTTAACTAAAAACCATGTGTGAAGTCATACTTGAATAGATTTTGATAGAAAGTTGGGTCCTAAAATGAGAATAGGTTGAAATATTTCTCTTCACTGCCAAAATTCACCTCATATGACCTTATTGTAATGATCTTAATACATACTTAAGGGATTTCCTTAACTCAGTAATGCAAAACCACATATTTTATACTCCGATCACAGGTTTCTTTATTTATTGACAAATCTATTTTATCTTCAAATCTTATAGATAGTTCCCACATGACGTCACACTCCCAACATCCAGGTTCACTGTCGCCATCTTGATAGTACGGAAGCAACATTCTACTTCACCGATTAAACATAAGAGAACTGCGTTGATAAAACAGTACAGAGAAGCCTTCATTCCATCCTGTGAATGTGAGCAAATTTTAATTATTTTAGTTTTGTGGGATTGTTTTTATTGATCTATACAGCACTTTGAGCTGCTTTTAGTATGAAGGGTGCTTTCTAAATGAAATCGATTGATTGATACTAAGCATTGAACGTAAGCATGCTAACCATGCTAACAATTAAGCCAATATACCAAACATGAATTAAAATGTCAACTCCCCAATTATTTTCACCTTGTTTTGAGTAATAGTCAAAGCACCTCTTATATAAACACTTAATGACAGAAAAGAAAATACTCAGAATCGTTTTATGCTATAATTCCTAAAGAACAACTCAAATTGTAAAAACTGAGTGTTTACAAAAATGAGAACTCAGAAATGATTGATCTATTTCTAAATCAAAGGCAAAGTAAAATAAGGTTTTATTTATACTAGCATATAATAAACCCTTTTAAGGATTCAGTCCTGATGCATTTATATTTTTTCTGAAAGCAATTGTTTTTTGTGATTAAATAAAAACTAATTATTAATTTTATCATAAAGAGCTATTGTTACACAAGCTGCATTTCAAGTGAGCAATATTGAACAATATCTTGATGTCTTAATTAATGACACTGCTGCTCTTCCCAGCTAAATTCAAGATGAGAAAATGAAACGTAGCAATGAGGGAAAGGATGGAGAACACTTTCAGCTGTCCGATCAGATGATTTATTTATTCATGCATCTGCACAGCACTCGTCTACATGTGCTTATGTAAACAAAGTTATTGCTACTTGGAGTAATGTGTTTAGAGGGATGCTTGTGTTGTGTTTACAGCAGTAAAGTGCATTTTAGCTGCGAGTGTCCAGAGCCACTGGTCAGAGCTGGCTTCCACTGAAACACAGGAATGTTGCCCTGGAGTAAGATGTGTACATTTTATTCTGGCTTAGTCTGCGATGCTTGAAAAATACCAACCTGCAACAGTATGTCAATGCTTGCGCAATGCTCTGGGGGGGGGCACACTTAAAATGGAGGAGTGCAAGAAAATTAGAAAAGCAATAAAAGTCTTAAAAATAGTTGAGATAGAATAATGTGTTCTACAAAAAAGCTCTGTTTGGAAGTAATCTGTGTTTAGCTAAAACAAACCACTTGTTTTAATGGTTACAGATTAAAAATTTTAATTATAATTTCTGTTGTTAAAGAAAGATTTTCCAATTTAGTTGGAAAATCTGTACCACCACTAACCAGGACACAAAGAAAAAAAGGACACAGTGCTCCATGTCCTATGAGCAAAGTACAACAAGCTGCTGCTCTAAAAAAACAGCTTTAACATTCAAAATCACAAGCAGATTAGGGCCTTCTGCTGATGGCAGGTTCATTCAAATCAATTACCATGAATTAGATTAAACCCTAACATCCACTTTAGGAGAGAATCCGTTAAGCTTTCACTTGTTTTTCCACATAGTTTTCTGGACACATCAACGACATTGCTTCAAGTACAACACCATAAAATTGGAGTGTTCACACTGGATCAATGGTCGTCTTAAATTCAATGACAGACTTAGACGACTTGTTTTTTTACTACACCTGTTCCCTGAGTAAACAGCACAAATGAAGGTGAGATCATTGCAAATATTGCCCGAGTATATTTTTACATTGATTTTTAAGGGCTGGGATGCGAAGTTGGTGTCGTGAGAGAAGTGTAAATAAAGACTTCATCAGGATGGACATCCTGTCTGGTTTGTGTGTTCACTGCAGACGATATCTAATTTCACAGGCTATTGCGTCTCGCAACGCCTAACAAAACTCAATGAAGCATGCAGACTTGGGAACATTTACTCAAACTCAGGTAATGGAAATTATGATGCAACCATCATTTATTGTAAAAATGGACAGCAGGATTATCTTTAACACATAATGGCGAATCAACAGATTAACCCTAACAAAAATTTCAAAACCACTTGAAGTTTTCCACAAAATTAACCAGCCAAGCAAGAAGATCAATTGTCAGAAAAGCAACCAAGAAGCCCGGTGTGTGCAAGAAAACTGTTGCTATACATGTGCAGGGTTACAAGGGATTTGCAGAAAGACTATTTCTAGGTATGTAAGGCTGGTAGAAACATTCTGAAAGATTTGCAGCAAATGGAGCCTCTCTAGACCTGGAACACTTTTCATATTTTTCTTCTTCGTTTGACCATCAAGTTTCGTCCAATAGCAAGTTGGATAACTATCTGCTCTTAAAAGACAGAAAAACAAACCTTTACGAAATCAAGAAACAAGAATGACTCTGTGTAACTTAATCCTTGCTTCAAATTAGTGAGCAGCTTATTGTGAGATGTGAACATAAATTGTTTCATTATTGAAATCATTGACTCAACATAACTCAATTGTGCAAAAATAAATGTAAAGCAAAACCAACTCACAGATCACTTGATTCAAAAATGTGCTCTACATCCTTCTTTTGGTTACATCCTCACCTTCGTCTCACTTTCAAATAAAATCCACTGCTCAACTGCTTTTCATTAATGTTAGTCTTTATGTAACCTATCCTAATTTTTCACATGATTTGAAATGAGTTTAAATAGCTTGTAAATGGCCCAAAATAAGTGTAATTGAAGATGACTATTATTCTTCTAAAATCATACGCAGCTCAATTGCATTTTGCAGTAAAAATGTAAAATTATAAACTGATGTTTGCAACACAAAATGCTTCGTTGAAAGCAGCTTTTAGTAGGATAATTTGTCTGCAAATTATTTTGAAATTTAAATTTCATGGAAAGTTTAATTTTGAGGATTTTGTTATGATGTACAATGTAATCGCTAAATAACTGGATTCGTCTGGCTTCAGGCTGTGTTTTCACTCAGCCACAATATGAAAAATATATTAGTTTCTCTGGTCAGACGGCTAAAGTAATATCAAACAGCTGAAAGTAAAGAATGTGTTTTCCCCTAAGTCCACTGACCCTCTTCTGCCATCCTCTTTCCCTTTTATAGTTGAGGATCACTGTGCTCACTCACGCTCTGCGGCCACGGGTTACATAATTACCTTAAGCCAGAGATGGAAACTCGCAGCACACAGACTGCAGCGCCCAGCTGTGGCCTGACAGAACACATATGCACTAACGAGCATTTGGATATGAATGTCAGTGGCAAATATTTCTCATTACTTTCAGCTAAATTGTTTCTAGTTCACGTTCCAAAGTTAGCAATGAAGGACTACCATTTCCAACAAAGTTGATAGGCTCTTTAACAGGTAGAAATGCATCTTCCTGCAAACTGTTTAAACTTACACAGGGTTAGATGTCAGCCAAGTTTCTTGTTTTAATGATTTTCAAAATGGGAGAGAACCAACAAAGACAGGATAAGTTATGTAAAACAATAAAATTACACTTGATCAAACATTTTACAGCTTTTTAAATTAGGGCTTAAAAATCTGTGTTTTTACAAAGACAAAATGAAGACTAGTTTATAAACTTTGTGATGAAGAAGTACAGACAAAAAGTTTGAACATCAAAAAATGCTTCTCTTAATAAAATGGAAAAGCACCCTTTGAACGTTGTGCCCTGTCTGCACATCTCAATACTTTCACTCGTTCTTGGGGACTTTCCTGTCAACCGCAACTATAAGTGGCTACTTCGCAGACTTTCATAAACAGCGAAGCTTAATTAAATCAACTTTTAAGGAATCTGAAATTAAATCAAAACACTGCTTAAGACTTTACTACTGTGCAATGGCAAATAATGCTAAACAATAACAGATGTTTATTTCAGATGTGAAGCAAACTCATTACTCAATGAGATAAAAGAACTTCCTTACTGTAAACATATCAAGAATAACTTGTTTGTGCCAAGACCAGAAACACACCTCCAAACACCAACAGCTTCTGTAGCACAAACAATGTGGAAGGAGTCAGATTTAGGGATTAAATCTAGATGCAATATAAATGCTAATATTCATCTTGTATGAAGCACTCTACAACTTTATGTTGAAACATGCTCTGCCCATTTATTTCATCTTGTGAGCCAACTGTCTTGCTAACCGATATTCTTTGTTAAAAAACAGAGACAGAGACCTCAAGAAGCTTGGGTAAGACAAACAACAAGCTGAAGATTATGGAGGCAGGAAAAATCCACACACTATCCAACTGCAAATTAACATAAGTAAAATTATCACACACTTCTGACTGGGACATGCTGTGAATGTGGAGGAGTTCATCAACCTCAGGTTCAAGCGTGTCAAGCAAGGAGCACTAATGGAGAGCAAAGTATTTACACTGTTATGATGCCCTCCTTTCTAACAGCTTTGTTGTTCATAATATAGAAAATGCATTTTGCCTAATGAGTGATAAGCACATCTACAGTCTGGAATAAGTTTGCACAAAGTCTTGTTGGTTCTGACAAAAGTAAGTCAGGAGTTACGAAATTAGACAAGACCTGTTTGTGAAAGGTAGTTATTTTTTGAGATTATTAATCAGGTTTACTGAACTACAGACTATGAATTAAACATTTGTATTCAGTTTGAACTAAAATGTGCCCAATATGTGTATTTGAAACACGTTTGATTGAAATGATTCCAAATTGAAAACACAAAAATGACAAGGAGTGTTTATTTCAATCTTAAATTTCATCCAAGGCACAGTAAAGAACACAATAAGTTCTCCCTAAATACTAATTACTAACATTACCGCTCACCTATTGGGACTTAATTAGAGGTTGGGGACACATATTTAGCTCGTAGTGGGATGTATAAATCCCTGTTGCTGTAATTAACTTCTATATTAGGCGATGCACAGCAGGAAAACAGGATAACTTACCGTATACCCCCCACATCAAAAGCCAGAAATGTTTGCAAACTACTAAACCTTTAAAGTCTTGCAAGCCACAATGATCAGCAAGTCTTGCGTTGCTGTTATTATGAAAAGTCATTTCATCTGAAAATTTAGTTATTGCTTTTAGCACAACGCAGTAGAGAGCAGCAAAGATGTACATTTCCATCTATCCATCTAGCACATTGGCATATATTGCTATATTGTTATATTGGTCGGTCATCTAAAGCTGTTAGCAACAGAGAATCACAGAATCCTGTGTCGCCACAATATGATGAAGCCAGGCAGTGATCATGCAAGTCTGATTTTTTTGCCACTTAACCCATATTTTACTCACAACATCTTGCAGATAATATGGTCCCGTTATTAAAATGTTATAAGCACGCAATATGCGACGTTATATATTTGTCTACAGTTTAGTTGCTTCACATTAATGCTCCAAATGCTGGTTGGAAGAGAAGTTAAAATTATCAGACAATCAGATCTCTTCTTTATTTGGATCAGACAGAGAGATAAAAACTATGCTGCGAGAGCCAATAAACAAGCAGGACAAAAGTTTAAACAAAACAGCTATTAATCTGTTTTTCAAAGTGATTTGTGGACATCAGCAGATGCTTTCTACTAACATATAAAAAGTTAAACCAGAGGAAAGAAAAAGCTTGATAAACATTATGTTCACAAACAACACCGGTGGTTCCTCACTGCTGCGGCAGCCACCGCTTGAGGCATTTTGTCCAAGTTGTGGCATACACCGTGTTGTGTCCTCTTCCTCGGTCTCAGGTTTTTCCCTTCTTTAAATCTAAAATCCTAATTTCTAAATAATAAATCTGAGACAGCGCTTCCAACAGAGAAACTGTTTTTAGTGGATGAGGACAAATCTAACTCCTGTGATTCCTAAGAGCTCACCCACGTTTACTGCATAGATTATCTTTGGAGCAAAAGTCTGTGTTCTGGTGCCTAAAAAGGTCTTGGTTTCAGCACATTACAAATTAAAAATTACTTGAGAAACAATAAACCACCCACGATCGTGATTTATTTATGCTTCATACTTTAAAAATTTTAGGGTCTGCAGCTATGATTTTAGCTGAACTTCACTGGTAACGTTTGCTGTTTGAGGAATGTGGGGACACAAGCACTAAAGCTTTTCCTACTTTTGGAGTAAATGTGGTAAAACAAGAGTTAATTTTTGGATGAAGTTAGGTAACTGGCATTTGTGAAGAGAAGCTTGCAGAGTGAAAATAAATTATTTCAAAATGACTAAGTTACGTCATGGGGTCAGAGATGCACTGCTCCGTGCACCACTGTGTTGTGACAGGATTAGGAGGTTAGGGTTCATTTTACCGTGACACACATGCACCACAAAAGGCTGGTTGAGGTAAGGTGTACCCAAATATGGTCAAAAAAAATACTAGGAGACATATACACGCAAAGTAGGTTGCAGGAGGTTCAGATATCCATCTACAAATGATATAGATAGATGCAAATAAGTATTAAAGAGAGCTGCATGGAGAACTTTAAAGTGGAAAAATGCTTCAAAGAAAAGAAAATGCTTCAAAGTGGCAAAAAATCAAAAGATGGACCCCAGTGATAATATAGGACATTTTCAGCTTAGATTTAGTTTTCAAATCAGGATATCTATTCATAAAAGGGTTCCACAAGCAGATAATTTAACCAAAACAAAAATATGTGGAAAATAATAATAACAATAAAAATTAAAAAATAAAAAAAATAAAAACACAAGGTTGGTTGAACCAGACAGTAGGAGAACAGAAGGAAAGAGTGGAGGCTGCTGAAAATTAAGGGAGTTTGCTCATTGCCCAAATAAGTACCTATCAACAGAAAATCTGTGCCCCGCTGAGTTGTGGATAAGCAGCCAGAAGAAAGAAGCTGTGGAAATAGAACATGTCCATATAGAGAGGGAAGCCAAGGAGAGAGGAAAAGGGAAGGCCAAGGGGTTAAATGATTCCCCAGAATGTGAGCTTTCCACTAGCATGAACCCAGTGAAGAGCGTCCCCCCCAGTCCCAGATGACTTACACCCTGAGGGTCCGCTGTGAGCACGACTGAGCACAGGCAGCTGAAAAATTGCCCAAAAATAATACAGTTTTCCATGATCCAATTGAAATGTTTAGAAGTAATCTAAGCACTAACGTCAGACATGGGAGTTTTATGGACCCTAATACAGAATTAGTCTTTTTTTTCTGTCAGAAATAGCAACTTTTTAAGTACTGGTCAAACACTGGAAGGCAAGAGGGGAAAGGAGGAAAACCTGTCTTGACAAACAAAACACCCCACAGATGTTGCGCTCCTCTTCGATGCCCCTGGTCTCCATAGCAACTCTGCCGACCAGTAATAGCCTCCAGCCCGGCCGACTGCAGTGGCGTCACGAAGACGCGCACTCACATTAATCCTCTGAATGGGATCCCAGTGTGTATTTATAGCGACACAGGGACTCGCGAGGACCCGCAGGGGACCCACCCAGTCCCACCACCCTCCCTGAGGCATCACCAGAGAACATCCATGTCTAAAAAAACGGACTCTGAACTCCTGTCATTAAATAGCTTGGTCCAAAGAGACAGACACACACACACAAGCACACAAACACACCCTCAAGAACAGATCTGCCAACTCCCATGGTTCAAGTAAACAAGCGCTGTAATTGGCAATAACAGATAGCGGGAATTAAATATTAAAGCTGGCTTGTGTTTTGTCCAGTACGTGCAAAAAACACAGATCGAAAGGGCTTAAGAAACCTCTGCTCTCTTTCAAGGTTCTACCTCGTTTTTCCAAGTCAACATTTCATGCTTTCCCTATCTTACATTTCCAGTATTGTCAGGTAATTTTTAGCCAACATTAATGTAATAAGCAGGAAAGATAACAATAAATTCACTACAGATTTTTTTCAGCTAGTTATTTTGGTAATTAGACTTTAAATGTGGACCCTTCAAATAACATTAAATAATAATGGACGTATAGATGTCCATTATTCAGTGTGTACTAAATTGATATGGCAATGTTTGGAGAGCAGTAATTGTTGTAATATATTCTAAGTGTAATAAGCACACAATTTTTTCATGCTAATGTAATATTTAGCCACTTGGACAGTACCAAAAGATATTGCCCTAAGTGCTGTAGAGGGGCTAAAGCACGAAAGATGAAAATAGGCTTATATTGCTTCAATCACAATTTTTACCAATATTATCACCATAACACTCTAATATCACATAGTCCTAAATAAGCTAAATACCATATTTTCAAACTTTTTCATTTAAGGACAGATCCTTTTGACCTAGTCTAATCCATCAGAAATACCAAACGATCAGTTATTTCCTTAAATACATAAAATCTGTTTTATTACAAGACATGTTGCATTACTTTCCAACCACAGATCTCCACCGTCGTTGGCTACAATAACCACTTTACATCATGGCCTTTCATGGACATTAGCAAGAAATTCTGCTCCATTTTGTAAAGGTGAGAGCAATTTGCAGTTCAAGCCAGGCAGTGAGATGATGATTACGTAAAAGACTGAAATACACTGCGAGAGCATCTGCGATGGAAGCAGGAGGTGAATCTGAGAGTACTTACCAGGTGACAGACAGTGGGACACAACACTGAGGGGAGGGGAAACACTGGAAGAGAGCACCGGTGCACTCTAAAGAAAAGAGAGAGAAAAAATGAATGTGTTAAGTCATTTGCAAGAATCTGGCATGCCAACTTCTTTATTAAGCTTCACTTTATACACTTACAAACAGTTGCTATGCCCTCAGGGGAGAGACTCTTACACATAAGCACACTTGCAGCATTGTAATCACTGGCTCAGAGAGATTCTCATCATCCTATTTGGCCAGAGCAGATTTTTTTAATTATTCTTCTGGCCTCTCCTAAATAAACCTTTAATAGGAGGCTGGTTTCCTTAAGAAAGGCAGCCTTCATCAAACCGAGAGCTGGAAATGAGCTGGCAAATTACACAAACGCCGTCCGCCTCCGCATCTGGCCTGCTGTAACTTCTGAGCGACAGGTACGCAAAGCGAGAATTATAGAGTCTGTTAAGAGCTTAATAAGCAAAGGCGAAGGCAAAGTGGGGGTTGTGGGGGGGGTGGCAGAGACACAATGTGGACAATGTGGTTAGGCAAAGAGTGGAACAGCAAAATGGGGGAAAAAAAAAAAAAAAAAAAAAAAAAAAAAAAAAAAGGGACACAATCTTCTTCTTAGCAGGATGAGGATTTTCTCAATATTTCTGCTAATTTGTAGAGATCTGGATTTGGCTCTCCTGAACTCATCATCACTATTCTGCCTGGGTTTACACAAAGCAGAACCAGAACAAGTCAGTCATGGTTTTGTTATGCAATCACTTTGCAAGATAAACTTAGCCAGATATTCATCAACACTGCACGAAACTGCCATTTTTTTTTTTTTTTTTGGTCTTGAAATAACCTTTCTTATTATCATTAAAAGTGAGAAAGCAGCTCTGTGCCTCAATATTATTTTATCAATCAAATCAAAGCAGTTTTTATCTGAACACTCCCAAGTTACATTAATGTGACAAGATGCTCAATATTATTTAACTTTAAAAAGTACAAACTAAATTTGTTTTTATTTTAACTGTTTGATGGGTAATTTTATCAATACATTTCGCCACAACAGGCCCTTTGAGTGCATTTATGATCTTGATGTGGCCTGGAAGAAAATGAGTTTGACACCCCTGGCATAAAGCATTTCCAAGTTCATAAAAGAGACAGCATGATATATTCTATACAAATAATATCATTCATAAACTTCTACTTTTTCAACATGCTTCCAGATTAAATAAACATGTTTAGGCCAATTGACAAGGTTGGAGACCACTATGAAACGTAAATTAAATCGTACACTGTGCAGGAACCTGAACTAAAACTGTAAATCCAAGTTAACAGTAGATGGTAAAAAGTGGTAGAGCTTAATTAGACTGGTTTCTTTTTCTGGTATAAGCACAACCTTTAAGCCTGATGCACAAATTTGTCACAGGGTTGAGGTTGGGATCATTTCAGAAACTTAATCTTTTTCCTGATGTATGTTTGGGAACATTGACATGTAGGTGCCAACTACCACGATGACAAACTCGTCAACTGAGAAGCCTGTGCATTTGAGTGTGAATTTAGAAGGAAGAATATTTTATGGAAAATAAACTGTCACTGAAGCCATTTATTTCAGTTACAGTTATTACCCATTAACACCAACATGATGTTCTCCCACCTCTGCACACATAACACCACCAAAACAAATTAGGATCCATCATTGTACCAACAAAACTGTGACATTCTCTGCTGCAAACCCTGCAAAACCTAAACAACTTGGACTTGTTCTGGATGCTGAATCTAATTTACGTAAACAGACCTATTAAAAGCAGGTTTCTTTTGTGAAGAAAACAAAACTAAGAATGAAGGAATAATCTTAAAAAGTAAGCTGATTTTTATTATGTTCGCCTGCTCCTGCTCCCTCTCCATTTCCTTTTTGTCTGGACCAGTCTCTCCCACAGCTCATGCAGATCAAGTATTCCACATGTCAAGTAGTTCCCACTAGACGAGAACTGTTCACAGGCCTCTCCAGCCAAAGCAGAGGATGGCTGGGTGTATTACTCTGCGCCAAAAAAGGTAAGCCATGTCTTGTATACCGGTAAATATATAAAAATATACTCAAAATGTGATACAAATGCTTTTCTGTTGCTCCCAAGGGACCAAACCAGAGTGTTGCCGAAGAGGGGATGACAACCTCACCAAAAACACATTTGGCGGCTTGAAGCTTGCTTATTTAAACAGTAATGCTTGTTCTGCATCCAGTGACCTGGCAAATTATTTGCAAACGGCGACCTGTTGTCACAAAAAAGCCAATCACACGTCTAGTGGTGAGGATTCATCATTTTTCTATCTTTTATATAGTTCTGCATAGAATTTTAAATACACACACAAGCCAGGTCATATTAGTTATACTAATTTTGGATTTCAGCTGTACAGTGATTAGTTTATCAAGTAAGAGAAGGGGGGAAAAAAAACACTTACTCATTATTTCACTCTCAGCAACATGGTTTCTGGCTACATTTGCTGTTTTGACTATGAAACAACTTAGATGGAGTTTCTTCCTGACGTCACCAGAACATCTTAGTGCACCATTACACAAGTCCTTCTTTATATTACCAATACAGAAAGCCTAAAAGCAAAGCACTTATACAAATTGTCTCATATTTATTGCAATTTAAGCAGTTAAATGTCTGGTATAATCCACTTGCATTACTTGGTTTTCTTGCACAAACTCAGCTTTATCCATAGACATTAATTCTCACAAGGGCTTTATAGCAGCTAAATATCTGCTTTATCCAAAAAACACAGTTTTCATGAGTTTTGGGGTGAATATCCTCTTGTAAAACAAGTTTCAAATCTCTGATTCACCATTACAGTAAAGGAAACTGGCTGAGTTCAGGTAACCAAATAAACACCAAGGCACACAATTACCATTAACAAGAAGACGCTGGAAGATCCATATCATGAACTGAGAGGTTGATAACCAAGAAAAAAGCTCATGCTCCAAGGCAGACACCTTCAAGTTTGACTCAAATCTGCAGTTATCCAACCAGGACAAAGCAAACATCTTCTGAAGAAATGCTTTATACTTACACAAACCAAAGACTGAGGTATTTGACCAAAACAAGAGGAAGAATGTTTGCAGGAAACCATACGATGGTGATTGCATCATGCTGAAGGTCTTGCAAAAGGTAGATGGCACTTTAAGTCAGGATGACATCTCCCAATTCTTCAACCTCATCTCAAACACAGTTTGGATTATTCAACAAGACATTTATCCCAAACATACGTCTTAACCGGTGGCATAGCTCAGCCATGCCAACACTAAACCTGTGGAATGGCACAGACATATTAAATGAAAATTCATATAATATGCCTACAAACAATTGGCATATTTCCTGGCAAGTCTGTACCAGGAAACAATCCAATTGAAATTCATAATATCCAGTCCTGCTGAAAAGAGCCGTCAAATCTTAAGCCAGAAATATCAAAATCTTGATATGGTGGGTTCTTTGCCTGTTGCTTGACGCTTCTATCCAAAAATTACTGATGATCAAAATATGTATTTGAGCCTATATGTACAATTATGATCGTACATATCATACGATATGTACGATCATACATATCGTATGATCGTACATACGATATGTATGATATGAGCAGTGATCCTTGTCCTCAGGGTTTATCGTTCTGTATGTTTTAGATCAGAAAAAAATACAGAACAGGGGACCTTGGAGACCATTATAAACTCTGAATTAGTTTAAGTCCTGAATTATTTAAAACTGTTTTCAAAAATACTACAACTGTCATGTCATCCACCCATAAAAGTACAGTCAAATTAATTAAAATCCCCAAATTAAAGTATTTTCACCTAGGATCAATGTGTGTGCAAAATTCTCATCTGAACTATATCTAATCTTTCAAACTGAGTAAGGCTTTAAGCATGTTATTTGTGGCTGATAAAAACAAGAAGATTATCTGTCAAATGAAGGATTTTAAACCAAGAAGCTCACAGTCTAATTGCTGATATCACTGTGTCTGTAGCCATCTTATAAATGTAGTTCATGGGAACTCATAAAATCTCTTCTTATTTCAACAATTACTATTCAGCAGCAAATAATATTCCAAAGATTTAGCTACCTGAAAAAAAATCTACTGCCTGTTGTGCATTTTTAGAAGGTTCTATTCCGGGTAACACCCAGCAGTGTTGTAATAAAACCTTTTGATCAGAGCAAGAGGTAAGAGTCTCGTAATCTCCCCCCTACCTTTCACAGGATTTAAATGGCACAAACAGAGGCAGGTCTACCTTCGTCACTCTGCTCAGTAGGGATAATACACAGGGGGGCCTGATTAAAAGGATAGCAAGCACACACAAACCCTGAAGTTTCACAAGATGGTATATGACAAGGGAGCATACGCAACGCATGTTGGGTAAAAATATCCTTAAAAACAAACCAGTAGCCAAATGTTTCATAACCAAGATTACCGAGTGATGTCTTCCTTCAATCGGGAGAGGTTGGCCTTATCGATTAAGACTTTTGACAGGATAAACAACAAGCTATTCACACCGAGTATATGGTTTACTGTCAGTATCAGTGAAACAAAACTATTTTGGTGTTGGGCCAGATGTTGAACCAACCAGTTAATATATTGGTTGAGAGTTCCCTCCAATTGAGCTCATGGATAAAACCAGTTTTCAGATTTGCAGAAACTTTTTTTTTAGGCAAACACATTGCTCAGCCACCTAGACTACACTGTTCACACAAATCTTATAAATTCTTCAAGCAAAGTTCCTCTGGATTTGAGCTCAGGATTTTGTGATAATCCCTCCCAAATATATTCTTTATATCCCGAAGCCACCTGTAACTAACTGAATGGCATGCTTTACGCCATTATCCATTTTGAAGACCCGGTTTTTTGTCCAAGCTTCGAATTGGTTTCAATACAATCTTTTCCTTTTTTCTGAGACCAGTCCACAGATTTCATATAAAAACACTTTTATCATGAAGTCAGAAAACAGTCTCCTTCCAGAACTGTATAAAGGCTGGGCGTCACTGTGGTCTTTATATGTGCAAATAATAGTCAACAACTTGGATGTGGTGTGTTTAAGAGGTTGCCTTAAACGTCTGACTCTATTTAAAAGAAATGTGGTGAAATAACAAATTAGAAGCTGACAAGGCAATGTTGCCATCAGAGCTTTTCCAAAGAGTTTAAAGGACTAGTGATCTTAGTGTATGTAAATTTCTGACTTTGAAACATTAATCTTTAAAACAAAGTCAAAAAGCTTTCTGACTTCATTCTGCAGACTTATTAAGATATTGGATCTCCAGGTTAAGATATTAGTTCAACTGTATAGAAGAGAAAAATGTTTATTGTGAAAAAGCAACATATGGTGAGCTACTATGTGCCATAAAAACATCTATTTTTACGTTTTAAAAGTCAAAGTAACTGGAATTTTCACAGCTTCCACGATGTGCTTTATAGGCTGTTTTTGAAGTGAAGAAAATGACAGTTCAAGTGCTAACAGCATATGTTCCCTCCTCAGGAAATCGACCCAACCCAAAGTCTGACGCTCGGTTTCCCCATGAGCTGCTCTGCTGCCATCAGCAGCACCTGCCAAGGTACAGAGAGGACATGATCATTTTGTCCTCCACGTCAGCTATGTTCATCCTCAATACTGCTCCTTTGAGAGTCTCAGTGAAAACACATCAAACAACATCAACCCCCTGAGCAGTGGAGCACTATGAGAAAACCCCTCCCCTTGTTTATCATGCAGCTGTGTCCCACTGAGTGGAGAGGGTCTGACTGGAAACTGAAGGACAAACATCATAGGAAGCTCTGCCCACAAATTACTAAATTATCCAAAGTGAATCGCTGGAATTCATATATTTAATTATGTTTCTTTTAAAAAATATTTATACCAAAGCTACCATAAGTAGTTTTACCTTTGACCACATGCAGCTATTGCTTTTCGGCCACCAGTGTTTCAGCCAAACCCTTTTCTTTGCAAATTTGCAAGTTTTTACCCAAAGTTAAAAGACATCTTGAAATGGCTTAAAATATAGTCCCTAAAATTAGTTCCAATGTTGTTTTAACTAAGTATTCAAAACTGGGTGCTGTATTAATTAAATCAACAATCAATTGAAAGCTGCAGCTTACAATGGTCACGTAGGTTAAAGTCTGACAAGAAACATTCTCTTATGATATAGTTAGATTCCTGGAATCTAACTATATCTCACAGGGTTGAATGAAAAGTACGCTGCGAGACCAAAGAACGTGGGAGAAATTGAAACAGAGGCAGAGTCAAGAGCGAGATATCCTAAACAACGCAGACAACAATGCATGAAGAACGAAAAGCAGTCGAACAATGACAGACACACACAGACACCAAAACATTTCACATACACTTTGACTTTTCAATTTTATCCTTTCTGTGTGATGCTGTCAGGAGCCAGCTCCCCTGAGGGAGAAAGAGAGACACGCAGCCAGAGAGAGTAACAATGCAGGCAGAGAGAAAAGGTGAGAGGGAGATTTTTTCTGCTTAGTGAGTCATAGAGAGAGAGCTCAAGAGAGAATATTGCTTCCTTCGCCTTGGAGAATGATGGACGACTGTCCTTAACGAGGACAAAATTAGGTCGGGGTCTCTTAGGACATGCACATCTCTCACACACAGGGAGAGCACTTCTCCCTTTCCACCATTATTCTGGCTAATTAGAGGATTACATTAGCAGGAACCAATAACAGGAAGCCATTCAACCCCAGCTAATACTTGTAGCCATTAGGAGGTATAATTTGTGCTGGTATGACATGAGCACTGTAGAGATGTAGCCTCTGAGCAGAGCTGCAGACATGCACTACTTTACTGTTACTTAAACCCTTTGAATCATCCTGTGTTGATTCTCTAACACAGGATGCCACCAGTAATTTAATTTTGGATGGGTGTGCTACATATATATTCCAATTATGACTCTTTGCATACATGACATGATGGCCATACAGCAACAACATTTCTGTTATATTTATGATCTGGATGTATTTTTTCAGCAACTGTCATTGCATTTACAGCTATGTGCAAAAAATAGTTCATTTAAAAAGGTTTTAAATTCATTAAACAAGACTATTGCTTAAAGACTTGAGTTTTACACAGAGGCAGGAATTTTAGTGAGACAGTGGAATAACATTTGCTGTTTGTCATTTCAGCTGCTCAACGTCAGTGCTCTGCTGTTGTGCAGTAACCTTTTCATGCTGTGTGCAGAACGAAATCAGATTGCAGATGCAATTATTTTTCACTCACTATTCAATCCCAATAACATGCGGTTCGTTACTCCAGATTTTACACCGCAGTATAAATCGAGTTGCTTGTTGGATATTTCCTGTGGCATAACAGAATTGTAATTTCACCACCATAAAAATCCACCAGCATTATAAGATAAATGTTTTTTTTCCAACTTTACGAGATATTCAAAAAACCGAAATAGGTCTCCAGGTTGATTACACATCTACGTATCCAAATCACGTCTGATGGCTTTCTATTGCTATTGATTGATGTGGGTTAAGGGTTCTAATCAATACTTTTTTTCTTAGGCCTAATTTAACCCCTGAACAATGGCAAACATATTTTTATCTTTCAATATTGTTAAATAATCAACAATTTTCTTAAAATTAAAAAAAAAATAACTCTGGTGCAAACAACTAGCACAGCTTGTCTTATATTGTAATAATTACACCATTAGCAATATAAATATGCATCTACGTTCAAAACAAATTATAAAACAAGATTTTAACCTGATAATGTCTCATAGATTTAAAACTAACAGTAAGGTTAATAGTAAAATGTTCAGAAAGTAATAATTACACCACAATAAGTGAGGTGCAGAGAAGAAGAGACAAGAAGAGACTTTGACTGTAATAATCCTTCAACAGCTTTTAGTCTGTGTGACAGGCTAGTCATCAAGAGCAATAAAACTTGTGAGTCTGACGTCTTTGTTTTTGTGACTTAAGTGTCTGATTCAAGAGTCACTTCCTGTAGTCACCATTTATTTATTTGTTTTAGGTGCAGAGATTAGTGATCGTAGGCAACTGTATTTTTGTGAATTCAGAGAAGAATGTAGATCCATTAAAAAAAATATATATATTTGACTTTTCAATTGTTTGGTCACCAGACAGGGACAATCAATTGAACAGCATCGACCAGTTTCTCAGTACATATATAACATTTAGAATAATCATCCCCACAAATAAGGTAAAAAGTGCAGAAACATAAATTGTGGTTTGAGCTGTAAAGGAGAAAGTTGGGGTCAGTCTTTACACTCCTAAGTTCTGAGTGTAAATATAGTTGTTGACGTACTATATCTGTATATCTAATTTTATACGACATTATAATGTCACTGTAGGAATAATGTCCTGCAGCATCTGGCAAAGTAAGATTTAAAGCACTCCTCTTATGATATACTTAGACTGTGACACTTTTCTAAACTTCATCTTACTCCCACAGTTTGTTATGATAGCCGTCTAATGGATGTCAATGAGAAGGCAAGAAGACTGTTGATCGGTATGCGAGAAGAAGTTTGGCGAACTGTGGAAGGAGTCCTATTGCAAATATCAGACGGTGGTTGGAAACATGTGTGTGCCTGGTTTTTCTGCATGTTTATTCTCTCTAAGCGTTTGTTTCTCTGTGTGCAATTTTTACCTTATGAAGTGTAAACGTTAAAGAACGCCTCACAAAAACAACATTAAAACTCACTTTGTCTTTCAAGAAATAAAACAAATAAGACCATAAATAAAATCCAGTGTAAATACTCAAAGACATTCCGCCCGGCAATTTCTGCAGGAACTCCCCTTGGGGCTATTAGATCTTGCATTGAGAAAAGTGTATACAATGCCTCGTGCTCATCACTTTAACTGAGCCAAGCAAAACTGTGTGCCGTAATTATCGTCTCATATAGAAGTTCACTCGTTGCAAGTGCTGCTCTGATAGACATGCAGAGACTTATGTTGCTTTCTTTTTAGCAGATGTTACATGCAAACACTCATTTCTGCAATCAAAACTGGATTTGGGGCTCCACTTCCCCCAACCGACAGCCATCCAGCCTTAAAAATGACAAAGCATAATCAATGCAATTTCACAAAGACACACGCCATCTCTCTCTGCCTTCCCAAACAGATGGGAACAATGCTGCAGAAAGAGGAAGAAGCAACATTCCTGCTGTTTATCTAGTCATCTGATCTGGCCAGCGAGTCATGTGTCAGAGCAGAGTTAGAGGCTTGGCAGGACGCTTTGGGCCAACGTATTCTGTTATGTTTTCAGAACCCAAGCTTATTTTTTAATAGCACCCTTTGTTATAATCTGAATTGGGTGCTCACATTCATAAATTTGTCAAAAATATCTCTCTTAAATTTAGAGGATGTACAAAAACGCTGTAAATGTGCTGACTTCAATGATCCGGTGTTTTGTAAAACTGCTATTTATACGTCTTGCTGTGCATTAATAGCTATCCCACGGAGGATGGTACCAAGTCAAGTATCGCATTCTGGAGCGAAGGTCAACAGTTTAATTGGAAGTGCAAATTATGTTCACAAGTAATCCCAAAGTGGATTGAGCCACGGGTAAAGTGAATGTGCACATTGCAAGAGTGTGTGCATTTAGCAAAAGGCAAGGGAAGCGTTCCGATGTATTTTTAGACCTGCACGTGTAGCCAAGCTCAGACTTTTATTACCACAGCATTGTTTTTAGTCCTCAAAGCCTTTTTCAGTCACACCAGTTCAGCGGTATGCTTGTGATTCAGCTAAACTACCACTGCCAATTTTTTTTTTCCGTAAGAAAAGAGTAAACATTGATTTGATGACTATGGCTCCCATCTGTTGGCTTAACAGTGAGCATTCCCCCCCCCTCTTTCTGTCCATGCTGCTTTCATTCGTCATCTCTCTCTCTTTCTCTCTCTCTCTCTCTTTTCTTGTTATTCCCAATCTGCTGCAGGCTGATAGTCTGCAAAGCCCTGTCATTGTATTCCCCTCGCAGCCACACTTACCCTTGCAGAGCAGACACAAGCTCTCATCATTGATCTTTCTCTGTGTCTCTGAGAGGCAAAAAGTGATGCAGCATATCTTATAATCGTCAACATCCGAACAAGTCAGGGTTGGAGCCGGATTCGATGCAGAGGCTGCTAAGTGGAGCCGAATGGAGTGGGTTATCGGTGCAAAGAGCAGGGGGCGAAACTGAACCTTTTAGCTGTGTCACGGGCCAGTGGAACTACACATCCACAATGGCACAGTGTTCGTATCTTAGATACTTGTCAGTTCGAGTTCACAAGCCAAATGACCCCGCTAGCTATGCCTGATATTTCTTGGCATGGATAAAACTAAGCCTACATTAAGGCGTTGTTGAAAATAATTTCTCCTCATCATCGAGACTGTAATAATTCAACATTCTTAACATGATGCTTTTATAAATGTATAATACTAACCGCTCAATTCAATAGTGTCACGATAAAAGCTGTTCAGCAAGACGTGTTCTTGATCCTGTCTGCTTGCACCCCCCTAAGTGACACTCACAAACACATTTTCTGCCAATGTCAAGGTCTGGAAATTTATCTGTGGGTGGGACAGCGTTCCAGGGTGTTGGATCTATGCAAATATTTGCACTGCAAGATTAGGTGTGTTGACTCTGTGGCAGGTCCAGCCAACACTGATGCAACATTGCAGCTGCTGCAGATAGCACTGGCATCTCAACTGTTCAGAACGTCCTCAAGTTATCTGTTTTTGTATGAAGGACTGACCTTCATTCGTGTGTTTCTCCCCCATTTCTTGAAAGTAAGGATATGCCAATAGAGCTTTTATCTTTTTCTATTGTTTTTATCACCCTAGAGAATACAAGATGTTCAGGAGTTTGTTTTTCGGGTTCTTTCCATTTCTACATAAAAGTCTGTTTCCCAAACTTCATCTGATTTTTATTAAAGTCAAAAATTTGCATTAAAGTAGATAGTGGTGGTTGATTTGTTTATATATTGAAAATTGAGGGAGTTCTCAGCATCCATGCATTGAAGGGAAGATTCCTTAACAATTCAAAATGTTTGCTTTAATGCTTTTCCCAGCAAAAAGCCCGTCATTCCATTAATTTTGTCAAATGAATTTTGAATAATTATGAGGCACAAAAATGTGATGCTTCACTCAGACGTTTCTCTTCAAGAGTGCTGCATTGCAGAAGGATTGTCTTGGTTGTTCAGTGGGTTTCAATAATAAATAGAGCTGGTTAAAGAAACCAACAAGACCAGCGATCGCTCTTTACATTAATTCTAAAAATGCACCAATGAGGCATTTAACAGCCAATACCGACCAACACTTTTATTTCTTTTTTATGGAAAAGAAAGAAATATGCAGTGCAAACAGAAGGAACAACCAACCAACCACAAATAAAAGCAGGTGAAGATAAGATTTGCATAGGATGCAACAGA
This sequence comes from Poeciliopsis turrubarensis, assembly GCA_010277015.1. NCBI lineage: Eukaryota > Metazoa > Chordata > Actinopteri > Cyprinodontiformes > Poeciliidae > Poeciliopsis > Poeciliopsis turrubarensis. Next base: position 13,085,368 of record VMRN01000001.1, read on the forward strand.
ACAACGTACCGCTTGTTTGCTGAACGTGGATGTGTTGATGTTTTTCATAAAATCGGTTTTGAACCCAGTTAAATTTTCATAGCGACCTGTGCCGTGTTAATTTCTCCTCTGGCAAGTGCCAAAAAATTCCAAAAATAACAAAAAATAAAATTCATACACAAGAGGTCCTCTGAATGTCTAACTGACTTTGTCAAGTTGTGTCTGTTAATGCTGAAACAGATCCAACTCATTAAGAGATAAAACCTATTAGAGCAACCAATAGGTTTCAATTTTCTAATAAAGGATAACCAATAATAAATTTGTTACCACTTGAAACAGGAAATGCAAAAAAGGGAAAACATTCACAACACGTCTTTTATGTATTTTTTACATTATGTAAAATCACATCTTTTGAGTTTTGTATCAAGTTATAATGTTATTCCATCATTAAAAACATGCCCAACGTGCTGCTTTAATTCTTCCATCCTTGTTTGAGAAATCCTAGATCTCCCATGGCAACCATGGAGGTGTGCCTCAGTGTTTGCTCCAACAAAGCATCGCCTAGTTTCACAAAGCTCATCCTTGGAGTTGCAATCTCCAGCAGAGCTTCCTCCTCACTGAGTGCCAGAAAGAGCAGGAGCTTCTTAAAGAGACAGAGGCCCAATTTCAAGCTGCCAAATTTTAAAGTCAAATTTCTTTAAAGTTAAGGTTGATTTATGTAGTATTTTTATAACTAAGGGTAAAATTGTTATTTGATTGTTTTATAAAATGACACTTTGCGTCTGCAAAACACATAATACCTCTCGTATAACAAAAAAAAAAAAAAACCTGTATTGCCTAATTAAATGGGCTTTTCAGAACACAATGGATTTGAATTGAATTTGGAGTGATTTGTTTTCAGTATAACTGGATATAAATCGAACCACTTTGTCTTGTAAAGTGCCCTGCAATTAATTAGTTATAATTTTGTGCTATATGAGCAAATCGAATTGTAAATCATTGACGAAACGGTGTTTTTGAAGCAAAACAACATGAAAACAATCCCATACAAATTAAAGGGGGAAAAAAAAGATAAAAAACATAAAATACATCTAATGTCAAGTTAGTATTAGGAGTGCTATTGATTTTTTTTTCCCCCTAAAGTTTATTAGACAAACATCTAACCCATCAGAAAATTAGAAGATCCGAGGTTATTTCTCAAACAATTAGTTGGAAGGAGAGCTCATGCAGATGATTGAAGCTACTACTGAAGGAGGTTCTCTGGGTTCTGCTTGTAGCTGATAATGCTATCAGTAAGGACATATTTAATCAGAGAAAGAGCCAACATGCCTTCGGTAACTCTGGTGGAGCTGCAGGACCAATTGATCAGTGCATCCCTGAAATCAACAGAGAAACATGGGGCAGCAATATGCTGCAGGGGTGCTATTCTTTGGATAATTTAATTGATCAGAACATCAATAGAAGTAATCCTGGGAGAAAATCTTTTTGAGGCAGAAAGCACTTACATAAATGCCCAAAATCTTGTAAAAGTTTGCACAATTTTCCCAAATGATGTCAAGCACGATTGACATTTACTACTTTGGCATTATTTAAATACAACCTCCCTCAAATATGTTTTAAATATTCATGAACTCAAGTAATTTACCCTTTCTACGCAAGATGTAACAATATTGCAAAGACGTCTAATTTATAAGATTCAGCAAAAACATAGTCATAATGTCTAAGATGATCTGTTCAATACAGAAGCAAAACAAGAAAATGAAAATGGTATACATTATAATTGTATTCATTTTATTTATTCACCCACCCTCAGGACAGAGTTTCACCTCCATAAATACCCACAGCAATGCATCGTGTGCTCAGGGAGAAAATATTGGCCTAATTTATCAACAGGCCAATATACTGACCCACCTCCAGAGGAGATATTTTTTTTAATATATGAATATAAGATATTTTTTTTTAACTAACCAAACACTGATGCAATCATATTTCCCTCATTCGTCGCCTGATTGTAGTAAAAAGGCCGCTTTCCACAAACCAAGCACGATTTTATTCCCTGCTTAAAATAAATAAACACTCGAAGCATGTAGCAATTAATCAGAAATAGCATTCATGCTACACACCATTAATGTAGATTACATCATTAATTCCAAACGCATTACAGAGCGCAATCACATCTCAACTTCAGCACACCGAGCTTGGCACGGGGGAGTATACAGAGGCATACAGCAGCAACAGCTCTCATGCAACCTACTTATCAGTGCGTAATGTCTGGCAGTGGATCACTGCACATCACCCTCACATGAATGAGACTGAGAAAAATGAGCTTTGTTGCTTTCATCATTTAGTACAAATGTAATAAACACTGTGTTGTCTCCAGCATGTTTAGTGCTGAAGAGCAAAAAGCACAATAATTAGTTAATGGGGCCTCTGGAAAAAGAGTGAGTAAGATCAGATGGAAAGTAGCTCATTTTAGCCATAGAGGCAGGATGAAAATCTATGTTACATCCATATTATGCATATGCTTTAATCAGATGATGAGTGACGCAGACTGGGTTCTATGGTAAGCCATAATAGAAAAAATTAATGTTGCAGAAGTGGAAAGGAGCCCGTTAGTCAATTGTTACCAGACGGCTTGAAGCCCTAACCAGGGCTGAGGGGAAATAAAAAAAGTTCTCACCAGTTCAGCATTAATATTCTTCAGCGGGAGAGGTTCATGTCTCAGCCTGGAAGAGACAGAAAAAAAAAAGGGACACTGTAAGATTCGTAGGGACTTTCACAAATCGCATTAACCCAAATCTGGTCAGGCTTACAACCGCAATATGCAATGATAGATAGATGATGCATTCTGGTATTATGTCTTGCCAAACAAAACACAAAGGGCAGACCTGACAGACTCAAAGTCTGTAATTCATCGTGTTTTTAACTCCAACACTGAGTATATCAGTCGGTGTGCCAGGCTGCTCGTCTGCTGGCCTTTTCTTCCAGCTGGCTGTCGGAGCTTCTACAGTCCCAGATCCTTTGGCGAGGTGTTAACACATCCATAAGGACGACTGGCAAATTTTTCAAGCTTCTGCTGAGGAAAAACTACGCTGATGATGCGCTATGCTGGATTTGTGCCAGTGTGCAGCATGCCAAGATTTTCACACTTATTGTGGTCTGGAACCAATGTTTATACTGATACATGGGCATACTTTTACAACGTGATGAAAACAGAATCACAATTTACAGCTCTAACTGTGAAAGAAATGTCACATTTCCTGGCAAAGGCCCAGTTTTGAAGCATAATCCATACATTTCCAATAGGTTATTCTGGACCCAAGTTGATCCAAGTTTCAACCATCTAGCCGATTTAAATATATGCTAAAAAAAAAAAAAAAATTAAAAAAAACTTCCACTTTTGTGAAACAAAAAAATTTATGGCATCAAAACAAACCATGGGATGATGTCACCATGTGAGCAGTTACCGTAGGTGCAAAATCCACATAGCTTGATTCCTCCACACGGTTTCTGCAATTGTTGCCAAACATCTTTGTCTTATTTGGCGTATATAATTTGTTCGTAGCTACAAATTATATGTATTAACGTCTTGAAAATCCAAGCTTTAACTTCCTGGCTGATTTGTTAGTTTTCTGTGGAGCTCACAGACTTTCAACAGTGTTGAAGTTAAACCTTATGGAAGATCATTCCCCAAGCTTCAGTTCAGCTGTCTGAACCCATTAAAAAAAGCCTGCTTCTATGCATTTTTAATAATCTTTTGAACTTCTTGGTTTTAAGTTTCAACCATAAGGATGGAAAGAAAAGATGATTAAGAAGTTCAAGCACAACCACTGAGGTGCAAATATGAAAATTCAAGGGTAAATCGCTGACATATCCTTTCACTCATTGTGGCATTTCGCAAAAAGAAGTAAGTTTGGTGATGACCTAAAACAAGAGTAGTTTGGCTTCCTTTAGCTTCAGATAGTGAAAAATATGTATTTTTATTCAGTGTATGTATTCTTTTGTTTTCAACAATATCTGAGATTTTATATTATAAATTTGACTGGGATGGTTAACCACAAAAACAACCAAACACTCAACTTTTGCATTATCTTTAAAGCCATATCTAATATGCCATTCATGTGTATGGCAATATTCTGACTATTCATAACTATAATTTAGTTAAAATGCATTTTATTTATTTTTATTTTATTTCTACATATATATATTTATATGCATACCTAAGACATTCACAAAATTCAAATTTGGAAGGCTAGATAAAGCTGCATAGAATAAATATTGAAATTAACCAACAGGAGTTGTCAAAGGTGAGCCTGATTTGACTGAGCGCTCCAACTCATAAAAGAAGCAGTGCAATATAAAAACGAGGAGAGGAAATGAGCAATGGACCATCTCCTGTAAAGTAAACTGCCATGAACTGGAATTCAATTTAAGTGCCACCAGTAGAAAAACTTCCTGGTGAGCAGATCAATAAAATGTTGGCAAGCTCACAATAAAGTAACCACTGAAAAAAAAAATATTTCTCATCTTTTACAGAACGTATCCCTTAAAGGCATGTTATAGTATAAGCTCTAAAATATCTTTAAATATTTCTCAGCTTCCTTTTCATCAGTAAACCCTGCCTCTAAGTTGTACTGTTTAGCTTGTAGGCGACTCAAACAGTAAGTATCGTTAATATGATTGGCTCAGTGGAGACGGAAACAACCAAACTGCAATAATTGTTCAATCTGTACTGCTGTAAATTTGGTTAGATTGCATCACCGCCTACTTTGTTGCACTCCAATTTAATATATCTCTACCCTGATGTGCTGGAGTTATTACTTTCTCCTTGCTGTACAGATGCAAGATGCATATTTGTAATCACATCAGTCAGATGGAAATTGACAAAAAAAAAAAAAACGAACAAAAAACACAGAAAATATTTAAACTAACCAAACGTTTCTGCCTCCAGACCATGTTGCAAGCAGAAAAAATTTAAATGAGCAAATCTAGAGAAGATCTAAAGTGAGCAGGACTTTCAGCAGATAACAGGAAGGCCGAATGAAGTTAAGCAAAGTTGAGGTTTCATCCTTTTGAGTTGTAAACCTCAGTCTTTGCAGCCATTTGGAAATCTCAGGATTAAAGTAAAAATAAACATTCTTCAAGGGAGAAATAAAGTCAGCTGCGCTAATAATGCTACTTGCTAATATAAGAGGCCAAAGGCCAGTTTAAAAGGTCAACGTTGTTACAATTTTAGCGTTGTTTCACAATGTTAAAATCCTGTTTTTCCTGCAACTGCTCCGTCGCTCTCTTTCTCCCTCTCTCTCTCTCACACAGACTGTGATGTCAACTCTGTTTATGATATAAATAATTAATCAGCGCTCACATCAAGTGAAGCAAAGTAGTATATTCAAATCCAAAACACATGGAACAAGATGTTCAGTGAATCCAAAACACTCTCAAAGGCATTTTATACATTAAAGAGAAAAAAAAAACAATTATAATGCTGTCTGCTTTGAACAATAAAAGAATAGAATAAAAACACATGAATGCCCTCAGCTAGCTTTTAAGCTCCTTAGTCTACCTCTATTCATCAAAATGCCTCCCAGTCTGGCTTTAAGCCACAGGTAAGGGATTGGTATTGTGTGTGAGAGCGTAATGTTTGCCTCTGTAATCACCGGCGAAACGTTCACGTGGCAAAGTCAATATCTCTGAGAACAATTTGTTTTCCTTCACAAAATCATGCCAGACTTCCACAGGTAGAGGAGGACGCGCGCGCTTTTGGAGGCTGGCAAGTGGGAGACCGTTTTCAATTTTACAAATAATGGCCACTGACACCTCTGCGCCACTTGATTAAAAGCCTGTTGCCGAAAACGACATTTACGACCCTCTGTAGTGCACCTGTGAGCTGAAGTTTACGAGCGGGGAATCGGGTCCCCCTGCAAATATGGCTTATGGCTCATAATATATAGGTGGACACAGCAAATTGGACACAACATGTGGAGAAGTCCTTTAGGTGTCCTCTGCGCTCGTTCATCAGTTAATTTTAGGCGGATGCCAAGCCGGGTCAAAATGACGCAGTGTGCTCTATTTGCAGAACAAATAGACAAATGGAGTTACCTGCTACGCATTTCTGGACAAATAGGACCGTACCTTCAGTTTGGAGAGAGGAACTCCGGTTTTTCATCAACTGAAAATGAAAACAGCGGTGACTATGGTTCTGGCATCAATAAATAAATTCATCTTCCCTTAACTAAACATGCTCCAAATAATAATATGAAACCAACTGAAGATAAAGCCTAATCATTTAATGAATGCAGAGAGAATAAAGATGAAAGTTAGGGGCATGTGGTCTGACGTGTACGTGGAAAGAATCAAACCTACATCTGAACCAGAAAAGAGAAAATGGAATATGCAGAACGTTTTTCTCTCATATGTTTGTAGAGTCATTTAAAAAAAAACAACAACAACAAAAAGATAAGGATCAATTGGACAGACCTTAAAAACGTCAGTATACTCCAAGGCCAAGAAAAAAAATGATTTCTAGTCATCTGTATAATTAAAGTGAGTCAAGTCCTCTTTTCTGTCGTCCTCCCTCAGGATGATAGAGGATGTGATGGACAATAGTTTTAGTTTTTTTCAGCTATGTGGAGTATGGAGAGCGCAGTGCTGCCTCTCCACCACCTGTTCCTGTGTACTGACTGTAACACAGCAAGAGCAGAAAAAAGAAGGCTCCCACATTTTTGTCTCACTTTAAAAAAAATAAATAAATAATTTGGAAATATTTACCTTTGCAAAATCCATGTAAAGTCATGACTTGAAACCTAAAGGAGTGGCACTAACCACTTTTAATGTGGTAAGTGTTATTTTGAAATTACATCTGTCTAAAAGCTCCATGTAACTGCAGTGATTAATGTTGTTGTACTTTTATAGACTTAGGAATAAGTGGGGGGTTTTTTCTGCTTCAAAAATAGATGCCTTTATGTTTACAGGTTACATGTAAATGAGTATTTCACAGATTGCCACATAAGCCAAAATTTGACATTAGAACATTTAGTGTTCCCTGTTAACCTGTTGTTCCTCAACCAATAGCTTGCTGGTTAAACTCAACCTGAAAATAGCCACGAACATGTGTTCAAATGAAAAGGAGCCTTTTCCTTGTAGTTGCAGCAGCAGCAGCCTGGGATGGATGCACAGCAGCTGCACAGTCCTGACTCATTAAGCAGTCTTGGGGCAATTTCTGCAGGATATATTATTATTTAATCACATTTCCAACGGCTCGACTGGCAGTAAACACAGAGAGGAAGTAAAGTAGGAGATTCGTGTGTGTGTGTGTGTGTGTGTACATGTCAGAAGTAACGCGGGCTCCGTGTGTCCATTAGTTGTCCCTGCCTGAGTGCGCCGTGCTTGTCGTCCCTCTGCTCTGTCCCGCTACAGCTAGCATCTCTGGCTAGCCTCCCAGGCGCTGGAAACATCAATAAACCCCCGCATTTCACTTCAGTTTCAACCCACAGTGGCTCTCCGTCGCATTTACCTGGAAGAGGCACCAATTCCGCTGAGCGCGACCAGAGTAAACCCGACACGTCCCAGCTAAATGTCCGTGTTAATGCGTCGGGCTAGCTAGCTGCGCGATGCTACGGTCTCCAGCGGTGAGTGTGACAGTTGGACGGACGGAGGCTGAGCGGCGTCTGAATGGGGGGTGGAGGGAGCCTCGCGCGGCCGGTGTGATGGAGTTCAAATGAAGGATACATCATCCGCCTCGGGTTTTAAATTCAACACTTTAACGCGGCAGACGACACCATAACTCTGAGTGTTATAAAAAAAAAACCCTCAAAAAAAAAAAAAAAAAAAAAAAAAAAATACATTTTGGAAAGCCTCGTTTGTTCCTTACGTGATTTCGGCGGCGACCGTTGGGCTGTAATCCGTCGGCGGACAGAGACGTTGCGTGGCAGAGTCCTGCTGGGGATTTCTCTTTCTCTCTCTCTTTCTCTCTCTGTGTGTGTCTGTCTGCCAGTGTGTCCTCCAGCTGATGCTCTATCCCGTCTCCCCAGCCTGCCGGAGCGTCCCGGTGCTCTTGTAGCACTCGCCCTCCAGTGGAGAACGCTTTGATTAGGGGAGCCTCTTCTGATAGGCAGCGCGCTCCCCCCTCCCCGCCCTGCACCCACAACCGACACCGAAAGACTGAATGAGCGAGTCTCTGACAGGAGAGTGAGTCATCCAGCAGAACCACATCCAGCTCCTCCCTCTGTTTCTAACAGCTGACTACTGTAGCCTCCATACGCGGGTAAAAAAAAGAAAAAAAAAAAAAAACACAAACAGAGCCTCCCTCTCCTCTCTTTGTGAAGTCAGTAACACGCTACTCTGTGAAGCCACCAGTGGAACTGAATGCATGTAACTCTACCAGCTGTTCTCTTCAGCATCTTCAATCCCCTCTGCACTGCATCACCCCAAACTCATTCTGGGGAAACCCGAGGTGTTCCTAGCCGTAAAGGATGTCATGTTTTGCTCTCAGTGGTACACCTGGAGTCATGAAATAGGACTATGTCCAATTGTTTAACATCACCCGGATGGTTCAGTGCCTTAATCTTGCTGATAGACATTTATCCAAATCCTATATTTTGGAGGAATATTTGGAATATTGGCTGTGCATGTAAATATTCTTCTTCCAACTTCATTGTTTTCATTTATTATCTACTGCAGACCATCTTGCCCAGTGCCCCGTGTCAACGTGAGAACATGTTCACCTTTGAATTTTCTCTCATTTGCAGATTAGAGTGAACTCGCAACTTGTGGTTCCACAGTCTTGCTCGAAGAAAATGAAACCCAGCTGTACGTTGCCTTCAGTTTATCCTAAAAAAAAAGCCGAGCCGATTAAATAATCCACGAGATTAATGAGGTTCGGGGTCAATATGACTGCATGTAAACTTCTGACCTGACCTGTCACTACTGTAACACAGAGTCTCTGTCTACAACAAAAGCAGTCTTCACTCTGAGCCCCGGGAAATTTTTAGGAGCTTCACAAACCACTTGCTTAAATAAGAAACTTGAGAGGTATTCACTAATTTGTTACTGTTTAAAATCTAAAGCAATATTGACAAAAAAAAAACAAACAACAAATGTATGTTAAGCTGGAAAATATATTAATGAAGTCTGTATATTAAGTAACATTGTTCCATATTATTTAATAGTCCTGTATTGTCAGAAATAATGTGAGTTTTATGGTTTGAGTTTTATCCAACTCAGATTAAATTTGCATGCGGGTGGTTTGGGCAAAGATTGCATTTAGGGACAAAAGACTGGACCACTCACATTTATGTGTGTGTGTGTGCGTGTGTGTGTGTGTGTTTGCTTAGTGTACCTGCCCAGTAGCACTCTGCAGTCCTCTCCTCTTCTGCTGCCCCGGTGTGCCTCATTAAAGCTCGGTTACAGGACACCTCCTCCTCTTCATCCCCGCAACAGATGGACCGGCGCGGGGCGACAGTATTCCACGGAGTTCCGTGGAGGGGCGTCACTGTTTATATAACTCGGAGAATCTTATTAAAAAGCCTTCCGTCCTGAACTCGAGGTTAATTAGCTCACTTCCTAGTTGCCGGCGTTTGCACAGAGGTCTCTGACTGGACACAGCGGTTGCTACGGGCGACCGGGCTCGCCCTTATCTCCTGTTGCCCGTCGGGATTCGAATGAGGAGCTGCGGCTGAGAAGGAGATAGTGTTTATGAAGTGTGGAAAGCGGCAAACGGCAGCAGCATGCAGGGACAGACACAGCCGAGGACTCGCCCGCTCACGAGCGTGAAGGACATGAGCTGCAGGTGCAGACAGACCTACTGGGAGACTTCCCCCACCTAAAGATGAAGATAACGGGGTTCAACTCTACCTTGGTATTCGTTTAAGAAATGTACTGCTTCTCTGGTTATATGAAAGACCTCGTTACCTTGGAGTTATTAGAAAAGTAGGTTGTGAAGACTGTCCCCTGCTCCTCATTGCCCTTGAATGTGACACGTATGTATCATAGACATGGAGACACTACACACAGAGTCCATTTGCCTCAGACTGGGTTACTGCCAAACTCTCCATAACTGGGTTGCTTACTGATTCATGAATGCCCTGCTTTCTTTAAATGTGGCCCAACTGTTTCATCATCTCCAACACATGCTCTAATGTGTTGGAGACATGGTCCAAACAGAAATACCTCTTCTTTGCCATGCTGCAAAGACTGAGGGAGTACATTTTATGTGCAACAGTATTTGAAAGGCTTGGTTCTGGATAAGGTTGTAAGCAGTAGAATCTTATCTTTCCTGCGGTAGACGGCGGCATCTTTGTTTTGTTTAAACCCGCATTAGTAGTTTTGCTTATGGCTTCTCAGAAGTGGATGTCACTCATTTTAAAACAACTTCAGTCTTAAAGAAATGTCACAGCGAACAATGGAAGTGCTATTTTGGAAAATGTACAACTTTGCCAGGTTTGCATTGGATATGCACACAGAATTTGTTGGTCATTTACACAGAAAAAGTAATTACGAGATCATGCAAAACCAGTGATCATCCAGAGAGAAAGAATAAAACAATTTCCAGTCAAATATATAAAATACGTATTTGGTTTCAAAACTATATGTATATTTTTACATTTTACACCACTTTACTTTTAGTTATTCTAAACAGTAAATACATTATGTTCTGGGTACTTGTTTCAGACAGGAAAATAATTGCAATACCTCCAGCCTCCGTTTCCTGTGTCAATAGACCTTGATGTCTGTGTAAATAAAAAGCCAATCCAAAAGTGATGATGGTTTCAAAGTTTACAAAGCAGCATTCTCTTAAACTGTTATATTTTAGGTGTTGGAGTTGCTTTATGATGGTGCAACTCCACCCTGCTCTGCACCGTCTAATCTGGATTTGTCCTAAATAAAGATGCCAAGAGAGTCATCTACTGCAGATAAGATTAACCGCTTCTGATTTCTTTTTAACAGAACCTCACCTCAAAAACGCCGATCCGTCCCTTTAAAGCACACAAAATGAAAACTTTAGAACTGTTTCTCATTTGACATCAGAATGTAAATTTATGTATGCAACTGGAGATCAAATTGCATACATAAAACACACAGCTTTAACATAAAAAACACTGAATTGACAAACTCAAAAAGACACACAGCTCCATTCCAGCAAAGTACGATAAAAGCCACATTTATTTTAATTACAAGCAACTTCCCTTTACACTATATATATATATTTTGTTTTTCTTAATTCCATGTTTATCCTGAAAGTCATATACATTTACATTTTCTGAGTGCATACATTTAAGTTAATATGGGCCCTGTCAAAAAAAAAAAAAAAAAAGTGGTTCAAAGGCATAAAAGAAAAATGTCTCTCCTTTCTTTAGAGACACTGGTCAAATACTGCTCATCACAAGCATCATCAGTAGTGGTACTTTACTAAAAAGTGCACACGGTCTATTCAACACAGCTTCATATGGTAGATTAAAATGTCAATTTAAACAGCGATGCGTGTCATACATTCAACATCAAACATGACAACCCCATTCAAAGGCACAGGACTCTCACACCAACCAACTTTTACAAACTGGATTAAAATGTTCGATATTTCCTCACTAGCAGTTCATTTTATTTTCAGCTGGGAAAAAAAAAATGAAATCATTGAATATCACATGACACACTTGAGAGCTGAATGGCACTGGGCAGGTGGGAAGTCAAAAGGTACTTCCCCATGTGTACTGAATGCGCATACTTTACATGTGAAATAGAAGGAAGCTGAGTCGTACAGAACAGGTTCAGGAGTCTTTCTAAGTGAGGTTCTGGCAAATAATTGGGATCTATTCTTATTTTAACTGCATTTGGCAATTCCTTTTTTACTTCATTTCCTTCTTCATTAGTACAGGTCCATATTATAACAGGACTCAAAGGCTGAAGCTAATGTCTGACTCGACAGGAGCAAAAAACAAAACAACAACAAAAAACAGTAGACTTTGTACCATCTTAAAATAACACCAATCTCAAAACTGTGTTTTCTTTTCTTCAAAGATTACGATAAGTTGATATGAAAAGAAAATTGTCTGGAAAAAAGTTGTTTTCAAGTCGTTCTGAAGTGATCCCCTGGACATAAACCCAGGCATGGTTGAGAAAGGATGTCTCCTGGCAGATGGCTCCAAATTTAGTAGAAGCTGACAAATATTTTCAAGACAAATGGAAATATTTGGTAGTGCGACACCAGTGATCTTCCTGTGTGAAACACGTCAAGAATAGAAAGCGTAATGTGTTTCAGATCAGAGTAGCCGCCAAACAGAAAAGGTTGTGTAAAAAAAAAAAAAAAATCAATAAAAAATGCTTACTAAAGCCACAAAAATATATTTTCCAGTTTCTGACTAGAAACAACTTAAATATTCAGTTCTTGATCTGTGTTTCACACAGGACGATTAGCGGCGCACAGTATCCTTCCTCTACCTGTTTGCCATGTGATGAGTCGCCGGCTGCTGTCTATAAACTCTTCTATTGCAAACCTTATGACAGTTTAGAGGTTCAGAAAATAGCAACTGCACAAACTGCTGCAAGTTTTTGAGATTAGAGTTATTCTAAGACAGTAAAAGTCTGCTTCGTTGCAGGGCTCTCTCTAACATGCTTCGGCCACTTCAGTCATTTCATGGAACTTGGTGGAAATCAGAGAGAGAGTCATGCTCATGTGATCCACAGGGCTTCGCTTGGAGTTCCCAGGCCAATAATGTAGCACCATTACATAATTAGCTAAAGGTTCTGATTTTATTGGATTCAAAAACTGTCATACATTATCGCCAAGTTACTATGTTGTTTCCTGCATTGCATTTAAAATTTTAAAAAAGGAAAATTTAATTTGTTATTGGCAGGCGTTACGTTACTGACTGTTATTACGTTGTCGATTGCTACATCGTCTGTTGGAACAAAATGAAAGTTTCCTTATTCCCAGATAAAACCCCTCAAACTGGGTGAAGATTAAGAATGGAGGCAAAAAGAGGGGGCTGGCATTTTCTCTAAGTTTTGAGTAAATACAGCCACAGCACCAAATTATAGGAAGACCAGTTGTTTAGGCCAAAACTGGATCTTCGCGTGATAATTTTTTCTTGGTTTAACAACTTTAACTGAAGGGGGGAAATGTAAAGAAAACAATAAGCTATCTGCTTACTTGAAACTGCAGCCATTGGATCTTAGACAGAGTGCCGTTTCCACAGTGTTAATGAAGCCACAGCTATTTTGCAAGTTCAATCAAAACGTACCAAGAAAAAAAAAAAAAAGTTGATTTACATAAACAAACATCTGTGCTACACCGCTATTGTAACATTTACAGTTGTTCAAATGCATGCACACACTGTACAACATCCTTTCCCTTCTCATCCTGGTGCGACAGAGTTGGCAGTAAACGATGTAAAACTTATTAAAAACTGGCCAAGACATAAAAAGAATAAGAAATGACTGCATTGTATTAAGCAGAAGTTTACATCACACAAATGATAGCTAAAAATGCTGAGTAAAAAAACAACAACAACAACAAAACATAAATCTTAGCAGCAACACAAAGGCTTAGTTCTGTGAGAACAAAACAGCAAACCAGAACGCCGCCAGTGCTTCTGGGTTAAAGTAGAGTTACGTAGTTTTAAAGAGTTATGTAGTTTTATACAGGGAGGCGTCAGTGCAAACATGAAAGGATGAAATTCAACCTTCTAAAGATAGAAACTTTAAAGGCTACGTAAAGTTTTTTTTGTTTTTTTTCTTTGTTTTTTTTTTTCTTCTTTTTACAGTGCAAGTCGACTCAACTGAAAATCCACCATAAGACGAAGCAGATCTTGGCACACTAAGCCTCTCTGTCACAGCATCATAATAACATAAATGATAACAAAAAGGAAACTACTCTGTCTGTGCAGTAGTTCAAGTAAGTTATTTCCTGCAAATAATTAGTGTTCAGTAACACGTCCTGTGGCCGTACCGAAAGAGAGAACAACATACAGGGTTAACATACAAATACACAAAAAGAGATATTTACATGAAACAGTTTTCTAGATAGGACTTCACGGTAAGCTGAGAGGACCTCTCTCTACTCACCCATTCAGGCTTAGTTTTGATCTAATCCTCCCATGGGTTACATGTTGGACCAAAGCTGGGGCAGTCTCATCCTGAGTCTGTGGTCACAACGTCAACGGCCAAACAATGTCCCGGTATGAAGCAAGACGCCAGATCCCTAAAGGGCGGTGTCGAAAGCGTGTTCTGACGAGCCCTCCTCCATGTCGTCCTCAGACTGTGACGCCTTGTGGTTGAGCCGCTCCGTCGTCGAGGAGGAAACCAGGTTTCCAGGGAGGCTGTCGTCGCAAAGCTTGGTCTTACTGCTGTCCTGAACGAACTCCTGGATCTCCACGGGCAGTCTGCGAAACTTGTCCTGGTACTCCTGGTCCAGATCACTCTGCAGCTGCAGAAGAAGAAAATGTACAACAGGTAAGAATTTGTACAAGTATATCCGTGGCTTTACTGTTTGGTGAGACAATCAAACCCTGTTTCATCCGTCTGAAGTTATTGCCAATGTCACAGCTAAAGTATTCACACTCCTTAATCTTTTCCTAATGTGACTTCTTAAACCTTGTGACAGACTTTTGGAGATACTGACCTGTGTTACCAATACCCCATTCTGCTACACACTCCTTCCTCTCTCAGAGTAATAGAAAGAAAATGTTTTCTCCGAGGCATAGACGCCCTAAATGATTACAGATGACAAGATTGTATTCATTTCATTGGGAGCCAATAATTGCCGTAATGCTGATTTCTGTTTAACTACCCAGCAAGCTCCCAGGGGAGGGCAGTAATTAAAAAAAAAAAAAAAAAAAAAAACGCTTCTAACGTGAATGGTGTCAGCGTCTCCCAGTTCACACCAGCATTCAGAGGAATTAAAAATACCTGTGGAGTTTTACTGAACCCTTGGACTAAACTCTGAGTGTAAACAGAGTTTAGTCCCTGCGCAGGAGAAAAACCTGCTTCAAAAACAATCTCAGAGATCCAAACGTAAACGTAAAACTCTTGACAGAGAAACAATTATCACATGTAATCACAAAATGCTTAGTGAAATCCTTTTTCACATTTTAAGATTCCCTGTCAGAAGACAAACCTGCATCTGTACCACGAGTTCTCAATCCAAAAATCTGCATGTTTCAGGTGCTTCCCTGTCGCCACCCCAATTAACGAACTCCCCCAATTAAATAAATGAACGATCGACAGGTGTCAGTATCATGATATCTTTTCTCAACTTTTTCTACAAATACGTGAAGGACTGCCAACAACAAAAAAAAAAAAAATCCTTTTTATCCAATAGACTGGTGTGTAGGTGGCGTAAAGTTCATCCAAACACACCAAATTGGATTTAATAGGAATGTTTGATTATTTTCCTTTAGTGACTCAGTATGCTAAAGCAAGATGGGTATTTTAAAAGTGAAACAATGACAGCAGAAACTGGCTCTCTGCCCTCAAATGTCAGCTGTCTCTCAAGCCATCTGACCTCATCGCCCCTCGCCGCAGGTGATGAGCTCACGTACTTTTGCAGCCAAGTGCAAAGCTGCAACAATGACAGCCAGCTTTTCTAATTCTGAGGCCAATGATCTTTTGTTCTGGGTTTAGATCAAGTTTAAAACTGGGGCCCTGTCTGATAATATGGGTAATGCTCACTTAAATACATGGCTTGTAGTCAGTTTGTGACTACAAACTGACTACAAGTCACAAACTTGTAGTCAGTTTGTGACTACAAGCATGATTCCTGATGGAGCAGGAGAGACTGTTTCCCTTTTAAAATTCTCACATAAGAGCTGATTGGACGTTAAAAAAGGATACTTGATTTATTGGTCTGCCTGCTTTTGCACGTTCACTTTTAGTCTTTAGTTATGAATCGTGACACACAGAATAAGATCCCAGATACAAGAGGTTTCGCTATATTATATTATATATATATAGGCAGATCACAGGAAATGCTCCATGATCTGAGGAGCTTCTCCTGATATTTTGAGTTTTTATGGGATGCCCCATTAGGAGTTTAAGTTATGTATAGACAAACAAGAACATTCACTAAAAATCCAAGGAGAATAGTGTGAGGATGTTTCTCTGGTTTTTGAGCACCCTAGTTTGAGGACAAATTATTTTTCCTCAGCACACCAGGACATGTTGTATTATGACGTTTTGGTCAGGGATCGCTTCTTATTGTCCCAACATAACTGGGCAGAAGTGCATAAGCATGAATGAATGAGTTTGATGTGGGTTTGACCTCGCAAACTGCCAGACAGGCCTTCTCATCCAACATTAGTGTCTGGCCTCGCAAATGCTCTTGTGGGAAAATGGTTTCGAAATTCCTTTGAACTGAATCTACTTTCAACATTGTGGAAAAGCACATCTTTAAGCACTGCAGCGGGGGCAAAAATGTAGCCGGACGGTTGGGCCCAGATCATCTTATACACCTTGTGAATTAATAATGGGGAAAAGGTCACTCCAGTTCATGTGAGTGAAGGCAGACAGAAAAGAACTTTTGGCAATACACAGTATTTCCATCATTTTAGTTGGAAGATCAAATGGTGCAACAAAGCATAAATAGTGCTGTGCACTGCATGCTGGAAATTCTATTAAACACAAATGGTAATTAGTAGTAATGGCTAACTTTTCCATTTTGCTGGCAGAGAGTCAAATTTTAGTGAAATTTCCTTACCTTGCATAAAAAAAGGGATGCTCTAACAGCATTCCTTAAAGCTTCACTGGGTATTTTCACATTATTCCCTCTGTTTATGCACTAATCTGTCAGAAAAACCCCCTGATGCATCATTAATTCAACATTTTAAAGCACAGGCAGTGAAATGTAATCAGGCAGATGATTCAAACATCAAGGCAGCTCTTGACCGATGTCTCCCTGATATTTTGGAGTGCCTGCTCAAAACCCCCACCAAGCGCTGCACTTCAAGGTCACCTTCTCCATTTCCTCCTCCTTCCACGCTTCTTCAACTCCCTCTTTCTGTCTTTGTCACTCTCTCTGCGGGTCTCACGGACCGGACGTGCATCATGTCAAAACCAGATGGGCTAATCGCGCATTGCAGAGACACACGGCTTCCCTGCTCTGCAATGTGCGTGACCTACTTGAGCGAGGGACTGTGTGCACGCACACAACCTGGAGTCTTTTACCTTTTTTCTGATGAGGCACAAACAGCTTCTGATTAAAAGCAGTCACCTTCCTCCCAGCTGATCCCACCCTGCTTTATTACGAGGTGACGGAAAGGAGAGGCTGGAGAATATCTCTTAAAAAGCCGGTGCGTGTCCTCTGCGTGTAATCAACAACTCGGAGGGTGTGGGGGGAGGGTACTGAGCATCTTCTGTTGGAGTTCGGGTGCTGAGTGATGAAGACGGCACTTTTCTTTTTCCAAAGCAACAGCTTGAGTTAAAAATAGTCTCACTGAATGACACGGAGACGGCTGGAGCAGGAAACAAGCAACAAGAGCAGCAATATTTAGAGTTCTCTCATGAGATGCCTGAGCTTTCTGAACTGACGTCTTCTCAGTTTGGTGCTAGTATAGATGAGGAAAAAGACAAAGTGAGCATATGAAGCTCACTTTTGAAAGATTCGGCTGTTTAAAGACTGGAAACAATTTACGTCAGAAGTTGTTTTATTTAAACGATGTATATTGAAAATATATGAAATATAGAGGCTAGAAAAAGCTTTCATGCTACTTAACTTTGTCCACCATCTCTTTCATTTTAATAATTTTTTTGCGAGTCACCAACATCAAAAATTGGCAGGAAGAAAGCTCTAAGAAATCCCATTTTCAGTGCGGCAGAAGCCGCTCATGTGGAACATGTGGAAGAAATGAGACGATTTTAAACACAGCAAACGGAGCAGGAGTCACAACAGCCGTCGCTTCCATTTTAAGCATTTAATTGTTTGTTTGTAATCAGAATTCAAAAGGCTGAAAGTGCTTTCAACTAACAATGGGTTAATCATCAGCTTCATCAGTTCACGCTGGTTAAAGCTTTTGTTTATTTCATGTGTTGTTCATCTTCTGCTGTTTTGTCTTCTCTTTTTGTGTTAGCAGTTCTAAAGGTTTCACTTTTGGAAGGTCCAATGAGGAACAAGAGCTCCAAAATACAGGCCAATGTAGGGAAAAATAAATGAAATAAGAAGACGTCGGTAGCAGAGGACTGATGCCACCGATGTGAAACCTGCTGGATGACGTGTCATGATGTTAAGATGTTTTTTTTTTCAGCACCGAGAGGGAAGGTGGTCAAAGATGATGGAAAGATGGAAGGTGCTAAACACAGACCAAACTGTGGAAAACAAAAGTTTGAGGAAGCAAATAACCTGAGGTCAAGTCTTTACTTTCATGCTGGAGATTCTAGTACAGCAGTAAAACTGTAACGTTTGAAGGAATAGGGACTGCATGTTGGTATTTGAGCCTGGATAAAACATAAAACTATGCTGCGTGTAAAAGAAACCCATATGCAGGCTCTAAAGTGAAGGACTAATTTGCAGAACCAGCCTCTGATTAGGCTTTTATAAGTTAACCTTTAAATATAAAGGACTATCAGCAATATGAGACTTCATTGAGGTTGTGCTCCTCTGTTTTGTCTTATTTTCTTTCTCTATCTAATCAAGAAGAGGTCCTAGTCAAAGGAAAATTGTAACGATGGGAAGTGTAAATTGTAGGCAGTAAAAGAAAGATGATTTTTCTGTTTTTATAATTGCGGGGAATTAATCATTACAAATGTCAAAAATGAATAACGATGAACAATGGTTCTAGTAACTGGGAAACAAGGGTATTCTTGAAGTAAGTCTGTGATTTAAATGACTATTCATTTAGAAATGCTTAAAATGCATTAATCAGTAAGATAGGGTCAAAAAGAAGAAGTTAATTGAGTCAGATGTGAATGAGGGAGTGGATCAGAAGGTAAAGACAGGTTGTGTTAAGTTATATGCAGTTCATTCGGAAGAAGTTCAGCTCATTTCAGGGATAATGTACGTGAGAGCAACAGGAAGGCAATGGCGAGATCTTGCAACGATGTGCAGAACAGTTCCAGGGTGATGCAAAGGTGGGCAAAAAGGCAGAAGGTTGCAAAACCACAAAAGAAGAAGAAGAAGAAGCGAACAACGGTTGATCTAAAAGCAGAAACAAGGTTCAAGTGAAACAGGTGCATGCTGTAAGGTCAAAATGATTTGTGAAGGGGTTAAAGGCCGTCTCTGCCTCGGATTAAATTGAATACATCAAAAGCGAAGCGAGCCACGGTTTTAGGAAAAAATACGTAAAGTACGTCTGGACTCTTTGAACGGGGAGCCGGTTTGGACTGTGCAGGGAGGTCAGCTCACGGACAACGAAAGGCCGTGATTCAGTTTGCTCCAACACAAAATCTGTTTATATTGAAATGTGACACGACGCGAACACGCACATGATAGCTTTAAATATACGGCAATAAAAAATGATTTTAGAATATTTGGGAGTGACATAAAGCAAGCTTTAAATCGTTATTAATACTTAATAAAGAAACCCTAATCGCATGGATTTAAAGGGGAAAAAAAAGTCTCGGTTTACCCCTGACGAGTGAGTTGAAAAAAGGGAGCAGATCACATTTTTATGAACAGCAGGGACTTAAACAAGCAAATGGCAAATAAATACCAGAAGCCCCCCTTAACTCCCTTATTATCTCCAGTTTATCCAAACCCCAGCTCGCAGACGTCATGCCAGTGATGTGTGCAACATTTGTCTGAGACTTTGGTGAGCTAATACAAGGGTAATGCATTTATTCTCTCCATGTACATAGAGTATTTTGACCACTATGGAGACCTCGGAGTTTGGTGAAGAAAGGGCAGAGTGAAAGGATCACTCCAAACAACTGTCACAGAAAAATAACCAGCAATGTTATTATGTTTGAGTGCACTGAAAAATCTCACCAGACTAGTTACTAAACAAATATCATTTAAACAAAGACTAAACTAGACCCTTTGGGGGGAACAATGAGGATTTAACTGGCCACCAAGTTGCCCCAACATCTCATAACTAGTGGCTTTTAGGAAATGAGGTCATTATCAAAGCTTTTCCCAGGAACAGAAATGTTGACCAAACTTTTCTGATTTGCTGTCGCGGCGCCGTCAGGTCAGTTTCCAACTGGACGCCGACCAGCAGCTGCGCTTATTCAGCCCGCTTTTTTTTTTTTTTTAATCTGTAGCTCATCTCTGGAGACTCGTCGCCTGTCAACAGACTGCGTCCACGCCCTCACAAACACACGACTGCGAACACGCGCGCACGCATTTCTAGTTTTCTTAAAATACAACACTCGGTGACCTTCTTCACCAGCTGTCCTCGTTCTGAGAAGCTATCGAGGGAAGCAGGGAAGGCCTCCGAAGAGCCAAATTAATTCTTTGCTTTGAGCGGCGACATGTCGCCTGCTGCAGCGCCAGTAGAAAAAGAAATCAAATGTTATCGTTAACCTGTGTTAACTATGCTTTGTCGCAGGCAAATCAGCTCACATTCAGACTTAGATGTCTTCAGAGACGTAAATTAAAAACGTCTAGGCCGAGAATTGTCCAATGTGACGTAGAAAAGTGTGAGCTCTCTGACCTCGAGATGGATCACGAAACCTAAACAGAGTCCAATTAAGCTGAACACATGTCCAAGAGAACAGACGTGGTCACAACCTTGTCAACGTTAAAGAGAAAAAAAAAAAAAAAACACTTTGGGACGGTTGCAATTAGGAGATGTGTGAGAGACCAGCGCAGGCAGAGAACGCCATCTTTTCTTTTATATCATCCCACTATAGCGGTGATAACGCTGAGGTAACAATAAAAACAAGTTCGATTCTCCTTTTTAAACTCCCGTCTCTTGCCTTGTGTGTGTGTGTGTGTGTTATGCGAGACACTGACCTTTCCTGACACTTTTCAGATATTTTATCTGCAGCTCTGCAGGTGTTTTTCTTGGGTCCTGTTCCTCAGGTCCAAGAATGTCAAAAACACGCTGCCACGTAGGTGCAATAATGAGCGTTTCCCCTAAAAGGTCTCCTTCCAAAGGGAGGCTCGGCTCTAAAAATCTGCTCCCCGGTATTTCAATGTTTTCACTTCAGATGCCGTTTTAAAGGGATGACGTTTTCATCTTACTTATTCTTACATTTTTAAATATATTTGAACATCTTGCATGCCTGAAATCCTAAATAATGTTATAAAATAATGTTTAAATAATAAAAAACTTCCTAACACCCAGTTAACGACAACTATTTACAACTTCAGTACTCAAGCTGCTCTTGATTACAGGGTTTATGCAGGTGGATTTTTCAACCATTTCTCCTCCCTGACGATGTCCAGGTCTTTTGAGGCATTCCAGGCATCCCTCTGATTTTTAATTCCTCGCTAAGAGTCTGGCAGAGATTCAAGCTTAAGCTCAAAATTCTTTGTGTCAGTCATTTTGCCGCATGTTTCTTATCATTGTTTGATTACTGTAAGTCCAGTGCTGCAAAGTGTCTCCTTTAGGCAGCTCATCCAGGATCATCATATATTCATTTTTGTCCTCATCACAGCAATAACTCAGTAACTAAATGGTTGCACTGGAATTTATTTAGGCCTAACAGAGTGAATGAGGTTGACATTTCATTTGTAAAAAAATGAAATGTCATTTTCACCGCTGCAAATTATGTTTTATCTTCTGTCCACTTCATAATATAATACAGAACCAGTTTGTGTTGGTCCGTCACATAAAATAAAATGAAAGAACTTGTACAACAAAGTTTCTGGTTGTATTGTGATGACATGTGAAGCAGTGTCAGGTAGATTGATATTTTTTGCAGACACTGTGTAGAAGAAGTAAAAGTAGAGTAAAAAAAAACAACTAAGTATTGCTAAAATGAATGTATAACAATTTTTTCTTATAACTTTTAAATCAGGAATGACAGATTTATTATATGATGGCTCATCAATTGCAGTATTTCACAGTATTTGTTGTGTTTAAAGTAAAAAAAAAAGAAAAAAGCCTCAGCTGTCTTGTTTGACTGCCAGGTCAAAATATCTATCACCACTTTTTGTGTTTTTGCTGCTTCAAGTCCATCTGCCATCCATTTTCTTTCTATTTACCACTTCATCCTCACAGGCGAGGATCGTAAGTGCCCTTACCTTTTCACCACCGTCTCTCTGCTGGTGCATTGTGAGGAAAAATCATCTCTGCGAGCTGCCGGCAGAATTCTCAGAACCAAACTGTGTTTTGGGGGACGGATTTCAGTTCAGTGGCGACTGTTTCTTAGATGGAGCACGACCCAGGAGAGTGTCATTAGCACATGTGGGCATACATAATGAACGCTCATGCACGGATCTAAAATAGCAGCCAGCATAAAAGAGCAGAAGAGTAACCAAGCGTGCAACATGCACGCGCGCTCGCACATGCACAATGGATTTCACCTCGCCGCCTCTGGTTTGTACTCGGTGTTCCCTGTGGCTAGTCGGCGTGCATGTGTGCGCGTGTGCACACAAGTGCATTATTGATGCAATTGCACACACTGGGGAGCGCTGATGCAGATCAAAGTCTGTGACGAGGGAACATGGTGGCTACCTCTCCAGCATCCAGTGAAAGAGATGCGGGGAGAAGGTCATATACCTGCTCAGTGGGGATTCCACTTGAGACCCCCCCCACCCCACCCCACCCCCACGTCTGCTCCATCCTGCTTGAGCTCCTTCTGCTCCTCCTCGTACTTCCGGTTTTCTCTACTACCAGCAGCCATCCCGAAATTGCGTCACAAGGATTCAGCTCCAAATTAACAGATTGCAGAGAATCATGAAGGAGAGAGGAGAATGTGAGAGGTGGTGGTTGTGGGGGGGGGGGGGGGGAGAGATCAGAGTTTCCATGACGACAGCCCAGGACTCCTGCTTGACGAATGAGGCAGTGTGCGCGCACCTATATGGGTGTTGATTTGAGGCTTTCTCAGCAGGGAGGCACCATGTTTGCCTTTTTACTGTTACAACAAAACACAGGTGAACCGACTGCAGCGCCGTGTGCATTCAGACAACACACAGCAGGATGTCAGACCCAGTGCCTCGTCACTGCTACATCTTACACCTTTTTCAAATCTATACAGATATGGAAGGAAACTACTTACAAATAACTTCCTCTAGGGAATCCACAGGTATATATATTTTTTTCTTTTTTTAAGATTCTAGCATGTATTTTTCAGTAAAGATCCATTTTTAGATTGGATTTCCACCCCGTCTGAAAAACTGACTTCGTCTGATTATTAGGTAATTCAACTTTTAAAATTTGGCCTGAAACAAGGCTTAAGGAGAACAAACACACCCTGACATATGGTCTTCAGGCACAGCTTGCATCAGCATGCTGTGCTCTGCTGACTCCTACGGGGTGTTTTGATTGGCTTGTTAACAGGACCTGAGAGCACATCCTGTGAGTGACAACCAGCCGTGTCGTCTCTCTTTCTATCCAGTTCGGCTCATCAAGAGAGTCTTAAAAGGAGAAGTTGTGGATAGTGATTAGCTTTCTCAACATCAACAGTGCTTTGCAAAAGTGTTTCCACCTATTAAACTGCAACGTATTGTCTTTTGGGGGTGTTTCTGGACCAGAAAGTGAAATGGTTGCCTATTACTTTTTGAAAGATAGCTCTACGTCAGTCGGACTGAATGGAGATTGTTGGTAGACATCAATTTGTGTTTTGTCACAGAATCTCAACTAGTAGAATCGAGTACTAGAATTTGACTGTTCGTTCCTAAAATGGCCCATTTAGAGAATTTTAACGTGGCGTGCTTGTTGGTCGCAGATTGGCTTTGTTGGGTATTTTTGGAAACTGATCTACTGGGATTTTTATGCACAATAATCACTCAGGTTGAAGAGAAGATATTCAGTAAGCAGCAGCAGCAGCTGTGTGGGCAAAAACTTGACATTAACCTAGACAAAAATGTCTTAATATATAAAGACGAAGATAAAAAGTAATCTAATTGCTGTGTTTTCTTTTTTAAATTTAGATAAATATCATGTAGACAATGGGACGCAGAATATGGAGTTGAAAAGACAGAGCATTTTTTCCGTCCGGTGTTATCGTTTTCCACGCATTGCCTGATCTGTAAAATTAAATTCCAGAATTTTCCAGTCCTTTCAAACTCTACAGGAACCTGCCTTTAAGCAAATGACTTCTACCGCAAACGCTTGCTTCCCCGCGGCAGCGACGCTCACGCTGTGGACAGCATTCTGAGCTTCATATTAACATCACCGCAGGAATCTTTGCTTGCCGTCTCCAGAGCTGTGTCCTCTGACACCTGCCCATTTTGCATGCTGATGCTCTGCAAAAGCTGGAGAGATGGTCGATTACTATAACAGCCCGAGTCAGGTGATTTAAATTCGCAATGGCCCAGTTTTTGATTAAAATCTGTCTGAGACAGATGGCTAGGTGATGGATAATCAATTCAGTGGGGAAACAAGAAATGCTAACAGGCTGGAATTCCTCTCCTGGATAAAAGTTACAAGACCGGGTTGAATAGATTTTTATAACTTTGATTTATACAATTTATTGCCAATAAAGAGAGTGCCATTAAAGCACTACAGCAGTCATAGTAAGATTACGACCACAGGAAATCAATAAACTGTTAAATGGCTGCACTCATTCACAGCTGACATCAAAAATCAGTCTAAACAAAAAATGACCTTCTCCATGATCACCTTTCTGTAGAACACTTTATTCCTCTCCAGAGCACTTTTATGGAAAGACAGACAACTGAATGTATGTGAATTATTGGACTGGATGTCTGCTCTTCACCTCCCACACTCGAGTCCAGGTGGTTTCAAAGAAATGAGGAGCTGTCACTTGGAGAGTGGGAGTTTATGAAGCTGTCTTCAGCAGAATATTGGAGATTTAAGATTCTCTTTAAAGAGGAGGCGGGAGGGGGAAGAGCACTAACTCAAGAGTTGAAATGGTAAGCATGAACTCTGCGTCACATCGCAACGTCTCCAGTCAGAATGAGGGATGCTTAAACTCCGTTGTAACACAGCTATATGAAGCCCTTTGATTGAGCACTTTTTGAAGCGAATAAATCCAAAAGGGCCAAGGAGAGGAGTATTTATATTCAAGCAAAAGTGAAAATTACGTGTTTGAATTCGGTTTTTATGTTTGCTGCATTTCTAATTTAAAATATGCTGCAATATTAGAATCCTTTATTCTGTTTTTACGACAGATACTCAGTTTGACCTCAGACTCCAGACATCGTTTCTACGTAGTCCAGAACTTTTTACAAGAGAGACCCACCTTTTGGTCTTTTCCAGCATTGCATGTGAATCAGTGCTGCAACAAATGGTGCTGTACTTGGAGAGACAAAAAGTTAAAGTTTGGTCTCAACGGACTGCATCATGTTTGCTCTGTTTTGTGCAACTTAACAAAACCTCCCGCAGCTTGTTGTCAAGAATGCTCCATGAAGTGTGCGTTTAATAGTTGCCCAGATTTATTTTGTGAGGGCTGTAAAGAAACAAATCTACACTAACAGGATAGAAATGACTTAGGAATGACATTGACACCCTTATTCTTATTCCAGGAAAAACAACAAATAATGACTAACAATTAACTTAAAATGCTAGAAAAAAAATAGTCTTAAAATTTTTAAATCCAATATCCGGATTCAGTTTCCCCAAGCAGACGCTCTAGTAGAACTTGACAAACTGTGTTTGTTACAATAACAGCATCAATTCCAGCACATTTTTAGGATCTTATTGGAATCTGGAAGGTATTCCGGATATCTATGGAAATGTGTACAGAACAACAGTATGTGGTCAAAATGATTTGACGAAAGGATTTAAATTTTTTTTTTCCAAAGTAGTGTGAAGGACATTGCCAAAGGAATCATTAACAGGGGGCACTGAATCCAGGCACTCTGTTGGGGTGTGATCTCACAATACACAGGCCAGTCTGCAGGTCCTTATGGTGCAAATCTGCTATGATATCCGCTGCAAATGCTGCAATTACTAATAACTCATAATAGCTCGGAAGACATTGGCAAGCAAAATGTAAGTTGTACTTAACTGTTGCGTGTTTGCAACTTGTCAATGCCACAATTATGCTGAATTAGTGCTCAACACCGGGATGCACACGTTCTTACCACGCTCTGCAGAAGCACAACCATCCTACGAGGAAAGTCACAAATACAAGTGAAACTGACATGCCAACCACTCTGTGTATGAACCAGAGTAATAAACCCAAACACACAGAGAGTAAATCAATAAGCATCGCAGCATTAATAACCGATTGCTTTCATAACAAGGGCCGCAGACTGATACAGCTACTGCAGGGAAGTGGATGTTATAAAGCAATAACCCAGTTTTCAGCAAACACGAATGGAACATTTAGAGCCCTACAATAAAACCTTCACAAACACAATCTGATGCTAACAATATAGCATAAAACATTACGGTTAGTAAATGCCCTGAGGGAACATTTTCAGCACAGAGAGTGCAGCAGAGAAATGTCTGACTCAGATCGCCACCTAGTGGTTGAAAAGTTGAACCACCTTTTATGTAATTGAGTATGAGATAAAAACTACACAATACTGAGTTTTTATTCATATATTTTTAATCTACATAACAAATAAAGAAATCCATACAAAATAATACTTTCGATTGGATTATTTGCATGTTATGTTCTTTTTAGAACGTTAATACTCTGCAGCCATATTTCACATATTAGGAATTCATTATTAGAGAAAATTCCAGCATATATACCACAGCAGAATCTTTAACAAAAAGTATAATTTAATTTCCAGGGATATCTGTACTTTATTTGGCGTCCTTGTAAAGCAAAAAAACCCCCAAAGCTGATTCATCTCTCTTTTTAAAGACACAAGTGTACTATGGTGAGAAGATGTCTCTAACAAACTCACCTTCGGTTTTTCATCCAAGATTTGCTGCCGTATGTCCTTGTGCTTCTCTTGTAGCCTCTCCTGTCGTTTACACTGAGCATCTTCCAACTGCAAATGCAAACACACAGATTGAGATCTTTTGTCTACGGTACTTTGCCAAAGTTGCACATTCTGCAAAACAAAAAAAATAAATAAAATAAAAAATCTGTGAAATGTGGCATACATTTGAAATTCAGCCTCTTCGTTCAACACTTTGCATAACCACCTTAGTCCGCAATCATAATTACAACATTGCCATGTTGAAAGATGAATTAATGAATAAGCCTGTGAATCATAAATAATTGGAGGATATTGACTAAAGCTTACCCGTTTAATGTACTGCACCACCTCGTTGACAAAAGATCTGTTGATCTCCAACTTCTCTCTGTAGGGAACATTTATTAGAACATGTAGTCAACAGTGGCACCTAGTGGTCAATAAATTATTACATCCCGTTAAAAAACCTCAGAAAAACGTACTCTTCTGTTAAATTCTTGTCTTTGGCTTTCGCTTCGTTGATCTTCTCTTGTCTTTTCTTGTCCATTTTCTTTTTCAGGTCCTTCTTCTCTCTGTCAGTGTTGGAATACAGTCAGGAGACGTCAAAAAGGGAGACGGGTTGCTATGTATTTGTTCCAAGTGCGAGCGACAAACCCAATCTTACTTTTCACAGATGTCTCTGATCTTTTTAAGCTGAACGCTCTGGCACTCCTCTGCGATAGTCGTCAGCTTCTCGACCAGCTGGGGACAAACAAACACATTTTGTTCTGCGACACCGTGAATCAAATCTGACGCTAAAACGTCAGACTTGATTCACGGCTCCTCTTAACCACTACTTCTTTAACGTAAAGCTGCACATGTTGTGTTTCCGACTATAATCAAGCAGCAGAACAAGTAAACAACTGCTGCTAGACTTGTCGCTCATCCTCTTCACTTGGCATAACCTTTCCTGTCTAACACCTCAGCTGTGTTCACCGCGCAGATGCACCGGACCTGAACACATTCAGTTTTCCACATCATCCAACAGAACATGAGCACAAGCAGCAAAGTGATGTCTGTCAAACCCTTCGGGGGGACGACGACCTGGAGCTGACTGCGGCATTCGTTTGTGCACTTGTTTGTGCTTGCTTTCTCCAAAGCTTCAGGACAGCAGGAGGCTGTCAGCACGTCGTCCGTCAACAACAAGTCAAGGCAGGCTGCGGTCTGAGTGCGGCGCATCTGTTTACGCCAAAGAAAGTAGCTGCATGTCCATGTTTACGCTCTGGAGGTTCCCAACTAATGTTTATACGGGAGCAATGACTTGGTATCATCCACCGTAAGAGACATGGGAACATATTTGTATGTTTTTTATATATGGTTTTAATCTACAACTGATCATTTTAGACGAGTTTAGATGCTTCTTACAGCATCCAGGGCTGAAGAATGACCTAACAAAAGGAAGTGGGAGTTGTAGCCCAGGTGTGTGTGGAACTCCAGCTGGAATCTCCTGAAAGCTCATGAACAACTTCAGCCTCATAACATGAAGGCTCCTTTTATCCGTGACGCTTGTGCAACTTTTTCTACCATTTTTTTTTTTTTCTTCTGCACAGCACGTTGACGTAGCAATGACCTTTTGAGGCTTACCTTTCTTATAGAGGGTGTTAATGACTATGCTGTAACAAAGCAGTATTTGTTATGAAAACTCAAACAATTTTGGGTTTGATTAGACGTGATCATTAAACACAAAATGAATAAATACTTAGAATATGTCAGTCTGTGTTTAATAATTCCTCATAATCCATCGTGTTCGCCTTTTCACTGGAATAAACGACTCTTACGTAATATTCATGCATGCCGTACGCGGGCATCTCAGCGTGCAGGTGCGTTCTGCGCGGTGCGTACCTGTTTTATGTGTTCTCTTTTCAGGTATTTCTCGCTGTAGTATTGCTCTTGGCGGAGTTTAAGCAGCAGCTGCTGCTGCTGCTCCTTCAGCTCTGCCAGTTTCTGGCTGGACTCCCTGTCCAGCTCACTCAGCTCTTGGTCCAGAGTCGACAGGGAGTTGTCAGACCGACTTTGAGACAAAACATGAAACAGAGTGAGACACACGTGTCCACATAAACATAGACTCTAAGTAGAGTCCTCACAAAAAATCTTTTAAGGGGGGATTTTATTGGTGAAACGAGAGAGAACGATTGAATACATGCAAAC
This sequence comes from Poeciliopsis turrubarensis, assembly GCA_010277015.1. NCBI lineage: Eukaryota > Metazoa > Chordata > Actinopteri > Cyprinodontiformes > Poeciliidae > Poeciliopsis > Poeciliopsis turrubarensis. The sequence goes on from VMRN01000001.1 coordinate 13,114,409, forward strand.
ATGCAAAATCAAATTATTGATTTCGATTACAGTGTTAGCAATATTAACAAAAAACCCAAATAGCTGCATTAGAAAAAGTCAAGAAAAATGTAATATTTCTTCTTGAAGTGCCTTAAAAAAGCATTTATGAGAATAAACTGATTCAAACGTTTATAAAACTGAAAAGGTTAATCCATAAATCTTTATTATTTCTAAAGGAAATATTATTACACATTGTGTAATAATACACGGTATTACACAGTGTATTCAACGATACAGTTTACAATTAATGCAGTTGTTTACTAAATGCATCTCATCTTTCTTTATGCTGAGATCTTACAACTTATTTAATTAGGTAACAAACTGTTTTCTTCATGTTCAGAAAATTGTGTCTTTAAGTTTAAAATGTTCATAATTATGCACTTGAAGCCAAAAGGTCAGAGTGGCCCAGAAATTCAGTTACTGGACATTTAAATCGACTTGATCGTAACTTAATCAAGTTTTTCACCAATTCAAACAGCAAAACAAGCAGGAAGTAAGACAGGAGGAGAGCGTCGCCCACCTTTTCTTGCAGTCACGTTTGTGGCTCTTCTGCAGGGCGGAGCGTCGCCTCTGGTGCTGGCTCTGCAGCTCGGAGACGCGGGCCGTTTGCTCCTTGATCAGCTCGCTCGTTTTGCGGTGGTGTTTCCTGACCAGCTCCTTCATCTCCTTGTACTGCTTCCGCTGCTCCCGGACAAACCCCTTCTGCTGCTTCAGCTCCTCCACCGTCTGAGCCTCCAGCTCTGGAGCGCCAACGGATAAATGAGAGCGGTGATGTCGAGACCAAAAACAAGGTTTAGAATTTTGTACATTCATAGTGATGTTTTTGGATGAGGCAAGGAAGGCTTACAATAACAGTGACTACAGATTTAAGATCCCCTACCAGTGAGGACACTCTGTATGATGTCTTCTGTCTTCACTGATGGTTTCAGTGAACCTATTCCCCCAAGCACATTAAGTAAGTAAATATCTGGACCTCATCTAGAGTAATTATTGAAGTACTTGGTTTGCAAATGGCTGAGGAAGTCTCGTACCTGCAGACTGAGGCGGATGCCCAACAAGTGAAGGAGGTTTGGGGGCGATGATGGGCGTGTGACTCACTCCATTCTCTGCAGGTACTGGTGCCTTCTGGTCCACTTCAGCGGGCGCATCGCTTCCTGCTTCCACCTGTTCACCAAAATTAAGCACAAGCATGCGGATCAGCTTCATTTCAAAAGAGTCGACCGGATTCAGCAGACAACTGGCAGTGAACCTAAAAACAGCCTTAGAATTTTTTTTTTTGTTTGTTTTGGGGTTCGGTTAAGGGACAAAAGGTAAATATTTATCTCCTTTTTCACGTGTTTACCAGTGCTGTGCAGGCCAGTTTGTAGACATAGCGTTGGTAGCCCACTCTCAGCATTGCAGGTGGTATCGAGTGCCAACAGGTCTTATTTTTCTCACACAGAGAATGCTTGTATCACTTAAAACTTTGATGAAAATCACTCAAGCCCGATCTTTGCTCTCTTTCTGTTCTCTCGCCGCATTTATGCCCTGCCTTTCCACGCTCTAGATCATAAGGTCCCTGTTGCCATGGTCGCAGCATGAAACAAGAAATCCTCTCGGGTAATCATATCAGCTGGCAAAGCAGATGAAAGAGGACCCTTAGGGACAGCCGCCCCTTTGCAGTTCCCTTTACTAATAACCTGGGTCCTGCCTCATCTCGCATGATCAATGTGTCCTCATTTTAATATTTTAAATTCTCGCGTTTCCCTCAAAGATAATTCCCCTTTCCTGTCTGTTCCCCCGTTGCTCTGCGTCTGCAACCTTAACATTTCTGAGCTTGCGCTTTAAAGTACAAAGGCAGATGTTGCAAAGCTGCACATATTTTCACACATTAGTCGCAAAGGTTCCTGAGATACACGGTGAAACAAAGAAGCAAATCGAGTTGAATAAGTCAGGTGCTACATGCGAGCGACGGTGACACAGAACTTGCACGTGCGCGGCCTCGACGATCCCCGGCTGCTTATCCCCGTTATGTCAGATCAAGCAGACTACAACTACGTTTCTACCCGCACATTACGCTAAGCGCATGATTTAATAATTACCACTTTTAGTTTAGCGTCCTTCACGTCCATCGGTGATGAGAACGCAGAGACACATCTTTGGTTCAGCTGGAGAAATTTACAAATTTTGTCAAATTTAAAGTGTTTTGAAACGACTCACATGAGGTTATTTGACACAAACGATCAAGGGACCCACTATTAACAACAGAAAACTTAAATTACACTTACAGTCAGTTTTAAAACGTTAAACTAGACGATCTTACATCAAAATCATAACACTGCTACATCGCTGGCTAAAGTTCAATTTATCATGGATGACCTGGAATTAAAGTGGGGCAGACAGCTGGCTGATAGCATCCGTAGGATTTTGTGGTAGGAATAAGATTAATTTATTTTATTCTTTCATGGTTCCAGTGCAGTTTAAACGCTCCTGATTATAAGAAAACCCGTCCCGCGTCATTTCGATCTAAACTGCATCTCAACCTGCTAAATAGGGAAGTCTGTTCCCTATTTAGCAAATTTCCAAAACTGTGCTATTTGCAGAGGGAGAGAGAAATATTACTAGTTCCCAACAAGATCGAAGTATTCCCCAAAGACTGTGAGAATAAAACCTTTCTGTGTGAGTCTTGATCAGAATGATGTTCCTGACTAATAGTAAGGATGCGAACGGAGACATTTAAGTCTTAAATATAAAAGAACAGATTTTGTTGGAGGGGTTTCTCTGAGCCTCACTTAAAATCATTTCGAAAAGAATTTAGAAAATGTACTTTGACCTGTGACCAGCTTCACTCTGAACTCTTTGCTTTGCCTATACAACATTTCAAAAGAAGTTTGGAAACGTCACCTAAATGTTTCCTGCACATCATGAATTTATTATGATGAGGACGGTGGATTGGAGAGCTACAGGCATCATCTGAGTTATTTGTGAGGCAAAGCGGTTTTTCATTTATTTTTTTTTTATATTCATGTACCTCTTTGTCACCCTCCTCTTCTCCTCCTTCCTCTAAGGTGAGAGCCGCCAGCTGATTGGCTCTCTGCTCCATTAGGTTGACATAGCGGATGGGATTGGACAAGGCTTCAATGACGTCTAAGGAGCAGGGAGGAAAAAAAAAAAAAAAAAATTGGTGATCCCAGATGACAAAACAGGATTTCTATTTCATTTCTCTGCCAATGTCTTACCTGCAAATGTGTCTGGGACGTAGTCCTTCACTTCAACGTAAACAAAGAGGGCGGGCAGCATCAGCGACTGGTTCTTCTCATTCCTCAGACTGATATATCGATAACCTGAAACACAAATGAGAGACGTCACATTTCTGCAAAGGAAGAAAATCAACGTCTTGTGGATTCACGTTTTAAAATGCCGTATTCTTACGCCTGTTAATTTGTCGTGTGTTTTTTTTTTTTTTAAACGTAGGAGCATTTAATATGGTTTGAAATGACATTAAGAAGGAATGAGTTTTGTCACCTGGACGGATGGCTGAAACGGGCATGATGCGGTGGCCAATAAACTTTCCTCCTTCTTCAAACACTGCTATCCTCAGTGAAGCCAGCGTAGGAAGGACGACCTAAACATCACGTAGATACAGGGTCAGATAACATCATAGGAATAAAAGCTGATTTTTTTTTTTTTTTCATATTTTGGTTTTTCACACGCTTGCATGGTTTGATGCACATGCAAGCGTTTCTAAACAGAAAGCATTGTACTGTGTTAAATTAAATGATTCTCCCAAACAAATATGCTGTTCTATGATATTTAAAATGATCCTCTACAGGTACACATATTATATGAGTGAAAAGACGATAAAATGCAAAACTGAATTGTAAGGGTGATGATGAAGAGCTTTATTAAAGAAATCGTACCAAATGGTATTAGAACATTTCAGTAAATAAACTAATTAAAAAGACAAAAATAATAATAATAAAAAAAGAGTATATATATATATATATATATATATATATATTATTACGCATTATCTACATTATCTATTATTTAGCATTGCAGATTAATAAGACCAAATGCAGTTCCATACACTCATCGTATTTTACGTCCAGGTATTTACAATTTTATCCTTGAGTAAATTTGTACTTTGTGATTTTGTACATGTAAGGGAAATCAACTTCATTAAATTTCTTGGACATTAGGTGAAATTTCAACATGAAGTTCACCTTTTTGAAAACAATGGCCTCTTCCTCCCAGAGAGGGTTGATGGCATTGCCCTGAGATGTCTTGGTCTTGAACGCTTTCCTCTTGGTGTCCACTGGCAGGCCAAACATGTCGATCTCCACGTATGTGCCTACTTTCTTATCGGTCAGGAACTGACCTGAGATGATCTGTAATAAATGCAAATGAATTATTGCTTGACTGAGCGAAGGACCTTCTGGATCCAGAACCAGATCAAAAACATAATCACATTTTGGAACTGGTCGTGCAACGTTCTCATTGAACCCTGACCTGATTTTGAGTAATAAAACCGCCCTCTGCCACATGCTATTCAATCAGGTAAGCAAGCATACACAGACCGACCTACAGCGGCTGAATGGGATCAATATGAACACACACACCTTAACAGACAGTGTGTTGGCGACTATCCCGTCTACTGTGCTCTCAGTGAAAGGATCGAAGTGTTTATCCGGCCGTCTCATGAACTCTGGTTTCAGTCTGTAGCCACATTTCCCATTGTACTCATACATTCCCAGGTTCAGCTGCATCGATAAGTCTGAGGACGATAGACAGGATTTATTTTGCTCTGCACGCTGTAGACGAATAAAGCTTTTAGCCGATTAGATTTATTAAAAAAGACGTTGCCGTCTTCCCTCACCAATGGTTTGGAAGTTGAGAGCTACCAGCTGACAGCCGGCGTTCCAGAAGAGCTGGGGGTTGTAGTTGGATGAATCTACTCGAGTACCTTTAGGGTAGATCCTGCTCAGCTGCAGCTTGTTGTATCTGCGCACAATCGGTTAAGTAAAGAACAGCTGCATATAAATGCGCAGCTTCGTCATCAAACTACCAAGCACTCCACATTGCGCTGTAGAAATAAGTTAAGTAATAAAGGAGCAGGAATGCCACCAAAGTCTTCAGCTTCACCTCAAAACAACTACCAGGCCTTTAAAACCTAGACCCCAAAACCTCATCCAAATGTTTTCTGTCAATGCTGAGTCTCTGCGATGGCTTCAATGTAAACCGTGTCAACAGATTCTGGACTATGTCAGACACAAATTTAACCACATGCTTGTTCATAGCTGGAAATAGTAAGTGGTCAAAGTGCAATGTTAAGTGTCATATGTTCACTTAACAGGGAGGTATGTCGATATTTGAGCCTATATGTGAAATCAGACGTCTGCACCCAATTTGTATTTAAAAATAATTATCATCTGCGCCCCCCGAAAAGAACTGCTAAAATAAATAATTAAGAAGCTAAATAATTATGACCATCACATTACAGATGCATTCATGACATGAACTGTGTCGTTGCTGCTGGTGATGTCACTGTTGCTGTTATGGAGTGAAATCGCAACACAGAATGAAAGGAGACGAAAAAGCACAGAAGCAGAGAGAAGTTGGCCTCTATCTGCTTCAAGTCATTACCGTCAGAGCAGAAACCAGACGAGCATAACGACAAATGTTTTCCAGACGGTAAAAAGCAGAACGCTGTGCTTGAAGAAGGATACTCCACAAACTCTACTGGAGACTTTGTCAGCTGCTCCAACGCCTTGGTCTCTACGAAGGAGGACATCTGGAAGCTCCGGTTGATCTCTGCAGGTCAACGCAGGAACATTGAATAAAGCAGCTGCAGTTTTCAAATGCAATTAGTTTCTCATTGTGAGAATAGGCATTTAAACTACATTGCATTGGCATTATTCCCACACGTCTCACAAGAAGCATTCGTTTTTATTTAATTATCTTCTACTTAAGCAAAACATATAATTGTCCACAGTTGTATAATACAGAAAACACAAAAAAAATTAACATGGTTATTTTTTCTCAGTATGCCTAAATGACTGTTACGCTTGTGAAATGTCGATCGGTCTGGCTTACTTTTGGACGTCTCGAAGCAGTAGAACTTGACAGGCTGGATGTAGATGACCAGGTTGGACATCTCCTCTGTGGCGAACGCCTCACTGCCTGCTGTGCCCTGTGCACGAAGAGACGCAGCATCTTTAATCTGTTCTCACACTCTTTCCCGCCCTGCCATGGATACGAGCTGGTTGAAAAACGTCGTTCTCAGGGAAATAAGTGGATTATTCACAAAGTTGGTCCGGCTGCCACATCAGCATGCTGAGGCGACCAAATCTTCATCGCTGCAGACAGAGCAGCTGCACAGTGTAGCAATAGGTTAAGTTGTGCTCTGAGGAAAAGCCAGCGGCTCAAAGAAAGTGAAGAAACCAATCAAAAGAAGGGTGGCTTTGAGTTAGGGACCCCTCTGAAGACCCTAAAGCTGTTAGCAGAAAATTGCTCAGATACTTCTTCACGTCCAGTGCAGTAAAGACCAGTTCAAAGGTCACTGTTGCAATAACCTTCAACAAAGCCTCTGCGACAGAAGAGATGAACCCTTGGGGATAAAATGCAGCGCCTCCCTGCTTTGGACACAATCTTTTATTTGTTTTTTTTTCCTTTTGGTTAACGATAACCTGCAAAAATCTTTTTTTTTTTTTTTTTTCAGTTTGGAATTATTGAAGGATTTTTCAATCTCAGTTTGAAGTGATCTTTTGAATACAGCAAGGACTAATGGTCATCACAGAACAAAATCAGATTGAAAAGGGTTTGTACTCGAGGTAAGAGGAGACAAAATTATAATATATATATATATATTAAAAAATCCAACATTGGCGGACATCCTCAGATGTGCAAATAAAGAACTATTCAAGCAATTATAAATCATCAGCAGTATTTAAAAACTCTGGCTTGCAGAAAGATAAAACTTTTCATGTTCAATCACATCACGACCATACATATTTACATCCTGGTTAGATCTAACTGATAACCTCCAGAAAATTCAGTACAAATAAAATAATAAGTAACTAAATAGAAGCCAGATGTGTATAATTACATCTCCATAACAATATGCAGGAACAGCATCAGGAAGTTCTTGAGAATCTTAAGGTAGAGTTAGATAAAACAACCACATGCAAAACAAAGTTGGTTTTTTTTTTTGCAGAAAATCAATACAGCTACTTGAAAAAAAATAATTACTTTCATATCAATGAAAGTAATGAGATATTTTTATTATCAGCAAATATAAAAGTATCAGGAAGTCTATTACAGGCACACAGAGCCTGAATGCAAGATAATTAAATAAACAGTTAATATTTATTTCAGTCTCTTTGCAATATAGACTTTGCTGAATCACTCCATCCAGTTAGGCTGAGCTTAGCAAAGAAGAATCAACACAAGTTTTCCCTCCATCGAAGTGCAAAGGATGATCGAAACCTCGAAGTTCAGTTGGAGATCAAAAACAGTCGGAACAATTTGTGTGAAAAAAAAAAAAGTTCAACCCTCTTGATATGTGAGCCGCTTCCTCCATACACACCTCATCCATGGAGCCCTTTTTACAGTCATCGTCATCGTCCTCGTCCTCGTCGCTTTCGGCCTCCACCTCACCTGGAATAGGAGTTACAGTTAAATTAAAACGAATCGCAAACGTTCATTTGACATTTCCACAAAGACGAAGCAAACGTCTCACTGACCTTTTTAAATATTGATCATCTTTTCGTAGCTTTATTTAGTGATAAGTTCCATCCGCTAACCTTAAAATAACAAGGCGAGTCTAGCGCCAACCGATGGAGCTCAGTGACAAATATGTGTTTCGATATTACTAAGCCGAAACTCGCCCAGCCTCTCTGCATGCATAATGAGAGACCGACTCCGTATCTTCAGGTATATCTTAGCTCACACTGACACAGGAAATTATGTGTAAGATAATTGTCAAAGTGACCAGCAGCTCCAGCCTAATGAGGACCAAAGAAATGATTTTAGGCTCAGGTCATCACTCACCAATAGACTTTCTGCCATGTGGTCTCAGGTTGAGCTCAGTGCCGTCAGAGGGTTGTGACGAATCAGCCATCTCTTCTTTAGTTGAACCTTGGAGGAAAAAAAAACAAAAAAAAACAAACAAAAAGAATTTTCATTTTGTTGCTTTTTTTTTTCAAACTCCATTCACTGTTTTTGATTCATTTGCTAAAATAGATAAAAACTGAATTCTTTCACTCTTTCAATGCCACTACACTGATAAAAAAAATAAATAAATAAAAATGCAGTTTTTACAGGTTGACCTAATTATTGCTTCTGAATGTACAAGTTAAAGGGGTTTTGGATTGGGTGCTGCGGTGGCACAGGAGTGAAGCTCAACCCATGTGTGGAAAGTCCTCAGTGTGGCAAGTTGCTCAGTTTCGAGTCCCGGATGACCCCTGATGACCTTTGTTGCACTTCTTACCCACTTTCCTATCTGACCACTGTCAAATAAAGACTCACTATCTAAAAAAAAAAAATGATTTAGTGCTCGCATACTCATGTTCTATCACCAGAGGGCAGTGTGTGCAAGAAACAGCATAAATTCTAGGAATAAGAGGTGGACTTTCAACACACACACACACGCGCACGCGCACGCACACGCACACACACACACACACACACACACGCACACGCATACACACACACGCACACGCACACACGCACACACACACACACACACACACACATTTGAAAGCCCAAATAAAATGTGCGGCACACTACAGCCTGGCTGTTAACAGATCTGAGAAAACTCAAGCCAGGGAGCAGCTGCGATAGAGTCACAACATAATGCACACACAGCTGCACGCACACACACACACACCGACAAGTCGACGGCTGCCTCTGGCTAGTGTTTAAGGAGCCCCAGAAGGTGTGTGCAGCAGCCAATAATATCCTGGACTGATGGAAAGAGCCATAAAAATGATAAAATGCAGAACAACAGTAGGGTTTTGCTTCGCTGCTTCAGTCTCTGGGTGCCAGAGAAGTTTTGGTCCACAGCTTCTTTTGAGCCAGATGGTTACATTTTACATCATAAAACATCTGCGATGGTGTCTCTCGCTAAGATTTACTTATTTTTTTTGGGGGGGGGGAATATTTGAAAGCATCGGTGCGATTATCAGGTGTGCTGTACCTGCACTGGGGGAGGACGGCTCACACACGCTGGAGGAGTCGCTGTAAGTGTTGGAAACCTGCTCAGCGAGCTTTTTCTTGGTGCTTCCTTCGGCTTTGTGATGTTTCTTTTTATTCTTCACCAGGATCTTCCCCATCAGCTCCATGGGGCTGGGAAGTGGGACTCCAGCGTCGAGCTGAAAGGAGTGCAGGCGAAGACGGAGAGACAGACAGATAACTGTGAAAAAGGGGGAATGTGTGTCGGTTCAGATTTCCTAAAATCACAGAGAAAAACGGAAAACGTAGGCAAAGTGCAAAATCCGCTTATGATGTCTTATTTCAGGGTGTTCAAAATGTAAATTCATGTTAGTGAGAAGAAGAAGGAAAAAAAATGTCCTCTGGAGATCCTAAGAAGCTGTGCTGATCATTACAGATCAACACCTCAATCAGCGTCTTGGGAGGAAACTGAGCGTTAAACCCAAACTCATAAGAGAGCGAGCCTGAAGTCGGCAGAGTTTTGAATTATTAATGGGATGCACTGCTTTAGGATCACTGTGTTTAGCCTAATCAATAATTCATCTTTTCTTTAAAAAAGAAAAAAGAAAAAAAGTTTGCAGTAATGAGTACATGTACACATGCACAGCTACGGCGTTAACAACTCATCAGTCACGAACATGCTCTTGTTTGCTCCGTCTTTCTGAATGTTTACAAAAGGGAGTTTGGTGATTCACGCAGCAGATTAAGACAAGTTTTAACAGCCTAATAACCTACTTTCTATCACCAGCAGACAGACTCGATGCCTCTCTGCTGTTATTGCCGGGCAATGACGCTAAAACGATTAGACATCCTGTTTGCATTGGCTTCAAATGGTTCTACTCACACTGTTGGAATATGCATTAAATCTCGACTCCAAGCAGATGGAATAAAAAGATTTTTTTTAAAAAAATGTAACTTTATTGAAGTAAAGCTCAGCTGTATTCAGGTCAGCTTTCTCTAAAATCCCTGAACTGTTGTTTGTGCACTTTACTGGACAGTGCTATGGAAATGTTACACACTTTATGCTTTAAAATGTCACAAGCAGCATCTCTTGAGCCACCATTGCCAACTAGCTTTCACCAATCACAGCATACCGTGAATAATCAAAGTTAGCCTGCATTGTTTGCATATCTTCCTCTCGAGAAAACCCCTTTTCTTCGTGGGATTTAGTTCAGGAGGCTTTGTTGGCCAGTCGAGCATCGTGATATCATTCTCATTCAACCAGCTTATGGTACCTTCAGCAGCGTGGGCAGGTGGCAGGTCTTGCTCAAGAAATGAAATCAGCATGTTCAGAAAGCTCGTCGGCGTTTCCTGGTTGGATGCTGAACTCGCCTCAGACTTGATAAAACACAGCGGACCCACACCGGCGGATGACACGTCACCACGAATCATCCCCGACTGAGGAAACGTCACACTTCTAGCAAAGTGAATCATCCCAGGCTCTGTGACCTTGACTTCCAAATTAAGTGAAAAATTTATTAAGAAGAACTTTGGAGCACTAATCCAGAGTCCAGTCCATTTTCTCTTTAGCCCGGGAAAGACGTTTCTAATACTGTCTCTGTTGCAGAAGTGATTTAACACAATGAACACGGCGGTCTGTGTTTGATAACTCCAGCCGCAGCCGATGCATCATGAATCTCCTTTAAGCTCTTGAATGGGATCTGGTTTATGATTCTCCCAAGGATGTAATTATCTCTGAAGCTTTGGGACCATTTTTTTTTTACCCTATGTCAACATTTTATGGAGGTAACTTAGCTCAACAACCAGCAAAGCCCTTTTGAGGCTTGAATCTCAGAATCAGAAACTGTAAGCAGGACGACTCTTAAGACGAGATGACATATTTGTTCTGTGTTTAAAGGCTTTTTAAAATTTGCCTTATGTTGTATTCAGATTTTCTGAGAAATGTAATTTTGAATTTAAATATATCTCTCGTCATATAATGAGCAGGTTACTTTTTGACCTGGATTACGAAAATAAAATCAAACTTGTAACAACAGTCGCTCATATCGATTTTCACCTGGAGTTCAACCTTCATTTTTCTGACTTAACCTTTACGCTGAAAAACAGGCTCCCCTTTAATTTAAACTAATGTCAGTTTATACCTTTATGGTGTAAAACGTTTGCAGGAAAACAAATAATTCAATGGAAAGCCAGTTGATACGTAGCGCGGCACGTCAGACCAGTGACAGTGATGGAGAACTGACATTTCAGCCTGAAGCTGCGTCATCTTCGTCTTCGGTGGGTGGAATATTGTTTTGCAGTCTTCTGTCTGCACTCGCTTCCACGTATCATTCTCAGTCCTGTCTGCGTTCCGCCTGAGCGCATCGCTGCTGCTTGCCAATTCTGGCTTGTCGGCTGCTTCAAACGGGATTGAAAAGAACTTCAAGACAAACGCTCCCATTTTAAAAAGGATGTACATATTTTTCAGGTGTTGCGATGGAGATATCTGTACTACACGACCTTCACGGGAATTGCGGCTCACGCAATGAAGCGCCATTGTTGTTTACTGAACAGACTGCGTACAGCGTTGGTGTGAAAAAATAAATAAAACTAATGAATTTGTCGAAGCTCATTGAAAAGACGTATAATTTCTTCTGAAAAAGTGATTCAAATGCAAGTGATTTTCTAACGCATATCTAAAAGCCTTTGATTATGACAGCCGCATCTTGTAAAATGAGATTGCTTGTTTTAAAAATGTGCTAAATAATATATTTTGACTTTATATCACAGGTTCTCATTCAGAGTTTCAAAGGATCTGAGAGACTCTCTCCAAGTGGCTTCATGTCCGTGTGGCCATAGTGGCTAATATAATTAAAATCTTTAAGATTCATGGAGCTCCAGCCAATCTCCTAGAGTGGACCTAAGAGGAAATGCGACGCAGAATGATGGCATGGATAGCGCTAAAGAGCCGTCAACTCCACTGCAGTGAGTGGACGGTGCTATGGAGGAAGACCAATGTAGGGCTAACCCTAATCATTTTCAACAACCCCAGATAAGCAGAAGGAAATGGATGGAACATGGAAATCAAAAGCAACGTTTGATTTGTGTTAAATGTTGAATAATCCACAGAGGGTACAAATCAGCTTTAAGTTTTAAGTAGTAAGAGATAATTGTGCTTTTTTTTTTTTTTGTCGTGGAAAGTCACCAACAAATTAGCCTGCATCAGTAAATGTAGTGAAAAGGAAGGAGGAACTTCAGTTCCACAAAATCTTAATCCTCTTTATCGTCGCCCTTGGTTGAGCTGGAACCAATCTAGCTATATTACCCTATCTGACTGCGCCTCCGGACTCACAGAGCCGATATTCTGTTCGATACGCTGTGTACATGGCTGCCTCGCTGCCAGAGGGGAGTGGTTGTCATTGCTCTCACCTTTCCCAGTTATTACAAGCTCGGTGGTAAAAAAAAAAAAATCTCATTCTTCAAAGGTACGTTCCCTTTCTGTTCCTCCAGCTCCGCCCTCGGTGTGCCTCTCGTTTTCTCCCTCCCCTTCGCTTTCCCTCCTCTGCCACTCTATTCAAAAGGCTTCTCCCTGATAATGCTTCAATGTCAAACCCTGTCAGAGGGCTGTAGTTCTCAGATGGATGCGTCTTTGGCAGGCGGCGGGACTGGTGGAGCTCCCTGCGTGTGTGAGATAATGCTGCCTCAGAGTGGTGGGAACTTTCGTTCCTCCGTGGTGTTACACCGACAGGGACAGCGATTTCCCTGCCGAAAAAAGCGAGGGGAATAACTTCTGTGCTAAAGTGTGTGTGCTACATGCGCGCGTGTGTTTTCAAGTTTGGAGAGTGTGTGCATGTGAGAGTTTGTACAACAAGTGTCTATATTTGCCTGGCGCGGGACACCTGCGTCATCACACACACACACACGCACAAAGACGTCTTTTGGGTGGAGGGGGTGCTAGAGGGAAGGGTTGAGCATTTGGCCACAAAGGGACAATGCAAGCTTTTCTCTAGTAGCCATGGCAACAGAGGAAAGGCTGATAAAGGGGTGCCAAGGAAAGCCATGTTGTGATTACAGCATAAAACACTTTCATTTAATTCTAAACGCCTGTCATTTCCAGTCTCGGTGATGGCACAGAGGTGATGCAGACGAATAGGAGTGATTCTGCGATGAGTCATCTGAAGTTGGCTTCTGCGGCTTGTAAACAGTTGCTGGTGTGTGTGAGTGAAACAGACAGACAGACGTTCTGGAGAAGCTCTGAGAATTTTGCAGTAATTTCTGTATTTCTGTTTGAATAGGTTGGTCTACATGTAAACAAGGCGACACCTGTTGCTTGAGTTCCTTTCACAATAACACTGATATTGCGAGCTTTGGCTCGATTACGCGTAATACCTTGAATCACCTTTTTTTACTTGTTTACATTTGTTCACGACAAATATTGAAGTAGGACTTTGCGGCGATTGTATTTATTAAGCTCCTAATTATGAAGTGGGATTCAAGGAAATTGCATAAAAGGCTTCTGCGAACATTCATTTTCGATCCTTGCTGCGGATTCGCAATTAGATTTTCTCTGAACTTGTTTTTATTTTTTTATTGCATCATTTTTTTTTATTTCTCTTTACTTGTACCTCTCTGTTATTAAAAAAAAAAAAAGAATAAATAAAGTTGGTCTAAATCTCCAGCAGCTGCGTCTGTGTGCAATTGTGGGGGTCAGAAATGTAATAGTTTACTTCTGTGTATTTGCTGACTGGTACGTCGGTATATTCAGTCACCATTTCCATGTTTTCCTTGGAGTTAAAAACAGTCACTTCTTACTTTTCCGCCTTCTAAGAACCGCATGCAAACGCTCCTTTGGTTCCTGAGTGCACTCTTCCGTGGGTTAATGCCTCCTGAACACTTCACTGCCTGCCATGTTTTATGTATCGGGGTGCGTGTTCAGAAGAGAAGGAGCTGCTGAAAGTGTGAATGTCAGAGTGAGAATGTGCACATGTAGAGTGTGTTCGAGCGTCCTGTGTACTCACAGGATATTTCTCCAGTGGTTCCATCAGCAGTGCGTCTCCAAATATTGACCGGCAGTACTCTGCCATCTTCGCCTGCTGCTTTGGTCTTCGATTCAACCCACACACACACACATGCACGCATGCACACGGACACGCAAGCACAAAAGCACAGAGGAACAATCATGATTTCTCCGCTAAATGTCAATAGACTGAATATTTATGTTCCTTCCCTGGCATTCCCTAGGAGATATTAAAGTTAGAACAACCAATCAAAACGCTCTCCTCATCCCGGTGACTGACAGCTGGCAAATGCTTTGTGCTCATCAAAAAGGTCAGAACCGGTTTGCGCCGACTTGAAGCGGTTCGCCGACTTACGAGTCCACGTGGTTCTCGAAAGACAGGATGACGGGAAACGGCGAGGTCTTGAAGGCACACTCTGCAATCGCCTCGATCACTTCCTGAACACAAAAGCAAACGAGACCCTGAAAATCAGCAACGTGTCCATTTACCCAGGTTCAGATAGGACTTTGTTTTAAAGCATTTCCTGACAGCCGGTCATGTGAAGTGAGATCATTACAATAAAATAATCTCAATCACTGCACTGTTTTGATTTCCCAATCATTAATGTGTGTTCTACATGACTAACGAGGTTCTGTCACATTCCGAGGACCCAGTCCGAAATCAGTCTTCTGAACCGCTGATCGTCTAAATCAATTACACTGTTGCTAACAACAGTGTCAGTTAAGCTAATGCCTTCATTTCCATTTGCACCACGTCTTTCAATAACATCAGCAGCCTTCTTTATCTTTAGCTCTCCTCCATCTTTCTCAGCTTCCCTCTTTTTGCATTCCACTTTAATTCCATTAGGCTCCTTCTCTTAGTCAAATTAGATTACAATTTCCAGCATCAATCAATTCACCCATTTGTTGTTTTTTTTTTTTTCTCTTGACATCTACTCAATTCTTAGGAGTTTAAAGCTATATTTTTCCTCTTTTGAAGAATTTTTCCTTATTGTGCTCTCCCCCTCTTACGACCTTGATAAATTGCCCTCTGGCTCTTCTCTTTAGGTCTATTCAGTGCATCTGTGTCCCACTTTTTGTTTTTCTTCATTTCTTTATCCAACTCTGCCTTCCTTTCTCTTCTCTTTACCCTTATAGTGTTTGTTGATGCTGTCAGTCTTTCAATACCAGCTCTATACGACCAAATGGCAGGATAAAAATTTCTTAAAAATAACGTTGAGTTATGGATTGACTGCATTTTCCAATTTAAATGAGTTTTGGTCACATCGTTGATATATTTGGAGTATTTTTTATTTTTTTTATATTTACATTTTTAGATTCAGACAACTAAAGTGAAAATAAGACTTCATGGATGTTGCAAAAATGTTTTTCCAAAGAGGGTTCAGAATTGACACTTGCTAAAGTTACTGCCACAAACGAAGCACGAAATGTTGTGCTGCGTTCCGCAAACACAAAATGTGTTTTATTACTGTGTATTATTTCTAACAGAATGTATTTAGTTGATTATATTTTTAAAGATATTCAAATAATACAACAAGACATCACAAATTTTTTATTTTACAGATTTTTAAAATATACAGCACTGTGAAAAACTATTTACTGTGTTAGAAATTTCATTTGATTTTTTTTTTTGTTGCACCTAAATGCTTCACATTCTAAAATATTTTTTATTATCAGATGAGTAAATACCAGGAGCCTTTTGAGGTGGCCTAGTTAAAGTCACGCTGTCATTCTTCCTAACACATTTATTGTTGAATATGCCACATAATGATTAAAAAAGTGAATTTGTCAAGGGAGGTGGGTCAATAACATTTTTTAATAAATGAACACTGGATTAGATAGCTTTTTTTTCCCAAAATAATAAATTCAACTGTCTTTTTAAAACTGCATTTGTATTTCCAGTAATCCACTACTCACTCGCAACAGGAGGAGTGCTTGGGGTGGAAAGAAAGACATGCATGGACAAATTGTGTTCGAGTTTGGTACTTGTTGCTTGGAGACCAGAGGAAGTGGTGTGTTTTTAAGACTGCAGCTCGACGCCGCGTATATCTGTCAGGTGGTCAAAGAGAAGCCTTGAGATTGCATTTACGGATGACGAGGAGGAGGAGGAAGAGCAGCCTGCTGCTGGAAGCAATGCGGGTTCATAAAATGCTCTGATTTAACAGAGTTTGGTGTCATTCAGAAGCATCACTGACACAAATGTTTCATATTTCAGAATAAGTAAAAAGGGACTTGAAAGCTGGAGGACCTTGAATTGATCAGCTCATAGTCAGCAAACACAAATTTATTTATTTATTTATTTACAGCTTGCTTTCAGGCTCTCAACAGCTTCATCAGAAAGTCAAGTCAGTTCCTATAAAAGTTCATTTTAATTGAATTAACAATGCAGGATCTTTTTTTGTTTGAACAAATAACCGGACATTCTGAACATACTGATCCTAACATAATGAAAAAACTGATGAAGTGCAGCAGTGAGGATGGCGTTTGGACAATTTTTCTCCTTTAGCACAGTTGATTTGGATATTTTTCTCTCATCACTCTGTGTGCATACTTTCTCTGTGCACTTTGCAGCATAGGATTGTGAAATAGACGCAAAACTCACCACTGGCGGCGGACGTCACAAAGAACAGTCGTTGTACAAATTCAAAAAAGTGTTTCCTTTGTTCTTCGGTTCATAATAATTAATCACTGACAGACTGTGCATGCAAGCATGAAATAAGTAATGTTTAGGGCCTCAAGCAGTGTTTAGAAACATACATGAGTCTGTCATGAAAAGCACAGCAGGGGGGCTTCAGACTCAAGAGAACATGAATCATGCAACTTCTTAGTGCGGAAGGCAAAGTTTGCTTGAACTTCTGTGAAGGCAGCATTAATAAGGAATGATAAAACGGGCTGCCCATGTTGCTGTTGCCTTTTTCTGACAAAGCTCATTTAATGCTTTTCAGCACTAACAGCAGAGACCACAGTTTGATTTAAAAGAAAAAAAGAAATCACATTTTGCATTTGTTTTACAAATCGACTTGGGTCAGACCAATGCAACGCAACACATTTGTGGTCTTTTAGTAACACAAACATTTCCAACTCATATTTCCAAATCTCAATAATTGATCTGAATGACATTGCAATGACTGGTAATGTAGCACAGTAGTGCCCTGAAGTACAATCTGAGGATGGAGGAGCTCTTAAAGGTTAAAAACATTTAAATGTTTTTTTTTCTATTTTTTTTGTCCAAATATCATAAGAATACTTTTCCTGTATATATCAACAGAAAACAAATTTGTTGGATGGAAAATGCTACAGTAACTAGGTTACAATACTGATTTAACCTTAAAACTAATTTTGGGGCTTTAGTTTTTTCATAACACCAGCCAACAGTTTTAGTCAATTTGATTAACAAAGAAAGTTAGTTTAGAATTTTGACCAGCACTCTTTATTTAAAGCTATTGTTTAAGCACAGAGACAATCTCACTGGATAAAGGTATGAAACAGGATTAGGGTGCAAAAATCCATGAAGCTATGCAGTACCAAAAAAAGGTCACTAAAGAAGCATTCAGGTAACCCAAACTGCACTGAGCGCAAACAGATTTCAAAATCATCTTCTGCTCCAACCCACGCATTAAAGGTTCAAGGGTTTTTTCTTTTTGTTTTTGTTTTTTTTTTGCCTGTACCTTAAATAAGATTTCAGTTGTCATCGTAAACCCATGAGTGATGACAGGCTCTTCTTCTGTGGTGCGCCCTTTCCAGCAATCCAGTTCAATACAGCGGCACCCAGACAGGAGGACCTGTTTGTACATCTCAACCGAGGAGTTTCCTGCGAGCTGGCCCGCTGCACAACACACACAAGCACAGACCAGCCCATTAATCCTTTCAGTTCCTGGCAAGCAGTGAAACAAACAAACAAAAAACAACAACAACAAAAAAAACAAAACAGTAGAAGTGTCTAATGCAGGCAAATCTCTTTAACATGTCGCCATTAGAGAAGCAATTATCACTTTGCATTAGCGGTTTGCTTTCCTGCAACATTAAAAACAGCTAAGCGGAAGCGAGAGGCTCTCACTTCGTTATGTTGATCTTTGCAGAAGAATTTTTCCTCAGTTGCTTTTTTTTTTTTTTCTTTCTTCTTTTGGTTAATATCCTTTTAAAACCAGCAAGGGTGGTTTACCAAACATTATTGCGTTAGTCACTATCAAACACATGATTAAGACGCCTCTGCAGCAATGACACAAACCTGCCCTTTAGAGAAGCACCTCCTGGCTCCCACTTAAAAAAAACACAGCAAAACTTGTTTTCGCTTCGAAAAGAAGTAAAGGAAGCTGCGTTCGTGAGAAGAAAGCGAAGCAGCCCTTGTTTGTTTTTCTCATTTCTGTATTTCGCGGCCTATGAGGTTGGGGCATTACAGCAATTCCATTTTTGTTCCACTGCTCAAGAGGTCTGATTCACTTGAAAGATTCAATGCACTTCGGTTTCCTCTCAGAATAGATTTGAATAGATGAATTCTAATATCCATTGAGGAGAAAATGGCCCCCTGCACTGCAAACGCCTCCCTGGCACGCTGCCAAGAAGCAGCTACTGTGACTACCAGTCGGCAGAAATATTTGACTCATGAATGACAATGAAAGGAGTCTCAGGCTATGACTTGATTGGATAACCTCTTGAGTGGCAACACGGGAAAGGAAGCTTTAGATGCACCACCAGATTTGATTGACTGACCTGCGAGGTATAAAGTTAAGCGTTCTCGCTCGCGGCACTTCAATTTTGCCGCTCGCTGCATGACTGATTCATTTGTGGAGAAGAATAAAGGATGCATCTGCGCAATTAGACCGACTGAACGTCTTAACTTTCTGACTCACATCTCTGCCCACGTACCTGTGAGGTATGTGTTGTGTGAGGAGTTGATGAAATAGTGAGAGAGTGGAAAGGTCATGTCTTCACTCTGGTCCAGCTTCTCTGGGGGAATGATGCTGTTTTCTTCCCCGTTCAGATACCGGGCAAAGCCCTCCGTCGAGATCTGACCTGCATGGAAACAATCCGTTTGAAGTAGCCGGGGCGACATAATGCAATCATTTTCTCTCTTTCATCTAAATAAAGTCATAGATCCCAGAGTACAAACTCTGTTCATACATTTTTTTTTTTTTTAATTGTCACATAACCACCACAAACTGCACATCTCAGGTGGGAAAAGCTGCTCTGCTCAGATTAACTCCACATGACCCAATCCAGGTCAAGTGGACTAAATCTATAGTGAGACATGAAAATAAAAAAATAATAAAAGAAATTATGAAAGAAAAAAATCAAGTAGTACGAATGCTTTCGCAAGGCAATACATCTGTTCTTAGACACCAGAAACTCAAGACGTCATACGTGTTAGGAGGATGTTCACCCGCTCAAATGTGGGAAATGGCCTCTTTCTGTTGCCATAGATCAGAATATAAATGTATCTTTCTGTATTTCCAGCTCCACTGACTTAAACAAACATTGTCACAGCTTATAAGTAACACAAGGATCTGTCACAGATGAGCAAAGAAAGAGTCTGTCAAGGACACGATTCTTCATTGAGCTGAAAAAAGTACCTAAAAGTGAAAATACGCTGTTGTCATCCACTGGAAAGACTGTGATCTGCAGCTTTATGACCACAAAACCTGCACTGATTCAATGCTGAATTCAAAGCGACCGCTATGGCCAACATGCCGACGCCACCTACGCACTCACTCTCCCATAACGTTATTCTAAATATGCTAAGTAATGCGAGTTTGATGGGTGCAGCAGGTCCCTCCGGCCACTTTATGCTAATTAATGCGGTACCGCCCTCTGCAGAGTTGCTGAGCTAATTAACGCTGGCTGCTGTGCGTGACATCTGAGCTCGGTTGCACTGGGTGTCGCACTCCTCTGTCGACTGCCGGGATGTCTCTGTGCATGACTAAGGTCTGACCTGCATCACACCGACAGTCCCAGTCAAAGGGTTTCCTCAGCTCTCAAGGCATTTGTAGACCACAGTGTGGAAAAGTATGTTAACATAGCTGGGATCACATGTATAGCAGAGTGAGACTCTACTGGGGTTACAGCAAAAGGTGAGACTTAAAGGTGAAACTCCACCTGGGTGGACAGGGATACCGCTATCAGACTAAAATGATGACTTGAAAGACTCATCTTTCAACATCTGAAAATATGACAATGGGCCAGAAATGGATAGTACTTTCAGAGTCTCCTCATATTATACTCAGCATTCCGATCATAGCATTAAAGCCGGCATAAACTGAAGAAGTACAAAATAACGACAGAACTGAAAACCTGAATGAAGGATGCAAAATCCAAGAGCATGTTTATTAGTTTTAGATCATCTGCAATGAGCCACACATCTTACAAGATCTTGTGAGCGTCGTCATCCCAGGAAAACTGCAGTATCAATAAAGAGGTGAAAAGTGGAGGGTGTGTCCTTTGACCAGGGAAAACACCAGACTGCACAGCGATAAATCTGGAGAAATGCTTAAACGGCCCTAGGTTATAAAACAATATCCAAGCTTTGAATATCTCACAGAGAACTGTATTTACCTCCATCCATCAGAGCTGATGGATGGAGGTAAATACCAGACAATCCTGAAAAAAGAAAAAAAAAAAATCCCTGTTGAGTTCTGCATAAGAGACTAGAATGATTTCCTCTTTTGTAAACCAGATTACTTGGGGATGATTGTTTTGTTTTTCTGCGTGGCTCAAGGAATTCGATATTTTGTGTTTTATACGTTATCAACATCTTTTGTCCAGCAGTTTAAACTCATTTCTGCTGCTTCACTTGCAGCTAAATTCTGCTCCAGCAGTCGAACCGAGTTGAACCGTACCGGTCACACACCACCACACAATATTGCCAATGCTTATGACGCATATTAAAGAAAGGCCATATCGGTTTCAAAAATGCAAATGACTTTAAGAGCGATAAAGCCATGTGGACGCGTCCATGCGAGTGAATGTGAAGGTAACATGTGGAGATCTGGACGCGTCTGCAGGGCAGATGGCAGCACTTCCTCCGGCTAGATAAATACTTCACAAGGGGAAATCTGTCACGAGGAAGGGGAAGGGCACGCTTCCAGAGAGCCCAGGACAGGACGAGCACACAGCATCGGCACAAGAGCGGGATCACTGCGATCAGGATCACTGCGATCAGAGTCGCTAACTGGGCAACGGAGCTACAAATGCAAGTGGAGTTTTTTTTTTTTTAAAAAAAAGGATTTCCTGTAGTTTCAGCCATGCTCAATTATGTTGGAATAAATGTAAAGTAGGTTCTTCACTCTGGAGAGATTATGAAAATCACACCCAATTTTCTGCCTCAGACAATTAGGGCCAATTTATATTCAGTGGAATCCGAAAGAGAACATGCGCATCAGATTAGCATAATGATGGGAAGGTGAAGAGATTTGTAGATAAACAGCCTCTTCTGGACAGATTAGCATGTTTTACGTCCTAAAGCAGAAACACCATGTTTTAATGGAAGAAATTTTGTTCTTTAAATGTAACTAAAAATGAAAGAAGCCGTGTAAATGGGAGAGGAGACGGTAGAAGGACTGGGCTGAGAAATGAACTGAGGATAAAACCAATTCAATTCAATTCAACATGATATTTTATGAGTCTTAATAGGAGAATCCACAGTACAAAAAACCTCAATCACAAATAAATTATATGCAGTATTTATCATGTATTAAACTATTTTGGTCAATGTAAAAAAAAAAAAAAAAAATGTAGGAATGATTTGCTCGACAATAAACAGAACATGGTGTAAAATAAGTCCCTCGTTCTGGCACAGTTACGCAGCATACTTTCCAGCAGAGTTCAAATTTGAATTGGCACACATCCGAGCTTGTTGCCTGATATCTGGGGTGGGATGTTCTCCAGTTCTGGCAGCGACTGGTCCACTGACACCTCAGAGGACATGAAAGGACAGCATGTCCATGAATGTTGGATCCTCGACACCCATCCGGTCCAACATGAGTCATTCTGCAGCTCCTGATGTTTTCGTTTCACCCCTTAAGCTCGTCTTTCTTCATTAATTTTGAAATGACTTTTTTTTTTTTTTTTTCTGAACGTATTTATTCATGATGCCTGTGTGCTTATTAATGTTTCGTCAAGCATCCCACTAGTTTCCAGCCTCCAAAAATGAGAAACGCAGCACTAAAGTTGTCTTATCAGCACCTCAAATGCTGTAAGACATAACGACGTTTGAAAGCAGCGTTTTGACATCAGAACCATGAAAAAGTCCAAACACTGAGGCTAAAGTCATTTGTCTCATTATTTCTTCAATAATGAGAACTGAAAAGCAGTGAGAAAGGTCCCAGTGACTCCTCCGGTGTTAAAGTTAACACGCTTAATTGTCAGTTAGTACTGATGTGTGTAAAAATGAAAAAATAATAATATGTGTTGAAACTGAGAAGACGATGTCCCGAACATAAAATCTGCACAATTGTAAATTGTTGTTTTGTGAAATTTGTGCAGTAAAACATTTTGAAGAGTTTCAGTTTTAAATTCAGTGGGGCACATTTACTGCAATATTTGAAATAACAATAATATTCAATCATATTTTGATTAAGTTTAAGCTTCAAGCTGTTAATCGGTTAAAGAAATGCGTCACATTTATTGCGTCATAGATACCATGACCTGAAGTTCTACCTTCATGACTAAAATAGCCAAAGAAGGAAAAAAATAACGAAAACTATGAATCCAGTGAGTAGATTCCCCTGCCTCAGGCATTAAGCCATCATGTAGACAAAGAGACGGATAAGAAGAGATTCATCCCCTTACCTGGCGGCGAGAAAGGCAGAGTATTCAAACAAACTAGATTTGTATCTGGGACAGAGCCAGTTAAGGGGTTAAATAAGTGTGCGTCTCTGACCTTTCTGTGCAAGCAGCGTGTTGGGCTCGTATTTGTCCACCAGCAGCTGAACCTGCTCTGGTTTGAGCGGAGGGTAGAGGATCTCGTTCAGACGGGGGTCTCGCTGCTTGCTGTTGATGAACTCTGTCATCTGCTCCACTGTGAGGTACGGCCGGCTCTTCGCTCCGCTGCGGCGAGGAGGGAATCAAGACACGTCACAAAACGCTGCGCTTGGAGGAAATGCTAAACTACATATGTGTATAGATGTGAGCAAAGGGAAAAAAAAGGGGACATCATGAAGGGCAGGAGCAGTTTAGCAAAAACAATTTTTTTCCAATATCTTGATGAAATTGTTATTCATATTTAAAAGTGTGACAGTAAATTGTGCTCCCTGTATCCTGTCGCCTCACTCACTGGGGTAATTAAAACCAAGATTAAGTGACACCGTTAAACTGGCTCATCTCATGCTCTGACTAACTCAAGGTCAAGTGGCAATTCATGGTCCGCAGCTTAACAGTAAGCCTTGAATTGTAAGACACTCCTGGTTTGGGACTGGTTACATGTACTTGATTTAGTAAAATAATGAAACGCATTTTTTATTAATGTCTGAATGTTGGTAAAAAGAAATGTCTTTAAGAGATTCACTTACTAAAGTGAAGCGAGTAGGAAGAAGAGCAAGAAGATGATTTATGCAGAATTAAGCCCTTCAAAGCCTGATGAATAATTGGCAGAACATTTATTATTGGATGTTTTCCTGTTTTGCATCTTGAGGCTTTTTTGATCATTTACTGTAGTTAAGATAAGTAAAGTTAAAATATTTTTCCTTCATTTTGAATTATAAAGAATGCGTAAAGCAATAGCAACATATCCTTAACATAACAGGATTTAACATAACAGTAGCAACTTCAAGAAAAACTGAGACGCCACAAACATGGATGACAAACTGAACCTTCGGTATGGGCTGATAAAGATTTATTCTCAACTGTGAATCAGAAACAAAGTTCTTACACTTCAGAGAAGATGTTGTCCAGCTCTGGCCGAGAGCAGATGTTGCTCAGGAACATGCTGTAAACCTCTGGAGTGAAATCCTCCTGGGGGACGGAGTCGTTCTGCAGGCGACAGCAGCAGCAGGGTCACATGAATGACCTTTTATACATCAGGCAGAAAGTGGGCGACTTTAAAAGAACTGCAAATCAATGAACATTAAATTCAGGCTCACTAACTTTAAAATAAATGCTGCTTTGCTTTTTGCTATATACGTCATGCTTTTTGTTGTTTGTTTTGTAAACAAAATGTAAAACTTGTATTTTTATTCTCTGTTAAATGTCCAATGTAATAAATACACGTCCCCATTAGGCTCTTTGAAAAATAATAAAAACATGTATTTGTTTTTTTTTTTAACAACTCAGCAAAGCGCACAAGTTTTTCTAAATAGCCTAGGGGCTGAGAAGGTTAGTTTTCATAGAGAGGCCAGCAGATGTTACATTTCTAAGAATTCATGATGCCGTAAAAAACAGAAAACAGGTTTTCCGGGCATTAGGAAAAGAAACATGCATCGCAGATCACCAACATTCATTCAGTTTTCTTTAGAGCTGCTTTCCACATTTTCTTCCTCTGTTTTGCTCCTGATCCACCTGAAGTGTTTGTTGCCACTGTTTTAATCTGTTGTCTTATCTGACTAAAACACACAAACTCAGTAAAAGTGCCAGTAGAGACTAATCAGTTCACATGTTTACATTAGTGATAGTAGTAGAGGTTTGAGTTTCGCCTGTTATCACGGCCAAAGAAACAATTGGCTAAGACAGCATCCAATGGTAGCAATGGCGAGCATTTTGGAACATTCAGGGAATTATTTACACAGCCAATCAGCAGCAAGGAAAATGAATGACGCTCCTGGATTGGCTGCTTTGTAAACGTAACCTGAATTTACGCTTCACAGAAAAGAAATAGGTAAATCCCTGATTACTAAACTGTGAATAGTGAGGGGTTCAAAGGTAGCAACAGGTAAATAGATGAGTTATGAAAAGACACTAATATCTGCTTCAAGGTGAAACTCCACAAAAGAGTCGTGACTCATACAGCATGTTCCTGGATATATACATGTATTAGAAATGTATATATCCAGTTCAGCCATGTTGGATTTTTAGGTCAGGGTGGTAAGAGAACAAACAAATCTTAAATTGTCTTTCTTGGATTTTCAGGCTGCAGGAACCTTTCGATCAATTCTTCTCATTCAAGTAATGTGAACGAAAAAACATTTTTCTTTAATACTCTGTGTTTGTTTTGTGACGTAAACAAAAGCTGGAAAACTCCCAGGTCTTGTTCCAATTCTGTATTAATATGTCTGAACTTGGAAACTTTCCAGAATGGCTGCCACACACAACTAAAATCTTTTCAACATCTACTACGTAATGTCTGGGTTTTTTTGTTTTGTTTTCTTTTGGGTTTTTTTTGTTGCTTGAAGTCCATAGAGTAATAAAGAAAAACTTTCAAACAGAGCAAATCCTGTGTGTCCCGATCATCAACCGCCTCCGCAAAGTAATGACTACATCCTATATGAGTCACGCTGTGTGGATGAGCCAGCGATTTACTGTACTGTTTAAATAAAATTCTCGCCTCCAAGTCCCTGATGTGTCTGCAGGAAACGCCGATCTCTTACTCATTCATCCAGTTTTCTTTAGAGGTTCATCTCCACGTGGTCGCAGCTTTGAAAATCCAAAACATGAACAGAACTGCTTCCAGCTTGCACCCGCAGAGCGGGGCGCCTCACCGAGCTACCGCAGCCGAGCAGGTATGAGAAAGACGGAGTGCCAACAGGAACCAGAGCAGAACCAGAGGGTATTAGGAAGGAGTGGGAGAGGAGGGAAGATGCACGGAGAGAGGGGGCGGAGGTCAAGCCTTGCTAAAGCTCACCGAGTCATTCAGGAGACCTTGGTGTGAACCATTTTTGTGAACGCACCCCTGCCTGTCGGGGGGTGGGAGGGATTGTGTGTTTGAGGAATTAACAGCGACACCATTTAGCTGTAATTACTTGCGCTGTGGAATAACAGCAAATCCCAGCAGACCTGCACACAGCAACACACTCCCCCGCCCCCCCCGTCTTGATGCCGTTCATTGTGCTAATTATGTATAGCTTTTTTGTGTGTGGGTGTGCGTCTGAGTGTGCGTGCTTTTATTTCGGTTTACATTCACAAGCCAATTATTACAGCCTTATTGTCTCCTGCGTGTCCATATGTTTCGGCATGTGCTCAGGACTTCATTAAACGGCATTTCGCCACTCTCAGGCATGAACATTGCTCGCTGCTCCGCTGTGGGACGTCTGAAAACGGGTGGAAAGAAAGCAGCTTTTGTCGTCTTTATTGCTCCCGCCGGGGTCCGTTTGTTGCGTCACAACGAAGAGCGAGCCGGTTTGGGGTTGGGAGCCGTGCAGCCATCCAGAAAGCACGACTCCAAACAAACGAGCGACGCAACAATCGGCTACTGTTTGAGGAGAAAGTGGGCTGAACGGTGGCAGACCGAGAGATGAGGTGTGGAGAAGATTGAAGAGAGAGTGGCTACAAACAGGCAGGAAGGGAGACGAAGCAACATGTAAGGACGCAGATTCATATGACAGAAGAAATGCATGGACCCGGTTAAAAAAAAAAAAAAAAAAAAAAAAAAAAAGGAGACTTGTGTATTTTGCCGTCTTACTCTGCCAGAAGGGAGGTTGCAGTTTTCCAGTGCTGTCTCCACTCGCTTCCTGTCTGCTGAGAACATCCTGAAGATACTGCAGGCAGACAGAAACAGCCTCTTATGAGTAAAAACAGAAAGTGTCACGCTGGCAGAGAGGCTTCCTCTCTGATCATCTGCATGTCAAATCCTAACACTTTCAACCAATGCTCATTCAGGATATCCTTCAAGAGGCTCCTATCGTCCTGCGGGGAGCTTCCACTGTAAGAATGAGTCACAGTAAAAAAAACAAAAAAAAAAAAAAAAAAAAAAACAAAACATAAAAATGAGCAAAGAGAAATAAAAATTCCAATGAGAGTCTGCAAACTGGAGGCGAAAAAGTGGGGCACAGAAAACGCTTGAATAAAAAATGCAGAAGAAGATGTAGAAGAATATGAGAGGAAGGAGAGTAAGAAAGCCGTGAGCTTTCCTGAGTGCAGCCTTGCAATAAAGTTGTTATTTTTATTTCTGATTCAGTTTTCGAAGCGTAAGAGACGTTTCACCAAACTGCTCTTTAAAAGGTATTTAGTAGATCTTTAGCACAAATAGCAGACTGAAGACTATTGCCATTTCAATTCAAGATCTCATGAATTACACATATCTCTCACTGTCAAAAACAACCTTATTTTATTTCTGAGCAAATGTGAACAAAGACTTAAAATGGCTATTATGGTACAAAAGCGCAGGGACCAAGTTGGAACACCAATAATGGGAAATGAACTAATAAGTAAGCATTTTGAATGAGCCTTTAATACAACAGGAGAATAAAGAAATTATTGTTTCAATATTAGGTCTTTTGAATTGCACACATCTCAGCTTCATAAACATGCAGAAATGATTCTCCTTTTCTACGACAAGCCCACATAAACCTGGGTAAAGATTCAGGATATTCTAGCTTTTCTGCTCCTTTGTAATTGTTGCCGTTGTCAAAACACCCCAGTGAAAAACCGATCAATAAAAACGCACTACGACGAAATCAGGCGAAGACTCGAATCAGCCAATTTCAGCTTGAACGGCTCTGATAAAGTGTAAAATATTCCAATTTTACCTGTAAATGAAATGCAGCGAAACTGAGATACGCAAAGGACCTGCAGCACCTTTCTGTTCTCTTTTATTAAGATTTTCAAAACAAGAATTTTATTACCCCAATATCATATTATTGAAGTACCAGTCAGCCATTTAGACAAGGCAGGTCTGTAGAAATGTGACAGGTTCCTAATCAAACCAAAATAACTATGAATGACCTCCTGCTGGTACAGTTTATATGTTGGAGGGACATAGATACATTATTTATTATTATTTGTGTTGTTTTATTTCATTATAATAAAAAAAATAAAAAAAAATTTCCTAATTCATTTATCTCTCAAACAGCACATATCAGCCACCTGTGACTGAATTAGTTTGCATCAAGGTTGTTCAATTCTTGTCTGCAGTTTCTTTCACCCAGGCAATAAATACGATTTACTGCATCCAAGTCCGGCCCATTCCAGGTGCCACACGATTGTTTGGACATGTTTTCATATGCCATAGTGTGTCTTGTTCATTGGCTGCTGTATGCCTGTGCAGATCTATGAGGACATGCTGTATGCTCGGTGGGAGAGCGCTGTCAAGCTGACATTACTCAAGCAGACATGCCTCCCCAGCCGGGAGGTTAATTCCCTAAACGGTGAGGAGTGTGTCGCTGGCTCCGTGTTTTGACACCCACCGCTTTCGCTGGTGGCTCTGAGGGAGGTTATCACAGAAGTTCACTGTTGCTGCCCGAGAAGCCCGACTTGAGTAATGGCGATGGAGGGAGTTCGTTTTTCAACGAGCTCACGACAAAGTCACAGACTGAGCCAAGCTAACGCTCTCTAACCGGACACGCACGAAAGGATTTGTTTCACACGCCCAAAATTGTGCTTGTGTTAAACCCACAATCTGGAACACGTGTGTCAAACTCAAGGCCCGGGGGCCAAATCCGGCCCGCCGTAGCTTTTTATGTGGCCCTCCACAGACTAGACTAAACACTAAGTGTGATTAAATATTACATTATCAATCATATCAATGCAGTTTTTATCCGTTTACTGCCAATTTATATCAATCAATCCCTCCAGTTTCTTGAGAATTTAGTTGATGTCTGATTATAGTCCATGATTTATACAGCGAGTAAATAAACAGTCGCATTTATTATTAGTTCCTGAAGGGACTGAAAAGATCTTCAATTATATTATGTAATTTTAAGAATTTATTGACATATTAACAGTTTGTGAACAGGTTATATCAACACATTCTGGCACAACCGGACCTTTAAGAGCCTTCATGATCTTGATTTGGCCCAAAACGAAAATGAGTTTGACACACCTGACCTAGAAGATAATAAGAGTTGTGTTAAGATATCAGAACGGAGCGGATAGGGATAACATAGTCCTATATATGCAGACATCCACAGTGAGGCTGTGGATGCTGAAGTGCACTAATGCCCTGAGTAAAGAGCAGAGGCAGAGCAAGCTACAGTGTGCACTGATCAAAAGAGCTAAACGGTGCCAGGGGAGAGAAGGATGAGTCAGAAAGACTTACTTCTTGACAGGAATTCGTCCCTCCGGGTTGAGCTGCAGCTTCAGTCGAGTGTATCTGCAATGGACAGAGAACACATTTCAGAACCAGATGCAAAAGCAGTTTCTCTTTTGTGAAATTTCTGCACTAGTGTACCGTCTTTCAATGTGTGCTTGTTTTGTCACCGAGCGTTTGACAGCGTGTGTTCAGCTTGATGTGCAGTGGAGCTTTACACCAGACATAGTTACATTTTGGTCTCATCTGACCAAAGAATCTTCTTCATAAAGTCCTTCATACTGTCCACAGTTGATTCATAGCGTGGAGAATATTCCACAGTAACATGTCCTGGGTTTCAAACACCTCTTTAAATCTTAGTCTGGCCGCGTGGTTAGAAAGCAAGGCAGAGAGACGATGGAGTCGAGGTTATGATCCTTGACCCTTATGATTGACAGAAGTGACAATTTGATCTTCCTCCTTCTCTCTCTCCTCTGGTCTGCGTCCATTTGGACGGCATCCAAAACCCATACGAAGAGAAAAACATAGGTTCTGATGTAACAGAGCTACTTTAACATGCTGCAACCACAGGCAGTGCGATTCAAAACGGTATTCAAAAGGAAACAAACAAACAAACAAAAAAAAAATAACATACTCTACAAACACAAACCCTTCTGTCAGCACAGACCCCAGTGAGTGCACTTTGCGTGCCATGAATGTCTGCCTATGTTTACACTGCAGGTTTGAAATGCGGTTAATTCCTGGAAGTCTCAAGAGTTGGCAGTGCAGAGCAGAGCAGCGGCCGCGGCCGCGCGGGCAGAGGAACCCGGGCTATAAATAGCTCCGCTGCAACAGGAGCTAACATTACAGGTCGGACTTTAAGTGGCTGCTGGCTAATAATTAATATCCATTATAGTGTCCACTTCTTAGGGCAGACTGGCTGCCAGAGGGAAACTCACTGATGCCTTTAATGGTTAATAAGGGACAGACTTGTTTTCACAAGCATTTTTTTCTAGAAAAAAAAACAGGAACAAAAACATCAATTGAGAATAAACTTTATCCAAACAGCTAGAAATGGCTGGAATAGGAGGAGAAACAACAGAGACAACTAAATAAAACAGGAGGAAAACATTGTACGTATATTTATATAGCTCCAGTTTCATCACACGTGAATCCTATAGTCAAACATGCCATTCGTGATGTGATTACATCATTCTCTTTGTGCTGCACAGAGCACAAAGGAAATTGAAGGAAACATTCATTCATCTGCTGGATCCTGCAGTTTCCTGCTGCTTGTAGCATGTCTTACTCCCACTTTTAAGAAACAAAAAAAAAAAACCTCTCACAACCTTGAGAGCTGGAGAGAATTGACCGCATGCGGAGAAACAACATCATTTCAGAGATAAAGCCTCCACATGCTGACGGAGTGGGAGTATAAAAACTATTGCCTGATTTGTAAGCAAGCGGTGCGCAACAGCTGCCGCCGTGAGCGGCCATCGTGACTGCAAAAGCCGCTCTCTTCAATTTTATTCAACCCTCTCCATGCTACGTGGTCGATGGCCACTTTTATTGTCTCATAAGTCAATTAGCCTCCTCAGGGGTGCCAGTTAATGGCTTCCATTCGCTGACAAACATCAGACAGCAGGGAGATGTCACCAAACACAGCTCTAGGTATTTCACTAAAAGCTGTGTCTCACATTTATGTGAGACACATAAATGTGAGTCTAAGCTCACATTTATGTCTAAGCTCACTTTGCATGAACATCGCTCAGTCTCGCACCGTGCACATAAATCAGTGTGGGCGCGTGAGTGCGTGTCTTGCAGAGACGACCGCGATGTAGTGAGCCGTTTGACACAAATATTCCGCAAACATTGGTCGGTGCGGGGATAACTGATCATGAGTCTGTCGAACCAGAGACACAAACATTTACAAGGTCAAGTGGTTATTTTTCTATCCATTGCAACTTCAAACTAAAGCCCAGATGCACCGCGATATTTGTGGTGTGTATTTTTTGCACATGGTGTTTTATTAACGTGACGCATAACTTTCAGAAGTTTTAACATAAAATAAAAAAAAAAAACATAACCAGAGTCATGCTGCATGAATCATTTCTGTGATGTAATGTAGACAGTGGTTGGAGGGGATAACTATTAATAAGGTATGAGAATAAAGAAGACACCAGAGATAGAAAAATAATGCAAATTAAATCATTTTTTTTTCCATCAATAAACTCAATGAAAACTTCATTAAGGAGCTCAAAACCAAAATTCAACTTTAAAATGTAAAGACCGCGTGAAGACCATTTACTTTTCTCCACTGCACAGCTCATAACGTCAGTGGCATTAGAAATGTCTGGCATCTTTGTGGCACCAGAAAATCTAATTTTCATCTCCGTATCGGGAGACACAAGCTTTTACATTTTCTCTGAGGCGTGCTTATGGGTTCAAATGACATACGCTTTCTCCAGGCAGGCCTCTCTGGACATGTTCTGTGCCAAAAGGTTAGACGCCAGGCTGAATAATTCCTCGGCCCATTCCTGTAGCAAGTAAACCAACAGCACGTCGTGTCAGCATATTTCTAGCATGTTCTTGCAGTTTCGTCACTTGCTTAATTTCAAAATGGCAACCTTGGCGATCTCCTCTTGAAAGGCCATGAAGTTCAGGTAGGTGATGTTGACCATGTCAGTGCCGCTAACCACAGTCAGCATCCTGTTCTCCAGCTTTCCTGGCAGTGTGCTGACGTCCAGCAATTCACGCAGCTTTGCGTCCTTTGGAGAAGAAACACACAAGGAAGCAGGAAAATAATCATTACAAAGAAAATCAATGGTTTAAGGTGTAAAATGCATTTTTATTATCAGATTTTTTCACTGTGGGGGAACCAGTCACCCAAAGACACATCCAAAATCCAGCAGGATAAACAAACCTGCTGTGGAGGAGAAAATGACGCTAAGCAGAACACGGAAAAGGGCGGCGAATGTTCTGTTGAGGAAGTGAGAGACAGTTCTGTGCTGTGTCATAAGATTTTGGATTTCAGAATAAAAACCCCCAAACGCTGAAACAAGACCTATCAGCGTCTAGAGCGCCGCCTCACCTGAGACTGATTTGGCTGATTAATGAGAGCTGCACTGTCTGCACCGACACTGTGGGAAGGTGGGAGGCATCACAGTACAAGAAGCAGTCATTTGATGTTTCACAACACTGACACCAACAAAACGCTAAATTGTAACTGAAGAACAGTACAACATTTTCGATCAGTCAGGCAGGATTGGGCTCCTATGATTGGCTTAAATTATTACAAGTATTTGGCTGGTAAAGTAATGAAAATCATTTTTCTTTTCCTGTAGTCAATAACTGGATCGACCAAAGAGCTCTGTTCTTTTAAAGCACTCTTTTGGGTTTAATGAAAGTCTGATAAACATATATATAATACTTTGATACATGATCAAGGGTAATCGAGTCATGTCTTTTCTCTTTTTTGTTGGATTCAAAACTACAAGATCTATCAAATAATCACGGTTTTCTCTTTTACCTCTCATAGAAGTTGAAAAAAGAAAAAACAAATCAGGTTACTTAAAAATTTAGAATCTAAAACATCTGGGGCATCTTTTCAGGGTCTTTTTCTGTCACTCATTCATTTGTATTGATGGACAGACAGAAAAATATTTCTCTCCGCTTCGAGAAAAAGCAGCACAACGCTTCCCCAAGGACCAGCGGAGCAATACGGTTTCTCAGAAGTCTTTTTTTTTTTTTTTTTTTTTTTTTTTTTAACAAAATCTTCGAGCTCATGAGAGCAGACAGTCTCCACCCTCAGCAAAGCAAAGTCCAGACTTAATTCGCCTCCACATTTGTCATCTGACAAATTCAGCAGCTTGTTTCAAGAAATCTCCTCTCTGCCAAAACAAAACAGAGGCTGATGGCAGCGGTCCAACTCGCAGAAAAATACTCAGGAGGTTTTGCTCTTTTTTTTTTTTCTCTAAGAACGGAAAAACTAATTTTAGCAAATATACATTTAGGTCCCTAATCTTTGGTGCAAATCCTAAAACGCAATCTGCAATGCCTCGGAGGCACAAGAAACGAGAATAACAACTTTCTTCCTCTCCCCTTTGCGGTTTAGTACGCAAGAGGCATGCAGACCGGGCGCTCTGGCTTAATTAACACAACAAAAAGCTTTGTAAAGGATTCTGCAGAGAAAGCAAATGAGCTCCCATTAATTTCAGCAATCAAAAACTGAGCATTGTGTCCTGTTGATAAACGTCCTCTACCCGTCCCTCGCGTCCGCAAATCAAAACGTCCCAGAATCACCCCACCCCGTCCAGGCCGTTATGACGTTATAAGACGAAACATTCCTCAATTTGCAGTTACAAAAAAAACATATACAGATATTTTCTATGGCGACCTCTCAATTCTAAGCAAACTGCTACAGAGGCTGATGGCAGCAGTCCAGCATCACAAATACTCAGACCAAACCTTCTGAGTATTTGTCTCCACTCAGAGAGACAAATACTGTGTACAAAATGCTTGTTGTGCATTATTTGCAGGCTCGAATTGCATGGTTCCAGTGTTGAAGCGATAAACAAACACATGTTCTCATTCAAATATGAATCCATCAACCTCCACTTAGGTATTCTGTATGCCACCAGCTGCATGCGAATGTGTAAAACCCACTTGCAATTTGCTTCAGCAAACAATGCTAAAGCACACGCAGAGGAGCGCCGCGGACGGCTGCCAAGGATGAACAGCTTCTGAGAACAGATAAGATGACAGTAAGATGCATATTTCATTTATTACGGCACTTGAACGTCAATACAATGCGATTCTGTTTCAAATCTACTCGCAGCCATTAGCCGGACATGCTGCTCGTCTCCTAGTGTGCAGTCAGTGCAGTTAGACTGGCAGGAAGCTGCAGGCACTTAAGGCAATCTGAGAAACCTCAGCAACTGTGATGGAAAAGATGAAGTCAGGCAGGTGGACCATGTTGGGGGGAGGAGTGAGGCAATGCAGAAAAGCATGGATAATGCCATGGCATGAAAGCAGCAAAAGGAGGGGAAGGGGGGGGGGGGGGGCTCATTCATGTGAACGAAATGTAATTTCCTACTGGTGCATTCATAGAGACTTTAGAGGCAGGCCTCAGGTCCCAGTTACCACAAGACTGGAAGTTTAGATCAAGCAGAGGGGAGTGGGAGGGTTGGGAAAATTTCTTTGAGAGCTTTGAAAGTCCACAGTCTCCAGAGTGCATGTGTGCACGAATGTTTGGTGCATCCGTGTATCCATGGATGCCGCAGTGCGATTCATCTGGCGCTCGTGACGCGGGCAAGCAGCTGCTGTTAGCAGCATGCGAACTCCTTTCAGACACTGCCGAGCGAGGAAGAAAACAGACTCTTCCTGCCTGCATTAGTTTTGTCACAAGGCCCCACCTGTCACCAGGCCTGCGCTCAAACTGTGTCACGCTCTCCCGAACACAAGGAAGGGATTCAGACTGGCAACGGGAAACCGGGAACACAACAGGTCGTTAAGTCCGGAGCACGGCACTTGTCCCGCCTCACGCGCGGATACACGCACGCACATGCTCACGGCAGCTTTGATACACACACACGCACACGCAAACAGTCACACACTTTCAAAAGACTAAAACTGTGCCTTCAGAGAAAGGCAGTCACACACACACACACACACAACTGAGGATGCTGTTTGTGCTGCTAAATATGCACACAAAGGCAAGAGATCAAAGGAAATGTCAACATGAATGATTGATTGACCGATCTAAAAATATATATGGCACATCAACAAGAGGAGCTCGTGTGTAAAATGGCACCAATTTCAAGTTTTCGTGTTAAACCTTACAGCATTCATTCAGAAAATAATTGAAACAAAAGGGCGGGAGGGTTCTTATTGGAAGACAAAAATAGTTTGTGTGAAAAGACTTTTGCTTGGTGTACACTGAACATGTTCACCGCGGGCCCTTCATACCAGGCTGAGTGGGACAGAACAAGGATGAGCTGCAAGGATGAGCTACATATGAAGTGTTATTCTAAAGTGCATTGCTCTCCTTGAACAAAATGTGATCCCTGTGTTTTATTACTGCAGTGTCTTGATTGGTCGTGCCGACTGATGCTAAAATGAAAATCTCTCTCTCTCTCTTAAACAAAAAAAAAAAAAAAAAAAAAAAGCTTCACATGGCATTGGGTTTCCAATAGAAAGGAAACTATTCCAAATTGCAAATAATTTAATCTCTGTGTTTTTCAAGCTGCAACACAAATGCAAAAAAACTTGACATGCTGTCACCAAGAAATCCAGAGCTGATGCTTTGTGATGAGAACGGAAGAAAAACTACGGGGAGGAAAAAAAGCACAAGCAGTGGCTTCCAGGTTTTAGAATTATGCAGAAATTGGAGCAAGCCTCAAAACACAACAAAAGAACTCCAGGCGTGGTGAGATCAGCTCAAAGTGATCAGCACGTAGACGGGGATTTTGGTGTTCATGATTCGGACTACTCTTTCCAGTCTGCACACTGTGCAGGATAAAATTAATCGCACGGCGTGTTCTCCTTGTGCTGCTGAAAACCTAATAATAAGCTGGTAAAAATACAAATATGCAATAACAGAACAGACTGCATGAAAAGGCTTTCATGCAGATGTGATGCCAGTGGTGACCAGGAAAGCAGCAGAAAATAAACAGGCCTCAGGAGGTTCAATGTACGTAAAAGCTGACTGGTTTTCCTGGAAGTTTTTTTTCCAGAAGGTGTTAGTTTGGATTATTTGCAATGAGGTTCTAAAAATTACCATCATGTACTAGTAGGAAAATGTCGTCTCTCAGTGAGGGAGTCGTAAAGTAACAAAATCCTCAGAGAGGTGCAAAGATATTTAAAAACTGTCTGTTTTTTTTAGCCAAATGAAACCATTTATATTTGTAAAAAACAACCGCATGTCAGCTGATTCGACAAATCGGCACTTTTGTAAAATCTAGGTCTGACTTGCAAATTAGCTTCCACTAGTCTGTGAATGTACTTCCGTTTTCCAGAACGTCAACAGAGGCGACATCTTTCTAAAACAGTTAACAGAGCAAAGCTGTACTTGTATAAAAAATATTCTGACGAAATTAAAAACAGTACGAGTTCCACAAAACTACTTTTTGACAGAAAGATTTTAATTTGTTTACCCTCTACAAAAAAAAACTAACAATCCTAAACGACAATAAGGTGACGCCACTTTCATGCATTTGTGTGGCGTTTTGCATTCCTTGCTAACCAGCCTGGGTGACTCACAGAGACTCCAGAGGATTTTGCACTCGGTAAAGCTAATCCTAAAATGACTCCCTCTCTTGGTGATGCAGTCATTTATTTAAGAGGGTTATGCTGCATCTGCAGAGCATGTATTAAACATTAGCCACATCACAACTTACACAGACAGAAAGCGCAGAAACGCTAATCCCATTAAAAGAAGGAGCCCCGTTTCTGCCACCGTGCCGAAGCCGGCCTTTCTTCCTATCACGCACACGAAGTCACATGGACAACCCAGACATGTGTGTCCAGTCAGTGACTTCACAAAGTCCATGCACGCAAGATGCAAATTACTGCATCTAAACTGCTTCATGTGCTGCTTTGAGTACAGTACTAAAACGCAGAGCTTAGCAATAAAAGATTAGCAGCATGTGTGGAATTTGCAATGCTTAAAACGTTCAAATGAATGAATAAATAAATGCCAACAAGTTGCTCACACGAAATAGGGCGTATATGTTAAAATTAGACAAAACAAGAGTGGAGATTTACAGCACTGAGCGTTTCAGCTGAAAGGACACCATGTATCTCAGCTTTAAAGCATTTTGCTGAACAAACAACTCTGCGGTTCAGCCTCTGTAGTAGCAGCGTTTTGTATCAGAACGCTGCACTTTCCTACTGTAAACTTTCTCAGTGTGAAAGTCCCTCCGCTAACTTTTGTGTGTCAGGGGTGGAACACAGGCATAAAAAAGCCGCCGAAGGATGAAACACAGATGAGAGCTTCGCAAACGGCCGGGCTGTAAACATGATCAAAGAATATGCATGAGAAAGCGAAGGGGGGGGTGCAAGGGAATCAGAGGGAACCGAATCAAAGACTGCCTGTCTTTGATTCCAGGGCTTTCACCTCTTTCTCTCCTCTGCTGCCTGAATCCTGTATTCGGTCCCATCCCCTTATCTCTGAGGCAAATTGTTTCTGCTTCTTTTTATTATTCGCGTGTATTCATAATTCATTTGAGCCCTCAAGAGTCAGGGGAGGCTGACCACCGCAGTTTTATGAGGCGGAGAATTACCCAGAGGGCTAGGAGTGAAAGGTCAGAGCCAGTCAAGTCATCAGTCAGCTCTCTGGTGATGCATTACTGACCACAGAACCGGCCACTGGCGAGCTGCGTGGCCGGCTTTATGCTCTGCAGATTCAAATCACAAAACGCCTTTTCTTTTCAGACTTTTGAGTTTTTCAGGTGTGTTTTCATTCAGCAACATTGTGCAATTTGAACTAGAATCTGCTTCGTAGCAGTAAATTACTGAATTTTGCAAAAGAGAACAAACACGGCTTTTTAAATGACCCATCATCAAAGGAACGGCGCCCGGAAAAACTATTCACACTCCCTGATGAGTCTTTTCAGGAATTTAGTGTAATGTACAAAGACAAAGTACAGCAAACTTATAAAGTGGAGATTTTTTTTTGCCTTAACAGTGTTCAATACATTTGTATTTGCCCTTTTTATTCAGTTATTTGTCAAATTAACAATAGCTGCACACCTTTAAGGGGCTGACTGTGAAATTTGCACATTAGAGGATGAAGGTTTTGCCCTTTCTTTGTCACAAATTATCAACCTTCTCTGTCGCTGTTGAAGAAAATCATCCCCACATTATGACACTTTCACCAACATATTTCACAGATATGTTCAGTTTTGTCTGATCCAACTAAAACAGTTTCTTCCACCTCTTTTCTGAGCCCAGATGAGTCGTGGCAAACTGCACAATTGTTCTTTCAACTGTTTGTCTTCCTGCCAGTTATCCAAAAATGATAAATTAGTAAAACACAAGGACAACAGGTTTGGCCACCTGAGCTATGGATGTCGCCTACTGCTTGATGTGAGTTCCTTTTAGTCGTGCCTCTCTTATCCTGGATGATTGAACAGTGCTCATTGAAAATGTCAAAACAACCTTTATTATTTCCTGATAATCCAAGCCTGTTTTAAACTTCTCAACTAATTTCTCTGAGACGTGTCTGGTGTGTTCTTCGGCCCTTATGTCTTTATTTGCGACCTGCTCAGTAACATTAAATAAAATCCCAGTGACATATATTTTGACATTTGTGGTTGCAATGGGACAAAATCTAAAAGCACTGCACACACTTCCTCTTTCTTTGCACATTAACTTGAAGGAGGCATTTAAAATAACATTAACCCAATCATAATTAAAGTTGCCCTCCCCCTCATCATGAGCACTAAAGTCGAATGCATTTGCTCGCTGTGGTGTGTTAGTGGTGCTCAGTCAAGCATTGATGCACAGGTTGAGGAAACGCGTGGGAGGCGGCTGGAAGCTCATATAGACTTAACAATCCCTCATTGCGGCTCTTCAATTGGGACATTTCATTAACCCTGGCGCACGGAGACATGAAACATGAGATGGAGGGGCGGACAGAGGGAGTGCTGGGGGCAGATAAGCACACTATTTTCAAAATGACAGAGTATCAGCAATAACTTGTCCTGACAGCCACTCATCTACATGTGTTGGGGAAAATACCTAATGTCCTCCTACGATAATCAACTCGTGGTACAGTGGAGCCGAGCATCGCAGACTTTGATGTTATAGTGGGAAGCTAATTTTTAGAAAGACGAGTTAAAAAGCTCAGTATATCTTCCGCTATCATGAATATTTCAATAACAAACTCGGCGAACTTATTACAGTCATCTCTCTTGCAGATCAGACATCGTTCGAATGTAGCACAAGGCTTCAGTCCCACTTTCATTACATCTGCAGTGCGGCTTGACTAAACACTCAAGGTAATAAAAGAACTGGTGTTGTGGCTCCAAAGTTTTAGAACTTATGAATTTGTAAATCCACTAATTATTTCACTCTGCAACAGGAAGAATTTATTGCATGATCATGAGAGGATAATTCATCTGTTTGAAACTCACTTCTCCTTTCAGATTCCTCCACCTTAAGTTCAGAGCATATTAGATTTTTTTGTTGTTGTTGCTTTTTGCCTCCACTAGATGATCAATATATAAAAAACCCGATTGTCTTTGCTGGTGCAAAAGAATACTAGGGTCACTGTGGAGAAAAACAAAATGTATTTTAGAATTTAATTTTAGTATTCTAAGAAAAGCATCAGAATTCTTCAGCCTTTTTTCAACAAATGATGATGAACGGCGTCACAGTAATTTTATTTAGAAGCGCACTTCCAACCTAGGCCAGCAGATGGCAGCACTTTAGGACTGGTTGCTAATCAACTCCCAAGGAAAAGAATGTTTTTCCAACGGTACCAATGACATC
>VMRN01000001.1:13169160-13322572 GCA_010277015.1 Poeciliopsis turrubarensis
CAGTAACTAACATATCTGACTGAACTGTCCACCAGTGATCGCTGCATGATGCATTGTCTTTATGTCTTTGTTTGCATGCATCGGTACCAAGGTAAGCCCAGGGTGAGATCCAACCCCGTCATTCGCACTGTTCTGTAAATATGTGTGACTGAGTGATGCATTAAAAATGAAGAACGAACAAGATCATCCTCGAATATGGTAGAAAAAATATGTCCTAGATTTTTTTTTAAACAAATGGATCCAAGTACAAACTGTTGGTTGTTAAATTAGACAGAAAACAGTGGGAGTACTCAGTCTTGAGGCATGTAATGAATGAGAAAAAATAAATTTTTCCAATTTTGACCTATTGAACATGGGAAATGTGGCCCATCTTTTGAAATTGATCTCTAGTAGCTCTGTTGAAAAACACGTAGAAAAAAAACAGAGTAATAAATATAAGTGGATATTTACTATTTAACGCTAAAGTGAAAAATTCTCAAAACTGTATTATAATTTAGGTTTTTTTAGCAGTAGGAATATCTCCTGCTTTTCTGCATTAAGAAAAATGGGCCATTAAATCATGTTTTACATTTTTAATTTATAATTCTGTGAAACACTGATTCTGTGAAACTGTGTTTTTATATTGAAAGGTGTCATACTATGAGAATCTATCTTAATTCAATCCATCTGTGCGTGCAGCTCTACAGCAAATTAGCGTTTTAAGATTTTAGTTGGTACAATCTTACCAACTAGGAAATAAGGCTGCCTAGTAGAAATAAGGCTGCCAGCTCACATTAAGACACAAGCTTGCAAGTCGAGACGTAAAAATAATGAATCGAAAATGAATCCCAAAGCTCTTCTGTTCTCAGGAATGCCACCTGCACAAAAAAAACTTAAAAAAAAAAACAAACTCTGACAACGCTTCTTGTGTGCCGCAGCAGACCGACGGCTTTCTTGACACACACTCAAGCATATGTTCACATAAAAAGCTGCAATTATGTAGGTTTGTGTTCGCCTCGATTCGAAGAAGAGAGAATAAACAGAACAAAAGCTGGAGGACGACTCCCACTGCGTGTGAATCACTCTGAGGGAAAGACGGAGAGACAGGAGGGGGCAAGGGGCGAGCTTGATGAGGTGGAAGAAGTCTACCTGGCATGCACTCTTCCTCTATCTGACTGAGCTCGCATGAGGCAGACAGGAAGGGAACGGCAAAGACAGGGGAGCGCTGACCTCAGACATTCATGCCACACAAACTCCAGCAGGAGAAAAAAATAATCAGCTGCTGTGATTCGCAAGTTCCTCATTAGAACAAGCGCTGAGCAGAGCTTGGAGCGCAGCAACACACCAGTCAAACAGCCAAAAAAGAAAACTCTCACAGCTCACTAGGGTTAAATGTTTAATGAGGTATGAAAAGTGTTATTGTGCAATCAAATCCGGTATTGCCAGAAAATTGAGACCTTTAAAAAAGACAGAATGGATGCAGAAGTTGGGGAATGATTAAAATAGCTATGAGTTTCCCCACAATAAAAGACAAAAGAAGAGGAAAAAACTTGAGTTAAGTAAGTTTCTAATTGCGTCTTATACTTTACTTGTGCTGTGCTCAAATGCATGTTTTGCATGTCGTAAGTATTCTGTTCATTTCTTTCACAAACTCTGTCTGGTTCAGTCCCATCAGTGGTTCATCCACATTGTAAGGTGGATGAACTCCGTCCTGTTCAGGCTGTCCATGGCGCTCCGCTCTATCAGCAGGGGCGCTAAAACGTCTCCCAGGTGCCAGAAACTGGCAGGTATGTAAATATGGCAATTATCCTTCAGTCACACCACAGCTCTAATTTTGTGAAAGCAGGCTTCAGTAAAGGTAGGGGAATGCTAACCGCTGGTGAGATTACATACAGTGCCTACACGCCGGGAACGGCACATGAATGGCATTCGAGAAGACGCAGATTCACGCCCACACAAAGACTAATGAACACGCTCGATGCAGAAATAGACATGCAGGAGAAGCAGCCAAGACACTGGTGAAAAATCCACATTTCTGCTGCCTCGTTTAGCCCCCTAGAAAAGCAAAATGTTCGCATACACGATGTTCTGATAGACAAAACTACTGAAATTCAACATTAGTAGATAAAAACCATGTTTGTGC
This sequence comes from Poeciliopsis turrubarensis, assembly GCA_010277015.1. NCBI lineage: Eukaryota > Metazoa > Chordata > Actinopteri > Cyprinodontiformes > Poeciliidae > Poeciliopsis > Poeciliopsis turrubarensis. The sequence goes on from VMRN01000001.1 coordinate 13,171,283, forward strand.
CTTCACATCAACGAATTTGCCTGCTGCTACAGGAATCTAATTTTCCCTTTAGAACATCTACTACAATAAATAGATTCCGTTTTAACGCTACTAGAGTCTTGAAGAATCATGAGCGCATTTTTTATGGCCTAATAATGTAAAAACAAGACTTAAATCGTAAATCATATTTGTCTTTGATGCAAGGATCTTTCCCGGAAAAGTTCAAATAATCCACACAACCAGTTTGCATTATAGTTGTCCTGATAAAATCCCTATTATGTTATCTTTTTTTTTTACATCATTGGTATCAGAGTCCTTACACTGGTTAAAGAATCTGTTTTTTCACTATTTTTAATGACTGATAGAGACTCCTAAGACAAGATGATACACAGAATTGGACTTATGAGAACAAGATGAGATTTTTTGAGGGGCTACCAGCTTAATGCTTTGAACACTGAGCTTTTTTTTTTTTTTTTTTTACAGCTGTTGCAAATCATTCTTACCGTGTATTAGAGATAAAAAGCCCTAACTGGAATAATCCATATATTACAATGCTACACTGGGACAGTAATGAAGTGATTTAGGTCCATCAAACAGAATTTTCAGAGTTGTGAAGAGAAAAAAAAAAAAAAAGCCACAAACAAAAACCAACTTCACTTTTGAAAAGTGAAGCCAACAGACTGTTTAAAGAGCATTCTGGCTTGTGTTAATGTTATTGAGACAAGTCGAGCGTCATCACACCCCTCCATGAAGAAAACCTTCTATTCTGCTGAGTGTCCTGGAAAAAAAGGGCCCCTTGCAGCATTTGTTCCTCCCTGTGGCACTGTGCTAGGGGCCCTCTACCACACAGGGGTCATGTAGAGTCAGTCCCACCAGGGAAAACGTGCACAGGGAGGTCGGGGAATTAATAATTCATGAGTTCCTTGCGCTTTCGGCTATGAATGTTCTTCCATTGTTGGTGCAGTGACGAGGCGGCATATGTTCCCCCCCCCTTTTCTTGTTTCCATTACTCTTTTGAGTTACACTTCTCCATTTTTGCTCCATCTTACCAACAGCACATCATGAGCTGTGCCTTTACTATGCAGAGGACACTAAGCAGATTCCAGACCCAGTGACAACTTCAGTAATTCTGGCCAGAGTCAATTGGGTTTATTTGGAGACATTCCTGCAGGGATACAGTGGAGGGCTGCGTAACATCAGGAAGAGTCAGCAAACTGTTCAAAGTAATAGTGGAGCTGAAGAGAAGGAGCTGTGCTTTGTCTTTCTGCTGACAGCGGATTTGGAGGTTTCCTCTGATTTGTACTAGTGTACACAGTAGTGCAATAAAAAACTAACAATTAAGTTAAGATATATTTCAGTAATGGACAAGTTGATTACCAATATGAAGATATACCAAGATTTTATCGAGTCAAGGTTTTGACACGGCAAAAATATTTATTTCCATGGCCTTGTAATCAAATGAGAAAGTGCCGCAGTGATCAAAGTGGTTGATGAATCAAAGGGTGATACAACACTGACGGTCAGCTGGCTGAAAGAAGACCAGTACATTTCCCCCTTAATTAAAACATAGACTGATGATCATGCAACATTCTGCATAACAAGCACTGAAAAACTATTAAATTCACGAGCTCCATCCTGTGTTAAAAACGCAATAAATAAATGCTGGTGACCACATTACAGCAAGTAAAATAAACCCTACGTCATATTTTAAAACAGTAAGAAAAAAAAAAAAAATTTATTAGTAATAATAATTTCACACAGGCCTGTAATTTCATACAAGCTCATGGATTCGGGAAATTTTGGTAAACACACCTTTTACTGGAAGCAAAATTGTGTTTCCTGGTGTAAAGTTTAATTTTATCAATAACTGTCAAGCATTGAAGGTGGTAATTATTGCATTGCACTTTTTTCAAAGGGACGTGGGTGCAAAGGGGAACTTTGACCAAAGCTTTAAGCTTTTCAAATGGAAACGTGGATGTGGACTCGGAGGACGACTCTGTACCATGTTGATGTTGAAATGAGACGGTCACTGCAGGCTTTTGTAATATGAAGTTCAATTTACAGAATGGTGAGCTGTGATATCACCAGAACAACACTTCTGCTCATAGTTGTTCAACGTCGAGGACAAATCCTTAACTCAGAACTTTGAAAAAGTCACCAAATCTCTGAATCTGATTTCTATTTTTCTAACAAATCCTGCAGAAATTGTTTTACATCAGAGACTGACAAGCCAGCTCAGCCACTCCAGTTCCACGTACTGGGGAAGACGTTTATGACGGGACATGCACTAGCTCTACTAATTTGTCTTTGAAATCCCCGACTAAATATTTGGGAGTCCTAGCTGAGAAATGTGCAGCTGTGATTTTAGTCCTTTGTCTATAGTCATCGTTTAGCCTCTTGCCATCATTAGCTCGCCCGTGACACAAAGAGCCTGCTGTCCCGATATCCTCAGACCATCTGCCAGCCCAGGCCATGCCAGCCGCTAACCAACCAGCCACCTTCACCCCTCACATAATGCTCCATTTGGTGTGGCATCTGTGTGCTCCACTGATGCGCCAACAAGGACTTGCCGAATGTTTAAACAAGCCTTTGGATATTTTTACGACACTCAACTGGTGACTTTATCTGTGGTCTGTTTGCTTTTAATCCGGGGGAAAATTCTGTCACAATGACACGATCCATGTTGAAGAATCTGCCATGTCTCATTGATCATGATGCCGGGAGTGATTTTTCATCAAATATGATTATATTATGTATAATATGTGTTTGTTCACAAGAGAGACTTATGGTACCAGCCTGAATGTCTCCAGAAGCTGACATGGTCATTCTTTGGTGCGTTCCCCTATAGAAACGCCTTGGGGATGGAAATTTAATCGCAAGAAATAGTTTTTCACACAATGGAATAAAATGCTTTCTCTCCTATTTCTTAGTTTCACTGATATACATGGAAATGGTTGGTCTCATACTGGATAATGGAAAAGATACTGACAAAAAAGGAAAGAAGAAACACTAAAAGAGAGAGAAAAAAAAATCCTTTTTGTCATTTAGGCTTTTCTACACAAAAAAGAATGAGCTTAAATTTGCAGGAAGTAATCATGTTTTTTTTTTCTTTCTTTACAAAAGAAAGCTGTCAGACTCTGTGCAAAGTGCTACATTTCAGTCTCTCAGAAACACCTGCTGTCCACAGCGGAAATGGAGCATTTCCAACAAAACAAATGGCTGCACAAAAAACATGCCCAGAAATAAAAAAAAAAAAAAAACATGCCCAGAAAGTAAAATCATTCAGAAGAAAAATGGCCCAGTATTGAAGATCTTTGACTCAAAACTTACTTAACTCGTTATTTAACTGGTAATAAAATTAGAAATTCACAAAAAAGGCAAATGGTTTTCCGCCTTCATTTACCAAGAACCTTGAGAAAGGAAATAGTTCAAGAGAGCTTTGTGGTCTCTGGGGCAGCAGCGTTAAAAGCCAGACGTTTTCTCTACAAACCCTTTTGAGATTTAGTATTGAAAACCTATTAAGTCTTTGGCCTGCTGATGTGGTTGGAAGGGACAAAGGTCACCTGTCACTATACATCTTGGAACCAGAGAGGTTCTCTCTAATGACACAGACACACACACGCACACACACACACACATTCCTGCACATTTGTGGGCAAAGCCAGAAAATGATTTTATAAGAACTCCTTCCCATGTGTGCTACATCTAACGGTCTCACTTATGTGATTGATGAAGTTAGGGAATGACCTGTGCGACAGAGGCAGCAATTAAAAATATTCCCCCAAGCTCCTTTCTCATCTCGTCCACAGTTCATTATCTGCGCACATATATCTGTAATTCAGAGATGGAAGATGAGAATGCAGATGAAACCATGGTGAAGATGTTCGTCGTTGCAATTAAATGTGAACAAATTCGAGGGGAAAAGAGAGTGACCTGTTTTTGCTTGCACTATTATATCATCTGCCATTGAAGTCCGGTTTTCAAAAATAATGAGACATTTGCAAGTTTACTGATTGCAAGTATCCTTTCATTAAAGCTGCTTTAATAGTATTCGTAATCATTGCCAGAATAATTTAGGTTAAAACTCTCCGACAAAGATTGAAATCGTTTAAGTTGTTTGCTTCTCAACACTACTAACACAGAGAGGTTATATTTGGAAACATGAGACAAAATGTAAACAAAGAAAGTTCAGTCAAATGGCATTTTCTTTAAATTTCTGCCTAGTTTCATAAGCATAGCTTGCTAAAATCCCTTATCTTCACGATATCTGAAGTTTTTTTTTTATTATTATAATGTTCCTTAAACCAAGAAGTTTGCCTCTGGTAACTAATGATAATAAAATCATTTAAAATGAACTCCAATTAAAAATGCACATTTGACCTATTTTAGGTACATTTCTTAGCAAAAAACTGATGTGTAGAAGATTATTTATACCCTTATTTATAGAAAGAGATGGAAAAAATTGGCATTATAGTTCCTTCATATGTACTAGATGAAAAACCTGAGCCATAACGTTGTTTTTTTTTTTTTTTTTTTTTTTAAATCAATGCTTTATTGCAACCATCAAATGTCAATACCTTTAACTTTTGTATACTGTCAATCTTATTGGATTTTTCTCGATGCTAGTATTCACTGCTGTGCAGCAGCAGCTGAAAATGTCAACCTGTTCCAGGATGGCTAAGAAATTCATATTGATTTTAGATGTCAGTGCATCAAAGATCCTGCAATGACATAAATGTTTAGGTAGAAAGAAAGAGCGCAGAGATTTGTACGTGTCCTGAGTTCGTCGTCGAGGTTAATCCTCTGCTTTCAAAGGAAAAGCTCCCTTTTCCTCTGATTTGCTCTCATAAAATCAGGCCCAACAACACAATAGGCTGTGCTGTGAGTATCGATGCGTCCATTATTGTTTTGGCGTAATTTTATCAGCTGGTATTAGAGAGGCATAATTATCCAACATAATTACATTGATTGACCTTTTGAGAAGCTCATTTAAAATCAGGTCCTCCCAATCACAATGTGGCCATAACAAAAACCAATAGCACAGAGATGAGAGTGTTATTTATCAAAAGTTTGTGAGGTTAAATCAGTAGGCCCCGGGGACTCGAACATCGGCATTCACATCATCAATTGGGAGCCCCACCTGACTTAGAAAACACTCAGTTGTTCAATGTATTGATAATGACATATCGATCGAAGTGCACGGAAGAACAGTTGCATCAAGACGAGTCAATAAAATCTCCCCCCAAATGCCACCGATGGTGTAATTTTAGAACATCACCTGTCTGGAAAAAAGACACACACAAATAAATGGTAAGATTAACGTCTGTTTTAGTCTGCAGGACTGACTGCCAACCCAAGATTATTGTAGCTGGAGACAACTAACCTACCTTATCTGAAACTTATCTAGACTAAAATAGCCTTGTTGTTGAAAACAAATGATTTGTCAAACTGTAAATGTAATCCATTAAGATAAAAAGATTAGATTGAGTAATAATAAAATAACATGACCGAGTTTGTTCTGTCTAGACATTAAGTATGGACTGAACTTTTGCTGCCACCTGGGATTTAATGAATCTGTCTGCATCAACAGACAGATTCATTAAATCTCATCAAACGCTGACTTTTAACTGGCGTCAAACTTCCCAGTGTAGTTTGAGAGCTGCTGCCTTCCCTGGTTCTTATTTGATCAGCTCCTCTTCCACTGGGATGACTGTTTGCTGGGTTAACAAAATGCCACATCTGATTTCACTGCAGGCATCAAGTGACTTGAAGAAGGGCGCCGAGGCCCACTAGAACAGACTGACGCCAGCATGGTGACTAAAGAAAAGAACGACGGCGTGCCAGGAGCCCAACAGACTGGCACTGCGTTTTTTAAACCTTAATATTTCACCGTTATGTTCTATAATCGACTATGGATTATGAGACTGAGTTGTGTATCACTTCTCTTCCACTTTGAAAGGCATTTCTTTTCTATTCGAGGCAGCCAGAGTTGAGTTGGGGGAACAAAAAAAATCCCAAAGTGGTCAAAGACAAAATCAAACACAATTGTGAGAAAATCTTAAAATGACCTCTCAATTCTGGATGTCATTGCACATTTGTGAGGTTATACAATTTATATATTTTTAAATAGATGCAAAACAAAGAATATGGATTTGCAAAAGACTGTTCTGGAGTTTTTGCAGCAAGACGCCAATATCTGGATACATGTATGATTCCAGCCTCCTTTTTCATCCTCCTCAACTCTATTTCAACCGCTCATTCATTCAGCCAGTCATCTTGATCCACCAGCTCATTCTTGTGTTTTGCTGAGAACAGAAGAGCTCCTTTAGAGGTCCAAAGACAGGCTGTGGACGTCGCCTTCGATTTCTCAGTGGGTGATAATGAGATGGCCTGCTTCACACTTGGGGAATTCATCTGCGTGTGGGAATTACCTATGTAATTGACTGAAGAATCAAACCCGAACCCATCAGGCTCCATCACGTTAGCCGTTTCTTTTCTTCTTTGCAACATTGCCTCTGCTCTTATCCCCTGCTCACCGGGAGCTTACATCAATCCGTGCAGCTGATCAATTTCCTGCCCATGGCTGATGACGAATGGATGCAGTTTCTTTAATGAAACTCCATCAGTCAATGTGCCCGTTTACTTTAATCACCTCTTACTGCAACCTGCCATTTGCCCCGTGGCCAGATGAAAACGACGGCAAAGAGCGATTATATCCAATCTCTTCTTCACATATTGGCACCGACTGAACTAACTAGTGTGTCAGATTGAAAGTGACAGACTAACCATGAAGCGGTAAAGACAGCCAAATGGGAAGAGACGATACATATTTTTACAACGCAACCCATAAGAGACGTAGGCAGGACTGTGTCTGTGCCGCCTCCTGTGTGGTTAGAGCAGAGCATGCAGCGGCGTGGAAACTTGATATTTTATGTCTTGATATTTCATGTCTAAATACACAAATAGAAAAAACAATTAATGATTTATTATTCATTCACATTCCCCACCTTTCCCTCCTTGTAATCTTGTTGGGCTTAAAGTCTTAATGTTTATTTTTTTGATGTAACTAATTAATTTAAGCAGCCACCAATATTTTCTCATCTTAAAAACTGTATTCATTGGATAATGTTGAATTTGTTGCACTTGTGATAAAAAAAAAAAAAAAAAAAAAAAAAGTGGATGGATGGCTTTCTTTAAAGAATCATTTAAAAATGAAATATCACAGTGTTTTCCATTAGGGAACATTTGTAAAAGGCTTCATAACAATTACGCTGAGTTGAACCGTAATTACTCATGACGGTAAAGAGAAGCAAGCACGTTCAAACTAAGGCAGAGAAATATTTGGAAAATAAGAGCGTGCAGAAAGAGAAAAAAAAAATCATTAAAAATAGTAAACTAAGATTGAAATAATGTGTGCACAGAGAAGAGCAACACTATTTACAAGAAATGTAAAAACTATGCAAATATCAGCAAGGTCGTGCAAATGTTACTTGAAATTAGAATAACAGCGTGGATGGAAACGCTTATTGAGTTTGCTGGAAGCGGCGATGGGCATAAAGTCTGACAGCTGTAGGGAGGAAGGTTGTGCGATAACGCTCTTTTTTTTACACCGAGGATGCAGCAGTTTGACACTGAAAACGGGAGAAGGGGAGCAGAAGAGCGACCCTCGTCACCCCTCTATTGAGCAGCAGAGGAATTAGCTCATCTTAAACAAAGCAATGGTAGAGGAAATATTACAGAATCGCTTTAAAAGTAAATTTTTCTGTGGGGTTGTGTTTTAAAATTTAAGACAGTCCTAAGACAAATGAAAACATAAAGATTACCTCATCACTCCCGGTAGAATGGATCAGAACTGCATTTATTCATCTTATATAACAGTTTGAGACCATGAGCCGAAATGGTAGATGTGACAGTGGTAAAGGTTTACATTTATATTAGTGCTACACATTACATTACATTTTTGGCATATACTGACAATAACACCGTCACCAGATAGCTTTACGCACAGGCACAGACACAGACAGCAGTAAATCAATCATCATCTGAGTGGCTACTCTGTAATATGGCCCTAATGGATTTGGTAAAAATCCATCATATCGTATGATTTGGCATCAGCAGCATAGGCATAATTTCACAGCAAGACGAAAAAAAAGCATCATTTTTTTTTTTCTTCTTACGACCGGCTGTTGCAAAGCATATCTCCCCTTTCCCCATCAACTACACAACAACGCTCGTGTTGTCACACATTTTCATGTATATTAAGGTTTTTTTGTTTTTTTTTTACAGTGTGGTCTTGTCCAGGGTCACACAGAGGACCTGCCCACTCTTTAAATCAATGAATATGAGAGGCTGTGATTGTTGCAGCCGAGGTTCATGCTGTGACCCTCTTCCCGGTCAATATACACTGGACTGATTAGATGATGGAATAAACAGACCACACAGCGAGCTTTGTGCACCTTAAAAACACGAAACAAAGAGATTCAAAGCATTTACGTGGTCGTTCTTGAACATGAAAAGGAGGAAAATTATTTGACCTTGTTGCAAAACACGGGTCTCTGAGAGGTCGACAGTCCAAAAAGGAATGCCAGGACAATGCCATTTCACTGCTGCATGGTTACTGCGAGTGTGTTTTAATCACTATTCAAACATTTGATAAAACCGCTGCTTTGGATGCGAAATGAATAAGGCCTGTCAGACCGTTAGCTGCCAACCTGACAGAAGCTTTTTTTGTATTTTCAACGAACTCCCTGGTACTTGTTGCTGCGGCGGATTGAGCTGTCGTTGGCTGGCCATGCAGAGCAGGAGTGATAAAGACTTGCTGGCCTCTCCCAGATCCTGTTACATTCTCAGGGACACACAAGCTGGTCTGTGTTAAGAAGCAACCCTTGCTGTTGTAAGGTTACACTGCAACAAAGGTAGCAGCTACTTTCTCTCACCTCACAGTCAGAGATGAAGGAAACTAGCAGCTTATTAGAGGAGGAGACTTTCCTGCGTGGCACTGAATGTCTCTTTAAAAAGGAACAAAGAATGGCGTCACTCATTCATTTCAGCTACATGTTTGTTCTCAAGGACTTTTGATCTTTTTAAGTGTTTCTTCACACTTAAAGTGCCTCTTCATCCTCGTTTGTTCAACATTTCTTCACCAGAATCTTAATTTCTAGAAAGGTTCAACTTTAGGCTAATCGGTTTTCATATTTGCCTGCATTGTGTGGGGTGAAAACCTGAGCTGTCAATGTGTTTTACCAGTGATGCTAAGAGGGTACTTCCTCCTAGTGCAGAGCTTTTGCTGACCTTAAACCGTGGAGGTAAAGTATTAGTCCTATGCCCTCATGCACCCAGAATATTGAAATGTTTAACGCCTTTTAATCCTCAATTCATGCAGCAGAGCATCTCCTGAAAGCAGAAGTGTAACAATACCCTCACACATGTGTAAAATACCACACTAACATAACAGAGCTAAGCTAGCTGTAAAGTAAGATGTTCATAAAAGCGTGGAGATGTGCTTTATGGTCAGTGCTCAAGAGAAGGGAACATGTTGTGCAGGGACAGACTAATTTGTTGACTGAATGTAACATCACATAACCTCTCGGGTATTTGCAGACTTTCCTGTGCTCTCGCCATGACTTTAACATCGTGGCCTGACATTATTTTTAAAACACTGCGGAGATGCAACAACAGCTTTTCTAAGATCAATGCTAAAAGCTTCTATTTCCGGCATTAAAACCAACACACTGTTAAAAGCTGCTGGTATTCAGGTGCTAATAAAAAAAAAATTCTTTAATTACCTTCTTTAGTGAGAGAGTAACTAGTTGACAGGAAAGTGCTTAATTAAGATTTTCATGTCATAAAAATGTAACATCCCAAACCAAATTCTTGGCATATTTTGGGATGTTTTCTGTGTCTACATGAAATTAATGATGGGTGGTGCTGTGCTTTGATCAACCAACGTAAGCATGTGTGACTTATTTAGGAAGCTGTCGAACATAAAGCTCCTCTCTTTTTGAAACCGGCTTTTTAATCGGCCTTGATGAACACAGAGGGAGGACGCATGCTAATTAGCAGCCATAGCCACTGCTTTGTAAAACAAAGAACTCCAATTTCCTCCCAATTTATTATTTTTCCCCAGCCCACATATTTCTGCTCCCTGTGCAGGATGTGCTTCTGGACGCGTAATCGGAGTGGCAATAATAGCGAGCATTTCCTGCCGTGGAATGCGTTTTGCGCCATTTCGTCTGTCTTTCTGCAGCAAACGCATGAATCACGACGGAGCCGAAGCAGCCAGTGGGCAGGGTGGCAGGAGTTCATGTGAGGTCAGACGAGATTTTCACACACTGCGACAAGCCAGTGAACACGCTTGTGCATTCCAAAGCGCGACGGTGCGCAGACAGACATTCAGGTGTTGCACAGAAGCAATACATGACGACTTGAAGCCTCCGGAGAAGAAGCTCTACAAGACAGGAGATCAATATAAAAGATGTAAACAAAGCAAGCCTTTTCATGTGGAGCTCATTTCGGGTTCATCTGTAGGTAATGATGGGGCCCAAGTCTGGCGGCGTTGAGCTGAGACACAGGACCCTTGAGAAGCACAATAAAAGCACTTCTGAAGCTTTCGGTCGACACGCCGTCATAAGTCAAACCTCTCATCTCGCTCCAGTGAGTGTGGTCCTTTTCTGTAATTTGCATAAATAAATGAATGCTGCCGCAGCAGCAGCAGCTCCTAAGTGAAATCAGAGAGAAGCAGAAGATGACAGCAGAGAAGGAAAAAGTTCTCCAAATTCTCCAGTTTCTAATTTGTCTATTTTTAAAAAAAATATTATTTCAGCAGCTTTTTCTATGCCTAATATCTGTTTTTATTGGAAGGAATGGATGATCATTTTATTTTTCTTAGTTGTGCTGCTTTGTAATTTAATATGTGGGATATTTGACAAATCAGGAGAGTGTTAGCTTGGCAGAAGTGAATAATTAGGGATACTCTATAACACAAGTTTTATTCAGCTCAAGAATAAATTGGGCAAATCAACAATTTGTAATCTTTGGCGTATGGTTAAAAAGTAAAGAAAAAACAAGAAAACTGTAAGAGGGTAGAAACTAGAAAACGGAGTCTGTATCGTTTCTTCCTAAATGACACTTTGGACACCAGGACAGTTTATGTCAAACTGAATTGCTACAGAAAAAAAAAGTGATTTTCCTTTTAACTGCTGCAATTTCATCTTTTGAAGTCAGAGGTCAGACCGCTATATGTGGTATAAAATGAGACACAACGCTTTTGTTTTTCAACCATATTTTTAAATATCTATGCCTATATCTATATTTGTGCTTTTTCTGACACTAGTGGCTTCTATTTGCAGAAGAAAATAAATAAATAGGCAGAGAGAGAAGGCGAGAGACGAGGAGCAAAGGTCCTATCGTGGGGAATCGAATCCAGGACGGCTGTGTTGATGAGTAATGGCCTTACATATATGGGGCAGACACAAAGTGTCGCAGAAAACACTTGCTTTTTGCCAAAAATGCAAATGTCTAGTCTTGACACAGGAACACGGCACTTTGGTAATTCTAGTTCTTGGCTGAACCACTGGGGGAGGCAGCCGAGTTAGCCATTGTGACCAAATCATAAAACTCCTTCAGTTCGGCAAAATTTTAAAAAGTCCTTATCATCCAACCCTATAGGAAAGGAAAAAAGACAAAGTGAGGGTAACCTAAGGCCAAGACCTCGTTGCGTCAGTCCTTTCATCGTCTTCAACAAGTCAGATCTGATTAAAGGCCCCGCTTCTATGGCATGATGATGATGATGATGATGATGTCTTTAACTAAAAAGCTGAATAATCTTAGGACTCCGTCAAGTCTCTGGTTTAGGCCGGTGGCCGAGAAACTGATGGGTTGTTCAAGGAAAAGTCATGTGAAGACAAACAATGTCCGTGCTTCTCCACTGCCAAACAAATCTGTTCCAGATCAGTTCCCAAATGACTGACTGAAGCCCTGTAGTGGTCATTAGCGTGTCTCTGATGAAAGCTAAAAGCCGCAGCGTGGAATTGATAATGATGTTACGAAGGGGACTCATTCTTTTACGGTACTTGTTACTCTTGCAATACAAGTGTGAAGTTCAGCAGGGTTGGATGATGTGCGCCGATGTGACAACCAGTGAGAATATGAGGGTAAGATATTGTTGGAAGAAGAGTGAAGTGGATTTGTTGTGCCTTTATGTCAACACAAGAGAAATCACAATCTTGGAAAAAAAAAAAAGAAGCAGAAATTGGAATAAGTCAATCTCACCTTCAAAATACGTGAAGTTGTTGTGATATTCGTGCATCTTCTAGTGTCTTAAATTTCACTTTCACTTTTCTAATATGTCAGATTGTATAACTAATAGGACCCACTTTACAAGGAAAATGTGTAAAGGGGTCCATCTCTCCAGTAATCCTCTCACAACCTTCATTTTAACATGATTTTTAAGAAGTGTGAAGGAGACGTTAAAAAAAAAAAATCATAAAAGTGTGCCATACGAGTCTCACTCACATCTGTTTTTGACCTCACATAATCTTTCTGTGTCCGTCCTTCTTTCCGATAATCCTTCCTATAGCCTTCTGCTGAGCCGGCACCCAAAGGAAAAATCTTTCAGCCTTTGCTTTGGCTCTTTGAAATTGCCTTCATCTTCAGCAATCTCCTCAGAAGTCCCCCTTTTCTTCCTCCTCCTCCTCCTCCTCCTCCTCTCATGAACTCCTGAGACACTGTCTCGTCGGCGCTCGCATTTCAATGCCGAGGGTCCACAACTGCTTCATCTCCTAGTAATGGATTTTCAATGCTTTGACAATGAAGCATGTCACATGGTCGTGCCTTCTCTCTTGCGATATCTCTCCGTAAGCCGTTTAGAAATGCATGAATCTTCTCGTTCCCTCAAACTTCCCTTGCGCAAAGAGCTTTCCGATCAACCTCCACTCACCTCACTTTCATGCAGTCAACCTCAAAAAGCCGTTGCTGCCATCCAGTCTCGACATCCAAAAGCTTTTTGCAACTTATTTTTTCGAGAGGTGGGGATTAAGTGTTAAATTGTCATGCTGTGCCTCTACAAAATGGGTTTGTATACGTTTATTTACCAGTTGTACTCGCCATCTACACACAAAGCCCTGGACGTAGCAGGAAGATTGAAAATGGATTCATTTTTTTTTCATTATGCGCTCCAATCGTTAGTTTTATTTCAACACCAGCAGAGTCGCGCCATTTCCTGATTTAAACCAGGAGCTCCTTGTTGAATATCAGTTATTACATCCGGTTGAACCGATTTGAGTCTCATCTTATTATAACTCCCTGCTGGATAGATGCAGACAGCGTGTGATTCATGGTCAGACTGACACCTACACACAAAATTCATTTTCTCTGCAAAAATAAGCAACGTCGATGCCATCCAAAGCACCAGCACAGCATGTTAGCAATGTGGTTTCTCATGGAGACACTGGAAAAATGTTTTAATCTGCACCATCATCGCTGTAACATTTGCACTCCTAATAAAGAAGTCTGCAAAAGTCTTAGAAGAAGTGGTTGTTATGGCGACTGTGCAACTTGAAGATGCTATTTTTGCTGTAGTTTGTGAGCTTTGGAGACCTACTCCCTGGCAAGAGAAATTGAGATTTTCAAGGACCATTGTTTTTTTTTTTTTTTTTTTTTTAGATTTAATTGTTTTCAAGATTTTAATCAATGCTCTATGTTAGAAGTTTAAGTCGGTACCTATTTTCTTACGCTAATAAAATGGCATTTTCACTTGTCTTTCCTATTTTGTCCTTAAAAATAGAAAAACAATTACATCTCAGTAGATATAATCAAACTGCTTGATTTTTCAAAAACTTTCTTCCTTTGTTTATGAAGGATTGGTTGATTTTGAAGACGTTTTTGCACAGGTTTGTTTTTTTTGGGGTGCCAGTTATTTTTCTGGCTTTACTTAATAGTTTAGTGCAAAACAAAAATACATAGACATGGTAAACAACAGAAATCATTTATCTTACCTTCGGTGTTTTAGTGCACTTTCCATTTCTGGCGTCTTTTATGTACGTAATGTCCAGCAGGTCCGTGTCCTGAAACGTACCAGAAAACAGACATGTACTTTAAATATGGATTTTTAAAGGTTTCGAAGCTGTTTCAGAGTAAAAAGGAAAACGTTACATGTATTCAGGGTACTATGGCAGCATGGCTGAAATCATTTGAGGAACCCTCCTCAAATTCACCAACCACCTGTGCATGGTTTGTGCGTGTGTATGAGTGTGTGCACGCATAAGAAAAAGCAGGCAGTTGTATTAATCACATAGCTTCAAAATCCTAGGACGTATGACAGGAACTCAGTGAAAACAGAAGCTGCTTACATAAAACAACAATAGAATGAGCTTCTGTAAATACTCCCAAGTGCAGATACAATGACTTGCAATAAATATTCCCGGTAACTATGCAGAAATATAGATAGATCCCAAAATATTTCAAACAATGCTCAGCTGCTGCAGGAGGCCTTGCTGCAGCAACAGCTTGGTTGGTCTCAGCTGTGCGAGTGCTTGTTTGCACTCCAACCTTAATGAAGTCAGCTTCAAACATAAACCACAAAGATGGAATTTAAAAAAGGTCACTCCTGGTCCCATCTTGAGCCCTCTGAAGCCTCGCCTTTTCATCGTCGTCCGGCGTTTCTTAAGGAACCTTCTCACACAGCTTGTTGAAGAAACCAACCCTGGTCCACTGCAGCAGTTAAGAGTTAAAAAACGTTCGTATCATTTAAAAGTAACTTTCTGATGGGTTTCTTGGTTGATCTATACGACATGTTTTTTGTAAAATACATCTTTAGCTGACGACACAAGCCAAGAGTTCCAGTTTTCATCTCAACATTGACCCCACATGTAATGAAACTGCGTATTTTCATGCGATGTACTAATAAAAATATTTTTCCCATTCTCTCACATCAAATAAGACTAAATCTTTCCTGTTTTAATGCCAAAATGGAGAGGGAGATGCATTTTAGAGCTTTCTTTAAAGTGTGAAGTTCACATACTTTTTTTAATATTTAACAAAATTCTCTTTTGACTTGGTTTAAACGTATTGTGTACACGTTAATAAGATTTGTAATTGGGATGGTGCTTTCCAGCTTGCAATTGCAACTTTCTAACTGTTTGGCTCATAGGAGCCAAACATGTCTACTTTAGATCACTACTTGTAATTTTGGTCCTTTGCAACACTGGTGCACAATTTGTTGCATTTGGATGCTGGATAATGGTTTTGAACGAACTTGAGCTTTAATTTTAGTTTGAAGACTATTCCTCCATAAATTAGCTACCAAGCTTTAATGCACCATTGATCTGTTTATTCACCCATACTCTAAATGTGTTGGCATTTTTTTCTGGCACTGAAAATACCCAAAGTGCAACTGCCCAGACTGCAGTAACCACTTCCTAAATCAGTCTGAATTATCATAGTTTCCATTTTTCCAAAAGGAAACCAGGACATGAGGTGGAAAATTAACCAGAGTCAGCCATGAGTTCCCTTAGCATTATCTGAGGAGACAAGAACCAATGGAGGGGGGTCTGACTCTTATTTCAAGCCACAACATGTTTATCTGATCAACTGTGTGAGGTGGGTGGAAAATTGAACCTGACCATACTTCCTTATCTGCAGATGCATATATAGTGCATAATTTCATGTTTCCATCTTATTCGCATGTGAACGTGCCTGGAAGAAATGAGAATCACAAATAGTTGCAAGGGATAACAAACGTCACTCAACCCTTTTTCTTATTACAATATCAGAAATATAATAAACCCTGAAATAATTCTGGATAACTGCAAATTATTATTATTATTTTATCTGGATAACAGGGTTTCAAGGTTTCAAAGGAAAAGTTTTCATTTGGCCCATTTTAGATGCAGATATTTAAGACGATGCAGTTATGTGACTATGTGCTTCAAATGATGTGATGTACAAGCTCACATTTAGCATCCATTAGTCTGTCCCCGTTTGACCAGAAGGAGCCTTTGAGTCAAAGGTCAACACCTACACTGGGCCAGCCTTTGAAGTCTCTTTAGAGAGATGAAGCTCCACAGGAGGTCTTGGTGCAACCCTGCAACTTCAGGAAGTATCTTGCTGATAGAGTTCTTTTTTGTGCTTTCTGGCCCTGCAGAGCTAACATAGCTTTAATCTGGTTCAACGTCATCTGTTAGCCTCTAAAGTTGACTTCAAAAGAAGGTGAACAGCCTGTATGGGTTACAATCATGTTGTGTAGGTAACCACAATTATATTCTCAGCGCCATTTCCAGAATATCAGGCTCTGATTTGTGATTAAGGGTGTGAACTCTCACTGGTGTCATTGAAAACGAAATCTCTTTTCTTGACTTTGAAGCAGGTTAATTAAAGCCGTTTTTCAAACAAGTTCAGTCTTTGCTTCTCTGAGACGAGTTTTTGTTTTATCTTTTTCAGTTTCTTGGACATATGTTCTTTGTCTTTCCATTGAAGCCGTCTCTATCCATCGCTCTCCCCTCTGTGGCACGGTCTCTGATTTTCTTTCGGCTCTCCGGGCCTTTCTGTGTGTAACAAAAACTGTGAGCGCAGCTCGAAAGCCCATTAAGAACCGCGGCACGTCCAGGAAGCAAAGCGAGGCCGGCGGGGAGAGAAACAACCGAAATTAATGAACATGCTTAACCTGCGCTGGCCTTAGGCGCTGTTTTCTATGCCTGTTTGTGTCTGCAGTGGTACGCATCATTTGCAACAAGCTTCCTCCTCGAATGAAACACAGAACCAGTGGCAGGACCGTTTTCACCGACCCGTTTTGAGACAGAACGTTCCTGCTATTCAGACTCTTTGTGTGTGTTTTCTCTTCATCGGCATGAATGTCATACAATTTTTTTTTTACTTTAAATACTACTTTTTTTTGTCTTCCAGGAAGGAACAACTTAATGAATACATGTGGATCTTTAACACACACGAGATTCGAATTTTAGGCTAAAATACGCACACACACACACACACACGCATTCACTTTGTAGTCATTAACACAAGCCAGGCATGACTCACACTTGTTCTTTTTTCGTACTGCTCTGGTCAGAATTTGCCAAGCCCATTAACTTGGTTGGTTTTCTGGCAAAGACAAAGCTTTTAAGAAGGGTTATGGTCAGGGCTATTCCAGAAACTTATGATCTTTTCCAAAGTCAGCGTCGATGTGCAGATGAGAGCATTCTCATGCTGAAACACCCAAGTGTGTCCAAGCATGTAACCATCGCTGTCCCTCTTTTAGATGAAAGGAAATGGATGTCAAGTCATCTCACTGTACTGTACAACATTATGAACTTGGAGGTTTAGTGTGCACAGAACACACCCTGGCTCCAGGATTGGCAGATCAAATCTTGAAATAAATCTAGGGAATGACATTGGATCTGGAGCAAGGATCCCAAAACCAAACAAATTTACTGTCAAATGGATAATTCTGGTTAAAATAAAGATAATCAGATCAAAACAGGCAGTATCTTTGCAATTTGCTAAAGATATTGAACCAAGCAGCAGTGAGGGAGTATGTTGATATTTGAGCTTCAACTTAAGATTTTGACCTTGTCAAATGTATTCATTATTTGTCATTGTTTTTTCTGGAAAACTAACTGAATTTGGTGCAATTTATTTGTCTCCATGCAAAAACTGCAGCCGATTGCTTTAAATAAATATTGTCTGGCAATATACAGTGGTCGTGCAAGCTTGATAGTTGAATGACAGAAGATTTATCAGCCCTTTGAAGCTAAAATTATTCACAGCTTTACTGGTGCAAGGGGTGAGTGCATGAGGTGATGGCGCAGGAAAGGGTAGGAAACGTCCAGAAAACATGGGGTGGAAGGCTAAGATTCAGAGAATTATGCCAGGAAAGTAGGGAGAATGACATCAACAGGTCAGCTTGCTCATTTGCCAACAGCAAGCCTGACAGCCTGCAGGTTCAGAATGTGCTGAACAGGGATCTGAAGCTGTGCTGAGAAAAGAAGCAGACGAGACGCAAACGCAGCAAGGGCAGGAGGAAGGCAAAGATAAAAATATACACAGAAAATAAAGGGTTAGCTGTCAGAGTCAGTGAGCCCTGCAGTACACACAGCTGTCCCACTGGCTGATGTCAAAACATAGCAAATCAATGCGCATCGCTTTAATTGTATTTCTAATTTAAAAAAAAAACAAAAAACGATATTATCCATCATCTGAGGAATGTTCATGTCTTGAATTAAACAAATGCACTAACGACTTTATTCAAACTGGTATAACATAAGGAGCACCCTTAATCCCCTTGACGCTGTGGCTGGGAACATAATAACTTGCAAATGAATTATTCATACGGGGACTGCGTCACACAGGCAAGAATACATCCTGCAACCATATTTCAATATAGATTCTTTTCACAGCTTCTTAGTCAAAGGGTCAAAAGATCCTTGTCGTGGAAGTGACCCCGTTATCATAAACAGAGCTATTACTTCTGTATGACAAAAGGCGCTAAAGCTGTGCAGGTGCTTCGCCCGTCTCCGTAAGTGGTCCTCCACTGACACTCAGCTGCCTGGAAACATCCTGTTATGAGGGAAAGTGGTTCATGGAGAGTTGTACTTGAACTTGTTTGAGAGTTGCATCCTCTCTGCTGCACCACTCACAGGTTCCTATAGAAGTGGGGTTTGCAAACTTTATGTCAGAGATCGACGTGTGGTTTCTGGTTAAGGTGAAAAGTCCAGAGCCCTCGGGATGAGAAAATCTTTTTATCATATTTGTTTGCAACTCACAAGCAAAGCAAATGATGCTGGCCTTGAGCTGCTTAGTTGTGACTCAAAGCTGCTCTTATTTCTGACAGGAAAATGCAAAGAGAACTCTTAACTTTGAAAGAAATATGAACTTAAAATTCACCACCTTAATTAATTGTCATCCCTCAACATATGAAAGTGTCTTGTTTTACAAAAGAAGAACATAAATAAATGACGTTGTAAATGTATTCCTTTAAATAGGACACATATTTTTTTTTACTAAATTTCATTTTTAGCCTCAATAATTTCATGCATTACAAAGCAAACTCCAATGCACATAAAAGTGGCAAAGACAATGGATGGATGGTTTAAAAACTAACCCCAATTTACTGGGAATTTAATAATTTTGTAAAGCTCCCAAAATCACCGATCCCAAAGGATTTTGTTATAAAATAACCGCAGAAAAGTTTTATATGAAAGGAATGAAAAAAGTTACTCTCATAAAACACAAACTCAAACTTGTAACGTGATCCACAGTTGTTTAATAAAGCTATTATTATTAGCAGACAAACAGCGACGACAATATGAGGGTTTTATTTTCCTTTGTCGTCTTATTTCTTAAAAGTTCCAGGACTTTCTGGTTCTTTGCTCAGGTGACCAACACACGGTTAACTCTGTGTCACAGAGCTGTTGTAATGTTTCAGCATTTTTATGCCAAATTCCATGATTCAGCTCGGTTTCTGCACCATCGGCTGGTTTTGGATTGACATGCTGTTTAGAGCGGACCCAGACCAAAGTCCTGACTTTGAGAAATGCTGGTATAGAGCAACTCCAACAACCTGTCAGGGATAAAGTTACATTCCTCCTCACCTGGTGAGCTCGAGTCAAGCAGGCCAAAGAGCACTTATCTTTTTCACTTTAAATTTTGCATCAGGTTTTAGTTTCCTAACTTTTGGAAATAAATGAATAAATAAAAAAAAAAGTAACAAAAGCATGTGCTGCTTTTTATTTTCAGGTATGGAACATGCGCTGTATTCAGACTTCGCACAACAAACTCAGAAAGCAACGAGACATCACAAGCCAGTTTTATCTGCCTCCACTGATTCTGTGACATTTAAAGAGGTGAGAAAGGCAGCTGCTGCTGTCTTATTAAAAGCAAACAGAACTCACATAATTTTAAGCAACCATAGTTAATGATCAAGAGCAGTGTGTTTAACATAATAGGCTTTTCACCTGGTTCTACTTAAAAGTTCTACAATACAGAAGTCTATCTTTCCTGTAAGGATTTTCAATTTAAGGTTTAGCTTTTACATCACACTTTTTTTTTTCTTAAGGGGTTTTTTCAAATTCATTTCCTTGATTTTCTTCTCTTGACAAAATAATATTGAGGTGACGTGGCACCTGAAATGATAGCTACTAACTTGACTGTGTGAAAATAAGTCAGCGTTGTTCTAAACATCGTAGCTGCAAGGACTTGTGGGAGTTATCAATGTCCCTTTAATGGTTGACTGTTTTGTGTATGAAACGCTGAAGTAATTTAATCAAAAGGGAACACTGTGGCTCTTTTTCATAATATATTGACAATTTAAAAAGCTTTTAGTGGGTCTCTCACTTAGATCTGTCAGAGTCACTTCATTTAACTTGAACTGATTCAACCTAGAAAGTTATGCAGCTTAACAATCATCCTGATTCTTGTTTTCAATAGTTTATGATTCTCAAGTCATTGGAAATGGCTTCTTATCAGAAATAGACATTTGTGAAGATCATTATCAACAAGTTTAAATGGAAGTGCTAACAAAAGCTGTATTCAATATGAGGGTTTTCGATTTCTTCCCCAGCCAATTACAAAGCTCAATCAATCAATCGTCACTGATATCGGCACAGTGCATCATCTCAAAAGTGCGGAGAGTACAAGAGCAATTCCATGAATGCAATGATAATATTTGACAAATATGGATGGAGGGGGGAGAAGAAACCTTTGCTGTGTTTGTTGTGTGAAGTTGTTTCGTTGTGCAACAGCCCCCATTGTTCTGTGAGTTCATCAGTTCCTGCATTGTAGCTACAGAAGGAAACCTACAGGAACTGAACTCTGCACTTTTCACTCTAC
Organism: Poeciliopsis turrubarensis; assembly: GCA_010277015.1. Classification (NCBI taxonomy): domain Eukaryota; kingdom Metazoa; phylum Chordata; class Actinopteri; order Cyprinodontiformes; family Poeciliidae; genus Poeciliopsis; species Poeciliopsis turrubarensis. Next base: position 13,192,082 of record VMRN01000001.1, read on the forward strand.
ACTACGTCAGCCCATCGATGCAACAGGCCTGCGACTCAACAGAACAGAAGAAGAACAGAAGAAGCAGCAACGCTTTGAAATGATCTCAAGATAACCAAAAAAAAGCTATGTAACTAGAGACCGCCCTGAGGAAATAAAAAGAAAGGGTTCGGCAGAACGTGCTTTAGAATGGCGGGAGATTGTCAATGAACCGCTCCCCTGATCGTTCTCCTTTCCGCAAGTAAATCTAAAACTTTCTTGTCTTTCTCCTGTTCGTGGGGTGTTTGAATGTTTTAGGCTGTTTGAGCCTGACAGTAATTTAATGTCACAGATCATCACATCATTCATAACCATGAATTGGTACATGGTTTAAAAAAGTTTAATACTGAAAAGCCAGAAATCTCTGGAGAATAGCTCAAACTTAGTCAAAATTACATCGAGAGTGTCTGAAGAGGAATTTGTAAGGCTTCTCTATGAGAATCAGGTCTGGACTTTGACAGGGCCATTCTAACACCCATAAATGCTTTGACGTAAATCATTTCATTGTAGCTGTGGTTGTGTGCGTATAGTTATTGTCCTGTTGGAAGGAAAACCTTGGACAAAGGTTTTGAGTCTTTTGCGGCTCAAATGTTCTGAGCCGCAAAGGTTTTGCGGCTTTCCAACAGAAAAGGTAATTAAGCCAATTCATTGCAGTCTTTTATTCCTGTGGCACATCTAAAAACAACAGGACAGTGGCCCTTGAAGACGAGAGTTTGACACCCCTGGTTTAGCTGGATGGCCGTCACAAGGAAGGTTTAAATTGTGTCTTAAACCTCTGAGGCCAAACGTTCAAAGAGTAGGAAAACTTTTGTTTGATTTGAGCCTTTTGTTTTTAAATGTAGTGTACCATATAGTACTTTCAAGTCAATTTAGACAGGGAGAAGAAAAATGTTTGTAGTGAAGAGTGTTCTTCCACTGCCTTGTGTGTACCCTCAAACTCTAACAAACCACATTTCAGGCATTTTTACATGTATTAATATTCCTCAGAGCAGATTTTTAAAAATATTAAAATGTTTTTTCACCACATCTCCATTGTTTCGACTGTCACATCATATCCTGTAATTTAACAGCAGCACACTAGTTGTTAGCGGGAAACAAAGGCAGCGCACACTGCTATACCACTTATTCACTTCATCAGCAAGAGAATCTCCATTTACCGACAGCAGAAATAATGAGGTTATTAGAAAATGTATCTTGGTGGAATTGCAGCAACTCAGTTCCATTACAGTCTAATTGTTATGAAACCTGCACATAAATGTAGATTCAATTTTGCCGGTCTATGATGTGGTTCAGTGCAGATTAAAAAGGCTTAGGTAGAAAATAAGGCATTGAAAGGTAGGTTTGCTTGACTTTGCTAATCAGTTTGGGTTTTTACTTTCTTAAGACAGATGAGGACAGGGCAAAGAGATTAGGGGTCAGAAGAAATGAAGACCAAAATGAGAAAACCTGGAGAGGAGAGACTGAAGGAGGAATGGTAGAAATAACAGAGAGGTTGAACAAAACAAGAGCATGGCCCACAGCTGATAATGGCTATCAGCAGCCAACACGCCCCACAAAACAAACCGGCGTGAAGATAAAGGCTGCAGGAATCTTTGTTCCATACAGAAGAGAACAAATTCCCGCTTTCACACACACATTCACCTCGGTAGGTGTGCAGGCACCTGCTTGAACTGCACACATACACACCACCTTATCGCTATCATTAATCTGCAGTGTCCTCAGTGCTCAGTCACTGGAAACACCTGAAGACTGAGAACGATGATGTGAGCAGCTGCTGGGCTCACTCTGGCCACACTTTTCCTTACTTACCAATCAAATCTTGGGACACACACTTGTATGCGCAATGACGAATGGAGTGTACTGAGGATTGCAGGATGGACTGTGCTCCTCTGACAGATAAAACTGGGATCGAGAGTGGGATGACAAAGAAAGCAAAGCCGTTTGATTCATCTGCCCATCATCGCTTGCTGTTCTCTCCTGCCCAGCCTTTCTTATGATTCAAGCTGGATTTTGGCTTCCTCCTCCTTCCTACGGCTTCCGTCATGTTGTTTGTCGCATTTCTGCTTCTACTGTCTTTGAACGTTTGCCTCTCTTCCTCATTTGGCTCACCTTTCCTCTTCATGGATACATCCCTACTCAGTTTCTTCTCATTTTCTCTCCCTCCTGTCTTCTCACATCTTAACAGCAACTTTCTAGTCTGCAGATGGCAGTTTAGATAACACACAGACACACACACACACACACACGATTCCTCCCTCCATCTTCCTCCATCCGTCTCCAGTGCATCGTTTAATTCTGCTCCTCATCTCCTTGGCATCCTCCAGGCACAACGGGGAACGCTCTTATCTGCTGCGGTGGAACAAACATCTGACATTCCCCCCCTCCCCAGCTGAATAGTGGGTGACACATGCAGGAATGTATAAGCTGAAAATGCATGCACAAAGTCCCCAGAGAAAAATCAATCAGAGTAATTGAATACCAGATCAGATACAAGCACAGGAGGTGCTCGTGTAGGGCGTTTCATTCATAAGTCCCGGAGCAGTTTCTACTTTGTTTCTTTCATTAATAAAAAAAACAGAAGATCCTGGTGGCATCTGCACAGCACAGCCTGATCTTTCTTCCTGTGCCTACATATTTTACTCTCTACAGCAAAAGATCACAAACAAATGAAAATTTCCAGATATTTGTAATTGTACCACATATACAGTCGCTCTATAAGCTGAAAGTGAGCAATGTGTCAATGTGTTTCTACGGGCAAATCCGTCTGTCTTTCTCTTTCTCTCTGCGACTTAAATATTTTTCTTCTGATCCTTCCCTTCTCCTTGCACTTGCCTTTTCTCTTTTTTAAATCAGCGCCACACTGCTGGAAGGACAAAGAAAGACAGAGAGCAGAAGATAGCGCATTGACTCAGTGGAAACAAAACATAAGACATTTCTTCCAGCAGTAGTGTTGAGCTGTTTCTGATAAGACAGCAAGACAGAGGACAAACAACTGAACACACATAAAAACCTAAATCTAAAGTGTATAACAAAACCTAATAGCTTTTACAATAATTAATTGTTGATAATGTATGGTAACATGGTTAGTTTCATACAAATGCATATACTGTGCGTACACGGACACCCAGTCAGAAATCAAAACTCATGCTGGTAGTGGAAGACATTATTTGCAGTTCTAGTAGAAATGCAGTCATTTTATAACAATGTATTGAAGAAGATGGATTCTGACAAGGCTACTAAAATGATATGAGGGAGAATCTTGCCAACGTTCCTTCGGTTCTGGAAGCTAAAGTTCTTATCTTAGAATTACTCTGACCACTAAATAGACATGGTTGAGAAAATTGGATATATTACCTCATTAAAAGAAAAAGGGAATGACATTGGGTGCTTTCTTCAAATTTACCCTACTTCTTATGGCTGATGTTGGCGGGATAATGAGTTTGCCAAGCGGCTGCAGAGGTAGCGATGAACAGATGGTTAAACTAACCTGCCAAAAAATCTCTTGAAAGTCATTCAACAAAGTGTGGTAGAGCAGCAGACCAGCTGGCATGACAGGATATACACGCCACGGACGGCAAAGACGGTCGCTTTAGTCAGCAGATCAAATCATGTTGAAATTGCTTTCGGTTCTGTAATAAAAACATCTATGAAGAGGCAAAAATATTCCCTAATGTTGGTTGCATAAACAAAATAACAGTGGAACCAAAGACTTCCAGTGTGGTGTGGTCTGGTATTACTTATTCAAAGAAAAAAAAAAAAAAACATTTAAGTTATCCTTATAATTACCAACTTTTCAAAAAACCTTTGCAAAGACAAGTTATTCTGTTAACTTTTAGCAGTTATTGAAACTGAAGAATGGTGGCAAACCAATTTCACTGCTTAAGAATGGGATGCTGAAATTGAAAAAAAATAAAATTTCAATAAATCAGAAAGCACATTAGTCTCTAATAATCCCAATGCAGATATAGCGGTCGCGCTTCATCGCCATCTCTCCGCCACTCGGAAGCCGGATGAAGTGTATTTGTTTTCCTGTCAGAGACACCACAGATAATTATGTGTGTTTGTCATCGGACTCATAGGAGAAAGAAGCCTCTGGTGCATACAGAGTAATTATTAGAAAACCATATTGTGGTCATAAAGTGAAAATCTGCTTGAAAGGTCTTAATGGCCCTTTCTTTTTTGGTGACGTACAGCTAAAAAATGGGCTTGTCCAAATCTTTTTGTCACTGCTACATGGGGGCAAGTGTTCCTCTTCCTCCTGTTATGCATCTGTCGAGGAAGGCTCTCAAGGAGGAGCTGGTATTTTAAGTATGGCAGTCTGCTATGCCTTTCGTCTTGCCCCTGAGCACCTCAAAGCTGTTTAAATTTGATACCTTCATATCAGTTCACCAAATTGAATTGACTTTAGTGAGGAGTGAAGACAAGTGACCCACATGTGTGACACACTTAGCTGCTCAAGCGGAAATGGACCCACGGTAGGAAAGGAGGGGCGTCCGAAAGAAAAAAAATATATACAGATGGACAACAGCGTACTGACAGAAAAAATGATTGTGTCAACCATCACTGGACCGAAATGTCAAATCTTACAGAGAAAGGCACAAGTAAGAACGTGTGCACATTTACTGAAAGTACAACCCAAAGGTGCAACGTATAAATACAGTTGTGTGCAGCAGGTTTCATAAGTGAATCTGTATTTAATTTAAAAGAAAATTAAATACATACAACACTTTTACATTCTTATTTGTAGAGATAAAAATCAAACCTTGATTTGTTTTCCTTCCACTTCACAATATTGTGCACCATATTGTGTTGGTAAATAACATGAAAATCCCAAATAAAATTCACTGACGTTTGAAGTGTAACATGACAAAATGTAAAAAAGTTCAAGGGCTTTGATTACTTCTGCGAGATTATGTATGACTTCAATGTTCTTTAGTATGAAGCCTAGTACTGTAAAGCTGTGAAAGACAATTTCATTATTTTCAATAAATTTGGTAATATACCAATGCTTGTAGATGCTATATTCCTCTGTGGCATTAAATGCAACAAAGAGGATGCTGGTATGTTATTTAGTAGTGATGGATGCAGCAACACCGATCTGTCGGCGCATGCGTCAAATCCCATAGACAAAACCCCGTGGTGGTGCGCGTATTGCTTTCAGCAAGTCACGTGATCAATACAAGAACTGGTTCGAAATGACACTGGAGCACCAAACTGCGTTTATAAGGAAGCGAATCTGTCAAAGGGATCCATTTGCCAAAAGGATTCTTGATCTTTTATGGTACAGCGTCAATATGGAGCCTCAAGGCAAACGAAATGTTTCATAGTTTGGTACCATTTTGATCCATTTACATCAGAAAATAAGGTATTGATTATCACTTGGTTGTTGTTTAATCCGGTTCTTTTCAGTTTCTACTTGATCCCTCTGAATCCAAATTCAGCTGAAATTGACTCGTTGTTTACTTCCACCTGATGTTCTGCAGGTTTAGTGTTGCATATGTTTGACAGAACTGTCTTATTTCAATAAATCCTCCTCCTCCTCAGTGCTGAGGCATCATAGGGCATCAGGACGAATCCAGACACATCGAGAATATTCCACAAATTACTCTGTTGCTTTTCATAAATTATTTCATATTAATGCATTGTTTGCTTCATTTTTTTGTCTACAGCAGGAGAAGTTGGGTCAAAAAAGTGTAACAGACTAAATTTCAAAATGTTGGAAAATCTTTTTTTTTTTTTTTTTTTTTTAAATGAAAATTTTTTGGGGAAAAAACCCCCAGTCCACAAGCATCCTCATCCCAAACCATCGCTTAAATTTTCACTTTATGGTACATGTTCACATTATTTATTGACTGTATCTATGAATATCAAATATATTTTGAATTTAACGGAAGATATAACGTTATGTAATACAAAATAAAAATACTGTAACAAGTTGGCCTTTTTCGGCTGGATTTTCAGTGCTATACAATACATTAAATAAATTTACTCCGTAATGAAGGTCTCTTCATTACATTTCCTCCCTCCTCTTTTCGGAGCTCAGCATCTCAGTCCTCTGAGACTCTGGATAAACAGTCAGCAACCACATTCGACTTTCCTGGCTTGTACTGAACTGTAAAATCAAATGGCTGCAATGCCAAGTACCATCCAGCGATGCGAGCGTTGGCATCCCTCATCCGTCTCAACCACTGAAGAGCACGATGGTCCGTCTCCAGGATGAAGTGACGTCCTAACAGATAATACCTGAGGGCCTCAATAGCCCACTTCATGGCCAAGCACTCTTTTTCCACTGTTGAATATCTCGTCTCTCGGTCAAGCAGCTTCCGACTCAGAAACACCACGGGTCTTCTTTCACCGTCCACTTCTTGTTGCAGGACCGCTCCAAGCCCTACTCCTGAGGCGTCTGTCTGTAAGATGAATGGTTTAGCAAAGTCTGGTGTGTGTAAAACTGGATGAGTACATACTGCTTGTTTGAGATCGTTGAATGCCTTCTCACAGTCTTCTGTCCAATACACTTTGTTGGGGGCTGCATTCCTTGTTAGCTGCGTCAACACAGCTGATCGTTCTGCAAACAAAGGTATGAATTTCCGGTACCAGCCCACCAAACCTAGAAATTGTCTCACCTTCTTCTTTGTAGAGGGAACTGGAAAGGAATGGATTGCTTCCATCTTCCCCACTTGTGGCTTTATTTTTCCAAATCCAATAACAAAACCTAAGTACTCCACTTCTCTTTGTGCAACCTTACACTTCTGTGGGTTCACTGTCAGTCCGGCTCGCCTGATGCAGTGAAGCACCTCCTTCAGGTGAATCAGATGCTCCTCCCATGTCCGGCTATACACTACAACATCATCCAAATATGCTGCAGAAAACTCTGACACATCTCTCAACACTTGATCCATTAAACGTTGAAACGTCGCTGGCGCCCCCTGGAGTCCAAATGGCATGACTTTAAATTGGTACATACCAAAAGGCGTTTTGAAGGCAGTCAGTTCTCTTGCCTCTTGTGCCAAAGCCACTTGCCAGTAGCCTTTACACAAATCCAGCGTTGTGATGTAGCTTGCCGAACCGACTTTTTCCAGTAGATCGTCCACTCTAGGCATTGGGTATGGATCAAAGTTAGAGACAGCATTTAAATATCTGAAATCTATACAAAATCTCAGAGATCCATCTTTCTTTGGTACTAGCACAATCGGGCTGCACCACTCACTACTAGACTCTTCAATGATACCCAAATCCATCATCAACTTTATTTCTTTTTCCAGTACTGGAACCAACCGCTCTGGAATTCGATAGCTCTTTTTACGACTCAGTGCATCTTGTTTCACCTGAATCCTGTGTTTAACCAGTGATGTAAATCCTGGAACTTCTCTGAAGAGCTGAGGGTCCAAGAGAGGTTTGATTTCTTCCTGCTCAGTTAGAGACAGATGAGAAATATCAACCAGAGCACAGTCAGACATGTTTGTAGGAAAAAATTTTTCAGTCACTTCCTCATCCTCAACCGCTCTCACAAATAACTCCTTGTGCACAGGTTCTGGGTGACTATGGAACTCCTTCAACAAGTTAACATGAAAAGCTTGATGCTTCTTATTCCGTTCCGGCATATACAGTTCATAAACCACTTTACTCACTTGTTTAGTGATCTCATATGGTCCATGCCATTTTGTCAGCAGCTTGTTGTCACTGGTCGGCAGCAGTAACAGAACCTTCTGTCCTGGCAAAAAGACTCTGTCTCTGGCCTTCTGATCGTACCATGTCTTTTGATGTTGTTGAGCTGCTTTCATGTTGTCCTGAGCAAAGGATGTCATTTCCTGCAATCGCTCTCTCATATTAATGACATATGCTGCAATGTTTTCACCCTCAGGTTTCGCATCTTCCCAGCAGTCTCTCAGTAGATCCAGCGGACCTCTCACTTGACGTCCATACAATAATTCAAAAGGTGAAAAACCTGTGGAGACTTGTGGAACCTCCCTGTAAGCAAATAACAGATAAGGCAGCCACTGGTCCCAGTCGCCACCCGTGTTGGAGACAAACTTGCGTAGCATGTTTTTAAGAGTCTGATTGTATCTCTCCACTAGCCCGTCCGTTTGGGGGTGGTAAGGGGTGGTCTTAAGTCCCTTAATCCCTAGTAATTTGTAAACCTGCTGCAAGAGTTTGGACAAAAAGTTTGTCCCACAATCTGTGAGAATTTCTCGAGGTATTCCTACTCTAGAAAAGAGCTGCAGGAGACAATTAGCAACATGTCGGGCCTTGATGGATCTAAGAGGAAAAGCTTCAGGATACCGTGTAGCATAGTCGCATATCACCAATATGTAACGGTGACCTGTGATGCTTCTTTCTAATGGGCCCACAATATCCATGCCTATCCTTTCAAAAGGAGTGTCAATAATGGGCAGCGGTTGCAGCTGGGCTCTTGCTACTCCTTTGCCTGAAGTCAATTGACATTTTTCACAGGAACTACAAAATTTTGAAATCTGGGTATACATTCCTGGCCAAACAAAGCGGCTACTGATTCTATTCAGCGTCTTGTAAAAAGCCATGTGACCTGCCCATGGAATTGAATGACCCAACTCCATAACTTTGTGTCTAAACTGTTGTGGAAGAGCTAGTGATTCACAGTGTCCCTTCTTCTGATACAAAATGCCTTCTTTAATAATGTAAACTGCATCTTCACGGAAGTCTACCTGGCGCTGATGAGTTTCCTCCTCCCTAGTTGCTTTTTCAAACCAAGGTTTTAAAGTAGGATCATCTCTCTGGAGTGCACCTAAATCTGAGGGAATGTCAAACTCCAACATTTTATTTGGCTTACACAGCTGTTCTATTCCTTCATTATTGGAGCCTTTGAACTTCTCTTTTCTTTTCTGAGCTTTTGACTTTTTAGTTTTTCCCTGCTCCGTTTCCAGAGACTCTCCAAAATAAGGGAGTTCTTCCAACATCACCTTTGAACTCTGAGCTCTTGTTACTACATTACATGGTTTCAATATTTCTGGTATATCGGATTTGAAACATGCACCTGGGTCATCTCTGTTGGTAAGTACTTGAGGCTCATAATCCGACTGATGAAAAAGGTCTAAGAGAGTGGGAATATCATTACCAAGTATAACTGAATATGGCAAAGAGGGAACTACAGCTACTTGTACCAGGTAGGTTTGACCTCCCACCGTCAAATACACCTCTGCACTAGGGTAGACATGCTCATCTCCATGTATACAGCTTATTTTAACCCCCATCTCACTTAACTTTTCATCTGGGATTAAGCTTGCATGTACTAAAGACTGAAAACACCCAGAATCAAGCAATGCTTCTTCTTTCTTCCCATTTACTAGCACCGAAGCCGTACAAGCTTTTCTTTTTTTAACTTCAGTAGCCGCTCTTGGAATTGAACACATCAGTGATGGCTTTGATTTCAGGGCAGGACAAAAATGTTGCGTATGGCCAAAACCATTACAGTTGTAACATCTAATATCCTGACCTGACGACTTATGAAATGACTTTTTAACCTTAGGAGGTCGATGGGAAGGGAACTGCTTAAAACTAGAACCATTTCTAACCTGACTTAGACCAGAGCCCTGTTCACCCCCAGTGGACTTACTTGCTTGGGCATAATGAGTCTCTTGGCCAGCATAGGCGCTCCAGCTCCCCCTCCTGGCTGATCTGAAGACCTCTGCAAGAGTAGCTGCTTCTTCTGCCGTCTTCGGGTCACGCTCACGTATCCAGACCTCCAATTCTGGATTAACCATCCTTAAAAACTGCTCCAGAATTATCTGCTCAGATATTTCTTGCACAGTAGATTTATCAGGTTTAATCCATCTTAAAAACAAGTCTTTCAGTCGGACATAAAGTTCACGCGGCGTCTCACCTGCTTCAATCTTTAGGCATCTGAAGCGGCGTCGGTAGGTATCGGCAGTAATTTCATATTTTGCCAAAATTGCCTCTTTCAGTTTATCGTAGTTCTGAGAGTCAGCAATATCCATTAGAACATATGCTGTGCGGGCCTTACCGGTCAACAGAGGGACCAGACGTATTGCCCACTCACCTCTGGACCAACGACACACTTGGGCCATCCTCTCGAACGTCGTCAGAAAATGCTCAATGTCGTCCTCCGTCGATAAGGGGAGAAATTTTGGTTCCATTATGGACCTGGAACCATGAGCCACTTGAACATCATCACCATCTGATTCTTCTGCCGGTGCTTCAAATGCTGAAGGTTGATCCTGTGTGTCTGATCCATCCTGTTTTTCCAGTACTGCATTCACTTGCAGCTGCATTTGTTGAAATTGATGCTGCATACTTTTCCACCTCTGCTCCTGGCGGGAAAAATCTTTATCCATCTTCATGTCTCTAGCCACCTGAGACCGCATAACGGATTTCACCAACACTGCCAGTTCCTCCAACTTATCTTCAGGGTTGGTCACTGCCATGGTCTCCATTTCAGAGGAAGCTCCAGCTGCTTCATCAGGCTCTCCCTCTTGGCCTGGCTTTTTACTACTTCTGGTCATCATCTTCACACTGTGGCATGAATGAATCCCACTTCTGACACCATTTGTAACAAGTTGGCCTTTTTCGGCTGGATTTTCAGTGCTATACAATACATTAAATAAATTTACTCCGTAATGAAGGTCTCTTCATTACAAATACAATGACTTAAATCTTATTGTATAGACTAGGTCATCAAATCAGTCCATCAACTATGTTGCCTGTAGGGATTTTTAATGTCCAGCGAGTGACACGGTACCAACACAGTTTTGCTATTGGTCGAAACGCCTCATTTACCCATCACTATTATTTAGCATTTAAAAATGAGACTCTGCATGTATATGATTTTATTGAACTTTCCTTCAAATGGAAACAGCAGATGTATAGTGAGGGGACATTATGGCACCATTTATCTGTGATCTTCTGTTCTATTAATCCAATTGACCACTCTAGATCTTTGCAATGCAGTTAAAACCTCTCTTCCTTGTTACTCATTAGAGCAATTGGTCATTCCTTTATGTGCAGGAAGCCCTGAAGATTGTTCGAAAGCAAAAAGCCTCTAATTGCCTTATTAACAAATTGGGACGTGAGTGGAAGCCATCAATTGTACTGATGCCTGCAGCAGAATGAATTCACTGAGGCCTTGCAACGAATGTGGAAAAGCATTCCTTACACATTAAGAGTGGCTAAGAGTGGAAAACACTGGAAAAGGGAAGGGCAAAGAGACTAAACAACAATAGCACCAAGGGTAACGAATCGATGCAGTGTGATTATTTGCACGACAAATAGGACAGCGAGAATAAAGTGAAACTCAGAAAAGCTAAACATGCTCATCTGAAATTATTTGACTTTTTCATTTTCCGGATGAAGCTTTCGAACGTAATGAAATCTTCATGTTGACTAATAAGACACTTTATCAGTCTCATTTTGCTCGTATAATAAGGTTTATCAACCAAAATGAACAAAAGGGACATTTTGTCATTAAGGAAGGAAGTAGTTTTCTAAATGAAAACCACCAGCCCTCTGCAAGTAAAAATAAAAATAGAGGTCATTCATATTTGTTCCTTTAATGTACCAATGCAGCTCACTTATTTGGAATTATTACTTATTCTATCCAATATTTACTCTATTTAATAACAGATTCCCCATTGTTCAAGTTTAATTAATTTGGATTTTTTTCCCCCTCATTTTAACTCCCCCCCCAAAAAAAAAACACACATGGAAGTTATTGTAAATCCCCAATGATTTACAGAAAGAGCGTCTTCAATTTAATCAAAACAAAATTACACAAAATTGTAGTTTCCAATTTAAGACTTTTATATGAGACATAAATGGGATTTTGGCGATGCTACAGGACACAGACTACAGACTATTAAAGACCGTTGTGTTAAGCAATTCCTGCCACTGATTATCCTCTGTTAGATATTTCACTGCTTGAATCCACCTGATTTAAAAGGATTGGTCATGAGCAGACTCCTGCAGTGCTTAGTGACAAACTGCGAGGATAATGCAATCATTTACATCTGGAGTGTTTAAGCATAAAATGATCTAAAGCACGTACGCAGATCGGACGCCTATGATTGGTTTACTCTTGTTAAACTAAACATCTACTGTGAATCTACGCAAAGTTATCGCAAAACCGTTTTTGATTTACTAAACCATGGAACCCGTTGGTACAGCTTCTGAGTTTTTGTCTCCTAGACTTTGATTAGGTCCATAGAAAAGAGTCTTAAAAAATGAAAAATGTATCGACAATCTGAACTGACCAAAAGCTAATTTTCCATCCCCGTAAAAGAATGATGGGAAGTATTCTTTGGGAGCGACTGGTATCTCCAGGGATATCTAGATTATTTTCAAGCAAAGAATATCCATCCATCTGATGATTTACTATGTTCAAGAACCCATCAGAAATCGCTTGTGGGTCACAACACTCACATTCATTTTACATGCAATAGTGTTGCTTCTAAACTCTCCTAGCAATTGGATTGCTTCTTCTTCATTAGATCCTTTCCATAGTACAAAGACGAAAGCAGCAAAATTATTCATACTGGTAAGAAACAGTAGTAACATTAATGATGAATTTCCCTAAGGCTTCCTGCAGAAGAAGTGTGGATAATTTAAAGTATAAGGTTCTGACGACAATACTCCTTCAGTTCAATTTTTCATCTTTTTCCCTGTGTCGGCACAGATGAAAAACTGAGAAAAAAAAGAGTGGAAGAAATTAATTACTGAGACGGAAGTGTGGCCCACACTGCACAGTTTCAATTACAACAAAGGAAAACCGAACTGCGCAACAAAACGGGGAACATTTGTTTCTCTGCTTAGTTTAAAAGCCGTGAAGAAAAAGAGAAAGAACATTGATACTCGTTTTAATTGAAAAATGAGCAGGATACGCATTTAAAGTTTCTTTTTAAGTTTCAAGAGCAACGTTAACACAAAAACAAACTGATGAGCTACAGAAGCCATTAAAGGTATCCATCAAAGCATCAGATAAAAGAGAATGGAAGTTTGATCTAGGCTTTAAAATCTTTTCACTGAATGCTTTAATTTGAAATGGCCCTCAAAGGAAAGCAGCCACCTGGTTTGGAGCAGGGATGGCAGTAAAATCCTTGCCGGGAGGGAGTGTTACGAAAAACAAGCTGTTGGATTGTCATAGCAACTGGGCTTGGTTATTGCTCTAGGTAGATAGGAGAAGCAGGAGGACAATGGATCAATTAAACCTTCCAGGATTCTTGTATGTTTTAGGTAGATGCATCAAGACGTAGGGATGCAAAATATATTGCAAACATACCATCATCGCAACGTCAGTGTATTCAATAATTGTTGGCTAATATAGTCCAGGTATTATAAAGTTGTAACTTAATATCAGTGGTGGGCCGTCAGGGCCTGCAAGGCCTTCTCTGCTGGCCTAAAAATATCTGAATCACAGACTGATGTTAACTATATTTTGTCCATAAATACGTATTAAATAATTCCAAATGGTCTGTCCGCTTCCTTTCATTGCTAGCACCCTGGTTGCGCTGCTTCCAGACGTGTATTTTCATATTTAACCAATCACAGTACAGCCACTCTTTGTTGCCAGGGTCAAAGAAATCTGCCTGGAAGTTCTGCGGGCCTTGTAGCATAAAATAAATGTCGATCAAACTGTTGCTTCAACCATTCAGATTTTTGAGTTGGCGACACCAAGGCGTACGGAAACGTAAGCGTATTCACCAAACTGTCAAACTTAAGGAAATCGGCACAGATAAATGTTAAAACCCCTACTTTTAAAACCCCATTCATTGTACTTTCCTTTGACCAGGAAAGTACAATGAATGCAGAAAGTGCAGTGCCTTACAAAAGTGGACACTGCTTTGAACTTTCTCACTTTACCATCAAGTGAAAGGGATGTGAAACACGGCTTTCAAATAAAGATCTTAAATGTGTAATACGAAATCTTATCACTCACATTCATTTTAGCAGCACTAGACGAAATCCAGTGCGACTGACGAACCACTAATGAGTAATTTAATCCAGAGAAGGACAGTGAACAAAATCAAAGACCAAGGAACGCATCAGACATGTCAGGGTCTTCAGTAAACACTTTCCCAGGCACGGTTGTGTAATTCACTGAGAGAGAGAGAGAGAGAGCGGTACACTCTGAACGAGTTGCCAGATTATTGCAGGGCAACAGAGACACACAGGACAAAAGAACCAGCATCCGCACACAAACCTGAAAACCCTTCTCCGTTTCTGAGATGCATATCGCGCAGATCCCTATATTTACAATACATCTACATGTGCTTTGCATCATGCCTTGAGACATGGCTTGAAGACAAGTTGAAATATCAGATAAGGATTCGAGTGAGACTTGTTCAGGGGAAATGTAACACCTCCAGTTATTTAAGTTATCATTTACAACTGACTACTCCTGTATTTAGAATATTAGCTGGCCGAAACGACAAGACAACAGCCACAGAAGGAAAATAAAGCAAAGAGGAACCAACCCCGCACAGGATGACATTGACTGGTAATGTAGGGCTCTGCTCACAGATCAGTTCTGTCTCTGCCATGCAAATTTATAATCAACAGCGACAGGAGCAGCTTGGGCGCCGTTGCACATTTAAATCTATTCAAATCAAGCTTGGTTTGGGGGATTTTTTTTTTTTTCAGCGTGAAAGCTACAAACTTGGGCACAGACTGTTGAGCTTTGCTGGTACGTGGACGTGGTTTGAAAGTTTATGTCGGTTTAATGTATTTACCTCCTACAGGGTTTCTAGTAGTATTTAACAGTTTTTAATAAAAGCTGGCTTGGTAATCGGCTTTTATTGGATAATAGTAAGAAACTAAAAGAAACAGAAAGAGTTGAACAGAAATGGCCAAAATGAAAGAGTATCAGAGCTTTCAGCTGAATCCATTTACTGTAATCACTGTTAACCACGCATTTCAGGGAGCACGATCAAAAAGCCCTTACAGTGCAAACAGTGAGGCATCCTTACTTTATATTACAAGAGAGGATTTTCTACAGATACAGATGCTACAATCCAGAAACGACGCGGTTGTTTGCGTCTGAATCAAGTCATACTTTCTCATTTTATTCTTTCCGTTGCCTCCCAGTGGGCTTCTTAGTCATTATCAGCCATCAGTTGTTAGCAGACAAAGTCAAATCTTTGTGAAGAGTGATGGGTGACATGAATCCACATACCAGAGATTATGTATGAATAAGTGGTGTAGAAACAGGCCAGTGGAAATGTCATAAATACCTGGAGTCGTAATGTTGAAGAGGATTAATCAACCTCTTCATTCTTCTGTCGTTTTTAAACAAGCAGCCAAACACGTTATGCTTGATTAGACTAACGCAAGCTGTTGTCTTACAACAAACAGGCCTCTAAGCCAGAAATATGATCTATTTATGTAATAAACCTGTAAAATGGCTTGGCTGATTTAATTTTTGGAGTCTTAATTCTGTTTGTCTGGAAAAGGGTTGATTTTTATTATGCACGACATGAAGGCAGGTTTCTCCTGCAGCTTGTGCTTCGCAGCTACAGGTTATAGTGATGTAGAATCTCTAGATCAATGCAGAACCCACATAGAAACACCTAATAAAGTGAAAGTCAAAAAATATTCTTTTTTTATTCTGTCTCACCTTTTAAATCTCTAATTATCATAAATGTTAGAGGCAAAAACAGTATCAGTCCTTTCAAGTTAGGAGATAACAGATTCCTGTTGTCACTTGGATTCGGCGTCTTACTGTTGGTGCTGCTCTTTGCCGCCAAGTCTGAACTGCTTGACTGCCGCAACACCTTTGTTCCTGTTACCGTGGCAGACTCTGCTGAAGCTTCGGGAATCACATTGAACAACTTTGGCAATGGGAGCCGTTTAATCGGCCAAAGGACTCTTAAGACGAACTCTTGTCCTTCTCTAAAGTGTTTGTGTGTGGTTGCCTGTTTGAGCATGTGCTGTTCTGCAACCCGACGGAGGAGAAAGCTCCTCATCTGAATTCAGGGAGGAGGTGTGACGCGAACAAAGCTCGCTTAGACCGAACACTCAGGAAGTGTTCGGTCCAAAAACGTTTGATAGTGTTTTCCTGCTTTTGATTCTGCATTTTTCAAGATGTTCAGAAAACTAAATTCGATACTAAACTTTAAGACAAAAAATCTTAATCTTACACATACTTTTCATCCAGTATTGGGTGTATCTGTTGGTAAACACAGCAACTCAATGGACAGCTGTTACTTAATGTTTGGGTGTGGTTACTATCGACTGTGCAACACCAAAATAATAATGTCATTGCAGACAAGGAAAAATACAACCACAACCTGTTATTTCAAATAACATAACTACAAGATTTAGTAACTAATTACTGAGCCACCAAAGACAAGAGGAGGTTTTAAATGTAGTCCTGGTAGCTTTGAAGTACCCGATCCAGTCATTCTGAAAATAAAATGTCAGACTAACCGATGTCACCAAAATGTGAAATATGATAACATTTCTTTTCCGAGAGCCTTGCCATATTCATCTCCCTAATATTTCTCATCCACACTCGCTCCCTTTCTCTCACTACCGATGCAGGTGAAATATGGCCTTTGTGTGCCCAGCTATAACTTGGCAGAGGCCACAATTCACTTTCAGTCAATTGGCTGCAGATTTATACCTTGTCTCTCAACCCCATATAGTTGCTGACGGAGGTTGGAGGAGCAGCAGCCTCTAATCACGGAAAATTGCTGCGTGGGTAAAAAAAAAAAAAAAAAAAAAACAGATGTGTGAGCTTTGCTATGACAGAGCTGGGAGGAAAAGGTGTGTGGTTTTGTTCAAGTGTGTATTAAAGGGCAAGAACTCCTGCTGTGCATCGGCTCAATTGGAGCTTCATTCAGAGTCGGCCGCCGCATACCAGCTGCCAACTGTGTAAGCCTGGTTTTGGCCCGGGGTGGCCCGTGTTTCACCTCTGAACATCGTTCAGTGCCATACGCTGAGTGCTTGTCAAGGGAACGTCCTGAAATTGGCACACTCCTGAAACATAAATCTCCCGAGAGAAACGTGTTTAACCTTTTGTTACAACCACAGCCTGCTCGGTGGGACACACGCACGCGCGCACACACGCATGCAGACGGAAACGATGATATCGGTTTCAAAGCGGCAATGTTCCTCGGAATATGAGCGGGCGACAAAGAGAGAGAATGTGACATTTCCAAGGCGTATGCTGTCACAAGGCAGCCATGGCAACTAAACTAAAAGGTTGTTAATTTAACTGAGTCACTCCACCTCTCATTGTATTGCTCCATTGCTCCTCCCACTAAAAGCAGCCACAACCACTAAGACGTACGAATGTATTTTTAACCTGTGCAGCCACCTGTTCATGCCTGACGTTTCCACAGCGGGATTCTAAACAAGTTGAGGACTTTGGGTTTACAGCAGCCTCTGTCAAGAGTTAAGCTAAATATAAATGTCCATCTTGAAATGGTGTGTATAAATGTGAGTCAGAATATCTAGGAATCTAGTTACAATGACTGTAACTCCAACAATGTAATGAAACAACGAAAGAAATTGAATGCAGGTAATTAGCAATTTTTTTTGTTTTGCTGGTTTTGGATGAATGCTTTATACACCTGCACAATAAATCAAACTGAAATCCTCATCACAACATATTGAGAGCACCATGCATTTACATTTTGTATACTGATAAGATATTTGGCCAGATGAATGGATTTGGCCCAGACGACATCCAGCACAGAAAATACCAACTCTGAGAAGGAAAAAGAGTATTGGAATCTTTTTCTGTTTTTTTTGAGTAATTAAAAAGGAAGATTAGGTAAAAACCTAGAATGGGTACATTTTAAAGAAACACTCTTTTTAAAACAGTTTAAACATTGTTTTTAATACAGAAGGATATTAAACCAACAACTGCAGTCAGGTAAAGTTCATTCGTCATAATAGGGGTGAAATGGTAAAGAAATGTTGGGGTTATGTGTGTGTGTCATTCATTTTTAATGGCACAGTCTACAAATGGGTTTTTAATAGTAACTGATCTTTAAAACACTAAGGCAAGCTAAATATTAAGACTTTCCCTTTTGATATCACTTTAAATGCAGCTTTATGAAAAGGGTCAAGTAGACAATCCTTTGATATCTCTGCTTTGACAGACTGTTGACATAACGCACCATCACCGACACCATTTAAACGCTTTTCAGTTATATTAAAGTCTTGCATGAGAAAAGGATAACTTCATCTGAAAATTGCAAAGTCACTTAAACGTTAATATTAGTTTCCCAACAAGCAGAAAGGCATTAAAGAATATCAGGAGAGGTTATTTTTTCTTCAGTCAGAAACAGAAAGGCCGAAACGTGGAAGGAAGTATTTTATTAAGTTCTTAACTCTGGCCCCCAAAATATTCCTGTTCTCGGTTTTCTAACTTTATGAGGAAAAAAACCCACAAATTTTATCAATAAATGAGAAAATTATTATCTGTGAATATATGTTAGTACATTCCTTTTGTGCGACGGGACATTATTTATTTGCTTTTTCCACTTGTGAATTTGTGAAAATGTTTATTGCAGCCAGTCGTTCAAAAGATGAGAGAGAAACTGCAGAAACGAGAAAGAAGCTGTCCGGGTGAACTGTGAACCAAACGCATTCAAACGTGGGAAATTTATTACAGCAATAATTTACATAGCCGTGTCCTGAGTGAGAATTTAGCAGCGTGAAGCATAACAACACGGCCAGCACTGCATTCAGCTCTAAACCGTTCACACCGGTAACCAAGCAGAGAAAGTGCAACACCTTGGAGCTGCATTTGAATTGTCCGCAACAGAACCAGCTTTGTCAGAGGTTTTGTTTTGGCGAACGTCCAACGGCGAAGGGAGTGACATGAAAACTCAAATTAAGCTTATCCATTTGATCCAGGCTCTTTATGGTGCATTGCTGCCATTGACAGGTTGCCTATGTTTCCTTTACATTTCCCTGGAAAGTCATGTAATGGCTGGATAAATGTGTTTTTTACTCTTCCACAGGATTTACCACAATGCTAAAGAGAAAGAAAAACTGAACATCAGAGATGGGAAAAGACATAACATGTTACATATATAAAGTGGGTGAAGGTATAATGCTGCGGTCTGGTACAAATGCAGTTCCAACACAGTTAAATAATATTATATTATTTAAAATTAATCCGTGAACAATCATGTTTCCAGAGGTGTGGGTTTTTTTTTTCTTCTTGTTTTTGTTTAATGAAACGTTTAGATTAATTACTCATTTACATTGCCACACCTGTTAATCGTGGAAAAAAAATATATATTTTTTTTTGTTTAAAATCTTGTGGTTACGTGAGAAAACTGTGTGCTAAAGTTTTCTAACAGGGTTAACAAAGCCTTGTTCTGGCAAGTGTTCATTACTAATATTCCATGTTTCATTAATGTATTCATTAACTAAAAGGGGTTTTCTCTCAGGAAGGAACAAGTATCTAAATATTTAAATAACTCTGTAGTTTGGGAATGGGACTTTTTCTCCTGGCAAACTGGTTCCAGTACTGGTTTAGAAAAGTAACCGTCAAACTTTCACTACAAAACTAGTCCTACCTTAGAACCAACTCTTTGCTGGGCCAGACAAAAACAAATGTTTATGAGTCACTTGAAATGTGTCCGCCACCACATCCAGAGTAAGATACTAGATTTATTTCAGTCATGGACTTCACAGATGCTTAAAAAACATTGAATGATACTAATTAAACGTCTAAAAACAAAATTGACGTATGAGGGGGGGAAAAAAATTGTTCCTCAGACGCGTTAAAAATATTCCGCCCCGGCTGAACTCGCTTCTGCATATGGAGACAAACCGTATCAGTTCTGACAATCAGTAGAAACACAGAGTTGCATGTTTAACTAGCACCACAGAGAGCTGCACCCAGCCACTCGGATATTTCTATAAACGGTGTTTGCATTTACAATTCTAACCACTGTTGGGCTTTTCAGTAGCAAGAGTTAGAGTCAATAAATCCTGCCTAAAACTGTGTGTTTAACATCCACTTGCACTGCTGCATTGAACTACCAGTCAGGATTTTACCAGGAAAACACTGACTGGCTCCTCAAATCTAGGATTGAGGATCCCACGTATGACTGCAAATCACACTAAATGACAAAGATAATAGCAGTAACCCATATTCTAAATGTTAGAATAGGCAAAACATACTACATACATTACATACATTGTCACCGTGCCCCTGTTTAATTAAGTCGTAACCACTGGAAGAAAGATTTTTAGTGACAAAATGGGCTAGCACTAGGCTGGTTATCCAGCAGTGGAAAATGACAGTAGCTCCTAACTTTTGTTCACACTCTAGCATCAGGTTTGGTTTAGCACTGGAGCCACTTTAGTTGCCGAAGCCCTGATCGAGTGCCGCTTCAAGAAGTTAATTACACAGTAAAACATTAAGTACAGGAAATACCTAAATCCATCAGTGGTAATGACAGTTTAAAAGTCAGCGCAGTTGGCACACCGAGTACAGTTCTGCTTTGCTCCTGAAGAATCCAAGGAATGCTTTTACTCCGCAGGCCGCCACAAACACCCGTAACAACTGGACAGAGCATTACAGCTTGTTTAAATCGGTCTGCTGAACAGATGCCTAATACCATAATGAATAAATGTTAGCAAGCAGATGAGACAAGGCATCTTCACAAACGCACAGTGGGGCAAAGCAAGATAGTGGATGCCTTTCTTTATGCCCTAATAGAGTTTTACCTAGGCTTTGCTTGGCATCAGCTTGAGTTATTATGTGCGAGGAAGGATTGTTCTCAGTGCTGGGAGACTCAGCAGACATCCACGTCCATAAATACACACAAGCAGATCCAGACACATTGATGCAAAAGCCTCATCATTCCAACTCCCCGCCTCATAATGGAGGGACAGGAAATAATAGTGAGCCAATGCCAGGCTGTCCCAGCCTCTCTCAGTTTTCTTAGCGAGTAACACTCACAGTTCGTCTCTCACTTGCTCTCTTCCCTCGTTAATTGCTTAATAGAACCGTTCGCTTTCCCTGCAGACGCTGCCTCTTTTGCCACAGACAGTGTATTATTTACATTAGGCTGGCAACTTAATCGCATCCTCTGCCTGTTACGAAGCAGGACTTAGAAGACTCCTTGTGTGCCGAGGTTAAGTCTCGGTCAGCACTCCTGTCTGTGCTCTGCCATCACTGCAGTAAGAAATGCTCATCTAGGAAAGCATCAAATCAATTCTTGCTATTAATTAGTCTCCGCCAGACTAACACTGCTGATAAAGTTCTACACTTAAATGGAACAGGAACACATTATGTCTGTCAAGCTGTTTGGAGGCGTTGGACAAGCAGATCTATGTTCAAATCACTAAAGTAATCAAGTCCCTGAGCTCGACAGCCGTACTGCCTATCCAAATAAACAGAACAAACGGAGTAGGGAAAATTATGCCCACTTTTACCAAAGTAAGCCAGGAGGAAGTGCTTTTGTCACATCAGAGGTACTGTTAAAAAGCCCATCTAGGGACAAGAGCTGCGAATTAGCTGTTGCTATTGCACTATGACGCAAACATGGGCCTGCTGTTCTGTTCACTTTGTCTATGTGTGTCTGTCCCTATCAAATAAACTTAATAATCAACATTAGCATAATCAGACAGAGGTAATTTCACAACATTGCTCCTGGTGTCTTTCAGTTAATAACTGAAGGCACAAAACAACAGTGTATTCTCACAGGTGTCATGTTAAGCACTCTGGGAGAAACAGTTAGAGCTTCTCTCTTTCTCAACGCAGATCTTTTAGTAAACGTAGCCCAAGAGTTTGCAACAGATCTCCAACACATCAAGGTGTCTGACAAGATAGATTATTTGTTTTTTTTTTGTTTTTTTTTTTTCAAAAGAGCAATTGCAACAACTACAATTTGTCAGCTTCACAATTTGCAGTTTTGCCCGTCGTCCGATTGTTAGTAACAAATGCCTGTGATAGTTTGTCCTTGCTTTGCATCCATCAAAGCACACACAAAGCCTTCAGACTAGCAATGACACAAAGAATACACAAGATTCCAACCTAATTGTAAGTTTTGATGCATTTCACAACAGAAATGCGGAAAACAACTGTTTACGCTGCTGCAACAACAACTAAATGTTATATAAATCTAATGGAAGAATGCTGTTTTCTTGCAGCTTTGTAAGCATGTAGGTCAAGATTGAGACTAAAAACCCTCCGACAGACTTAAAAGGTGGTGTTTTACCTTGTTCTGGTCGATCCAGTACAGGAAGTAGCCTTTGGGGTCAACGGTTAGAGTCACAGGGGTCACAGTGGTAGAATCCTGTAGTAAGAAAGACAAGACATCTGGAGTCAATCAGTGTGTCACCATGTAACACTGCATCCCTCTTGTGGCTTATACGCAAGTACATATGACGGAATATTCCCCGGGGTAAACCGGTTAATTTTCCTGTCAGCATCAAAGCATACTTTTTTTTTTTTTTTTTTTTCTAACAACACTTGCATTCCAGAGTCTGAAATGACATTAAAACCGCAGTTTTTGTTGCACTTTACACACAATCCTTTCCTTGTAGGCTACTTTTCAATTCATGACGAGACACTGCCACAAAATGACCGGCTCGCTGGCGTGTGAGTGTAATTGCTGCGGCTGCATTCATGGCTGCAGGTTGTTTGAAAGCTGATGTTACTGTGTTCCCTTCTTGCAAAGGGGAAACGCTTCCCCACAGCTTCTATGTAAAGACGGTCCCATGTTTCACAGACACAATTTGACCCTGAGGCGCACATGGCAACGCCAGATATTATTGGATGCCGCTATAAAAAGAAAGAGGCTTTGCCTTTTTTTTTTTCTTTCCCCCCCCTCCAGCATCGCATTGTGGCAGCAGTTCAGCTGAACAGCAGCATATTGTCCTCTTCAATATCCGGGAAATCAAACCGCATTTGCTGCAACAAAATCTTCAAAGTGTCTTCCTGAGACAACTAATGAGGTCCCTAACACAGCATTTGGAGGCACAGCTAATGGTGAGAATGTGCTACACATATCTATTTGTGTGACCCCATGCCACTTACAAGTTCAACATATAAAACCATTTGACTGGGAGATTGTAGACCTCTCATCCAACTGTACCATGGTACAGAGAACAATAATAATTGATCATAAAATTACTTCAACAGAAGAAAACATCGTAAAAAAAACTTACTCCATGACCGAGCAGGAAGAAAAGAGTGAAAAGTGAATAAATGACATGTTCTGGGATTGAACGGGTAAAGTGTTGTATCAGAAGCATTTGCTATAGGTATGCTAATTATGGCAACTCAACATTCACTTGAAATCTAATAAAGACTCCTAAGTATCAGTTTTGGTTGTGCACGCATGATTGCACAATCTTTGTAGGCTTGACTGAGGGAGAAAAACCTGCATGGGGTGATTGGCAGAACACCCCGCTTTATGTTGGCGTTTAGTGAAGCGGCATGCAAGCCTATTCATGCTTTTCCTTTCATTTCATTTGTTGGTGCATTACGCCCACCGCCCCAATTTATTTGAAACTGCAGCTGAAAGCAAAATGCAGAGTAGCAGAAAATTGTGAACGGTGAACGAAAATTATAAATAGGAAAGAGCAAATTTATATGTCTTGTTCATGTGGATGCTCATTACGAAATGCATTTTCAACTGCGTTGAAGTCTGGACTTTGAGTAGGCCACAACGTTTCAAGATGCTTTCATCTAACTTTGATTATGTGTTTATGTTTGTTGTCCAGATGAAGGTAAAACTTCACCCTTGGCATAGTGGAGCCTGTAACAGGTTTAGTCCTGTATTTAGCTCCAACTATCTTTCAATCAATGCTTACAAGCCTTCCTGTCTGTATAAAGAAGCATCTCCACAACATGAAGCTCTCACCATGACATTTTATTACGGTAAGCTCAAGTGTTGCATTTTGTAACACATAGTGTAATTAGCTGACTTCTGAAGACAGTTTGTTGCGCTGCAAGTTGTTTTTGTGGAGCATCAGGATAAAAGAACCATCACTATTTACATTTTCACTCTCCCAATATACTCATTCGTGTTAGTCTACATAAAATCTTCATTAACGTCACTGTCTGCCTTTTAGTTCCTCCAGCTCCACTTTTACAGATAAATCTAAATTTCCTGCACTCAATAAACACATCAGCGATTCCTAGAAAATGAATTAGTAATGAAGGGGATGAACAACTTTTCGTCAAAACGTTCGCATTTCCATTAAACCAGTTGAAGCATTTATGCAGTAGGACAGGATGTGGCATTTGATGGATTGGTTCTGATGTTAGTGGAAGGAATGAAGGATGTTTTGTGAGCTCTGGGAATCAACCTAATGATGTGAGAGCAGTCCTTTTCACCAGCATCTTAATGTCTTAACTCTCCATGGCCACCGTAACAAACACATTAACTATTATGGACTCTAAGTGAAGATTTTCTCTTGGGACTGAAAATAAAACCACACAGAAACTTCCGGTGGTTTGTAGTATTGTGTTTCATTTTTATAAAAAAAAAAAAAAAAACAACTGTTGTGTATTGCTTTTGTTTTCAACAAATTTCTATTGTTTCTGGTGAGCCAAGAATGAACATTAACCATCTGCTTTTGGTTTAGCTTTTATTTTTATTTATTTATTTTTTTTATTATTGTCATTTGTCTGGACAACCTCAGCAAGCTGTGGTTTTATTTTTGTCAAACAAAAGGCAGAACGAATGACAAAAGAACAAACCCTGAGATCCCTGCCAAGAAAGACTGTCATTATTTTTTTTTTTTTTTTTAGCGAAGCATCTGTGCCATTAGCGCTCAGCTAAAGGGGAACGTTATTGAGGAGATTTGAGTTCTGTACATTTCTGGTCTGTGGTCTAATGACATATCCTGCTACTTTCCCTGGATTTAAGCTCCCTTGTGCAGACAGATAAGATCGCTTTCAGAGTGCATCATACAAAAAGTGGGGATGATTCCAAAGTAACATTTTTACTGATCCAGTAGTATATATATAAATATATATTTGCATTATATATAATGACAAATTAAGTTTCGTCTTAGCCTCCATTTATAAGTCCAGGTGCACCGAGAAATTGACTAGTTTTTAGCTTAAAATCCTGATCAATAAATGACTGATCAGACATTGATTACTGATTAGTAAATGCATCATTGCAGTATCACATCCTAATGACAAAAATGCTTTAAAATATAAGACATTACTAAAGGAAGTGCATTGTTTAAAAGTTGTTAGATAAAAGAAGCTTTTTGAAATTAAACTTTTTTGTAAAATGTCTTCTGCTCATACAGGCAATGGGATAGTGAGAGTAATACTTCCAGCAGATAACAGGAAGACTTGAGTTTTTCACGGGAAAGCTGCTCTCTTTGATCATGTAGAGCTTTCAGCTTTTGTCTGAACTTATGACAGCTTTTTGAAAGATATTATAGTCAACAGTTCAATTTGAAATGACTGAAACGGCTTAATAGGAAAGTAAAATGTCTGACTGACTTGGTCAAAACAAATAACACGCCTCCGCCTTTCTGCGGGACTTCGGCAAACATTTAGAGGCGATCGGATTGTCCCTTTCTTTCCCTAACAGTCTTGCGCTGGAGTTTACCTCAGTTTCTCTTACTGCCTGCTTTTCCATAAAATCATACATTATTGTATGTGATTTCTGCACCATGAACAAATTTTACATCATTCATGCGCCCAGCGAGAAGCGCAAAATTTAATTTCCAGCGAAGTAGGAGCGTAGATAAATAAAACCCACATCAGAGGACAGCAATAAATGAAAGAGGCACATCCATGTTGTGTTTCTTGTGACCTACACAATACTGTGTGTGTGGGGGGGGGGGGGGACAAAAATTGGAGAGAAACCCAAAGCTGTGATAAGAAAAAATAATAATAATTTAATATAATTCTTCTCCACTTTCAATTCATTAATTGGGCTCCCTATTCCACAGTGATTCTTTCCACGAAATGACACAGGGAGGAAATGGGAAGGACCTGGATGGGAAATGACCCAGAGAAAGTATCTGTGGGTATGTCTGTATTTCACAGGAAAGGCCTGGCAGGCATTTGGCTCTGGAGATAGAACTGCCTGTGCCAAAGGCTGCAAACAGCCCTGTTTGAGGAAACGGCTCACACTCGACGCCCCGTTTTACAACAAAGGCAAAGCTGATGGAATGACCACTCTTTGGCAATTAAATGAAAGTGTTTCACAAGTCCTCTGATGATTGACAGAGCGGAATGTTTGCAAATGTGCACGATTTCCTCGCTGCCGTCTGGACTGACTGTGTTCGCACTTCTGCAACCCTCATCCATCTGTGCTGTGCTTGGCTCACCTGGAGTCAAATAAGATAACGTGCATTTTCACCAAGAGGCTCACGAATTTATATTTCAAGATGGCCATGAATTAAAAACAAGATCATTTATGAAGGGCACTCCAAAGCATACAGGCACTGTGGAATTAAACACATTTCAGATTTCTTTCACTAAAAATGAAAGTAGCCCGCCACTTAAGGCTCATTTCCAGGTGTTTCTTTTAGAGGAAGGAATATGACAGGAAAAGGGAATTCAAAAATAAATAATCGCATGCAAATCCTCACAGTACACACAGGCCTGCACCCGGGCTGAGGACAGAAAAGAAAAGCGCAGTTATTCAAATTGGTTGTAACTGGATCACAACAAAAGTCCCTTTCAAATTCCACTGTTGATGTCAGCATGGAAGAAAATAAGAAAACGGTTCAACTTGAACTCAAGTCTGAAGAGTGGCAGCTTTACCTATGTCATCTATCTATATTATTCTTCATCTGTTTCTTCGGAAAGGCTTGAAATGTCACCAAACTGAAGTCTTTTCCTGTCAGCCTCAGTGCTGGTGTTTAAATAAGCCCATAAAAAATAAAGTGAACACGCAGAGGTAAGACAAGCTGTGAAATGTCAATCTCGTTGACGCACGAGCTTTGGGACAGGCACGTGCACTCAACCGCGTGTACTCCTACAAACACTCTGCATGAAGATGTAAACAAAGCGCACGTCAGGGTGCTGCATTCTTGCAGCATTCCCAGATTAAAGCATGAAGGCAAAGCACTGAGCCCCTGTCACTGCAGTCCCCACTGCAAACAAATCTCCCCGCCGCGCTGTTGCATGAGTCGCTTATAGATTGTGTATGCTACACTGGACCATGTGCATGCAGATAAAGCGAATAGAAATTAGGCAGAGATGTCGTCATAATTTAAATAAATGAATAAATACTGCTAGGCATTACTTACATCATCCCATTTCATAAATTTGCTGCCCTTTCGGAGGCACTCCGGCACGGACACTGGCTTGAGCTGCAACGCATGAACTCCAGGCTGAGCCCCGGCCATTGACTCATCCACTCCTCTCGACGCACGGCGCGGCCAGAAATGTATCTCTCCTCCTCTGCTCTTCTTTTACGTCTCCACGTCTCCCCCTTTTTCTTAAAATCCTCTCAAAAGCCAGCAGATGGAAGCCCGCTGTCACTACTGCTGGTGGTATGTCATGCCCGCAGTGGCGGCGGCGGCGGCGGCGGCGGCGCGTTTCGGTTTTGGAGAGCTGGAGAGACAGGCGCAGGCGCGGCGGAGCGGAGCGGAGCCACTGACTGACTGACTGAACGACTGAGTGACATGCAGCTAAAAACGAGCTCCAGAGAGAGAGAGAGAGAGACAGAGCAGCGGGGGAAGAGGGAGGCATCTGAATGAGTTTCACGTCTGGTTTGAAATTGGAGCTACAAGTCAATACCAGGACAGGATCGATGCTTTAAGTGTTCTGGCGCCTCCGTGTGTCCGCGGCAGTGCGATGCGCGCGCACTGGGCCCCAAGCTGATAAATTAGATGCTGTAGCAGCAGCAGCAGGTGCACACGAGGCTGACACTGTAATAACGCTGTAGTAGCAAGAACAATATCTTTTCCTGTTTTGGTAAATGGCAGGTCTATTTTATGATGAGGACTGGAGAGGGGGAAATGACAAATTGCATTTTTCCTCCAGGCAAATCTTCATCGCAAATCAGATCATGGAAAATGTCGTTTATTTCAGTAATTCAAAAAGTCACACATTGAATGAAATGGTTCAATGAAAGCTATGAGCAGGTGGCAAGTCTCCCACTAACAGCTGCACTAACTTTGAACTTGATGAAACACAGCGGAGCAACACCAGGGGGTGAAAACCTTCCATCCTCTACACTCCAGACTCTGGGGCCTTTATTTAGCATGACATGCAAATTTGTCTTTATCTGCAAAGATAAAGTCAAATCCATCAACACAACCTGCATGCTTCCCACACCCAAATGTTTTTCCTTCCACTCAACTTTCCATTAATATCCTTTAAAACAGCTTGCTGTGAACTGCCAGCTTCATTAGCATATCTTCTATGCCTCTTTGGTGCCACTTTTCGTCACCTATTCCAAGGATCATATCGTTTGATCGCACTTTATTACGCATTTGTGTTAAACTTATTTAAGATTTCTTTGCATGTGTTGAATGCTTGGGGTTGTTACTAATATCTGGTGTGAATTTGAGGTCAGCAGCCCCATTAGAATTACATTTACTGAGAAAATGACGACCATGTTCAAAACATTTTGAGCCATTTTAAGGATTTTCTTAGCAGAGCTTATGATTTTTCATTCTGTATCAGCACTAAAGAGAAAGAAAATCACGCTCCCTCTTAATTGAAGAAGTCACTCTGCCCCCATTAGAGAGAACGCGCACAGACTTTTGTTTCAGCGCCCACACACTGCTCTAAGCATCTTTATTTTTTCATGACTGACTTCTTCAAAGTTGTGTGAGTCAAGGCAGTCTAACTGCCTTCAGGACTTTTTTGGACTGTAACTCTCTTTTTAAATAAAACATTAAAGTCCTTGGGCCTTTGCACCACCAACTGTTTTTTTTTTCTTTTCTTTTCTTTTCTTTTTGGAGATAAAAAGAAAAATGACGTTTCCTGTCATGTGTATTGTTCTCCCTTTGTGTCGCTCTGGTCAAACACTGCCTGACTGAAATCGACCTCCTACGTTAAGTCCAACCCTTCATTACCTGAACGTAAATGAATGTAAAGAAAAACATTTGGACAGCAGCACAAGAAGGCGACACATTTTTTTGCGGAGAGAAATGGAAGAAAGCAATGTCACGACTAAGACGTTCAAATACTTTTGTAGTGCAAATGATTCAGTCTCCTTGTTGCATTAAAAATTGATGTGGAAGATGCGTTTTCTTTCAGCCTTGAGGTTTCGAGAAACTTTCAAAATCCGCTGCAGCATTCACACACAGAAAAAAAATCTAAAGAGAAAGAACTGCAAAAAGGCATCTAAGAAATTTCAAATAAAAAAATATCTGTTTAGTGAAATGCAAAGCGTCCACTCATGATGCCGCCTTCCCGTTAGTTCAGTGCAGGAATAATGTTTTCAGGCTTGCACGCCTCCTGCACGTTAAGCTGGCTTTTAATGATCATTAATGCCAATCACCTCTACTTTCATCCAACCAGAGGAAATGGCTTGAAAGAACTTTGGCTTTTTATTTTGGTTTTAAAATACTTCTTGGAAGACTGTGCCTATGCTGGTACAGAACTCATTTTACTCTCTTACTCGTATCAGCCGGCATATTGACAGCGGCCGTTCCTTTATTTTTCGCGATTGATGCACAGATTTTGAATCAGCACACCTCAGAAGGATGTCAAAGATAAATCATTCAGTTTATTCTTGCCTCCAGCAAATGAAGAAGTGATTTTGGGTTAACTTGACAAGAAAAATTTAGTCTAAATCAATGTCTAACAGAGATTATTGTTAATTAAAAGTGTCTTCTTAGACAGTTTATGTAAACATTTGGTATCAATGGTATTTCTAATCCCCTGCTTTTACTATTGCTGATCAGACAAAGGCCTTTACTGCCCATCCAGAACATTGAAGGGAAACTGGAGAGCTTTGTACAAAGCAAATTATAATTACAATTGGCGAAGACTGTAGTCCGGAGCCATGAAGCATGCAGCTGAGTAATGCTGTTTTCTGCAGGGCTTGTGTTAAAAAAAACAAAACAAACAAACTCCTTTTGTGTGTACGAATCAGAAGGCTGACTCGTTTTTGAAGTAAAAGAAAGAAGTGTTCACTGAACAGAAGTGATTTAGAGCAGTTAGAAAAGGCTGATGACCGCGACAAATAAGAAGAGTGCGATTACATTTTTATAGAGTAAGTAACTTTTGGCTTGCTTCTTATTAAAACAACTATTATGTATTTAAGTCAAGGCTCAGTCTTTTACGTTCACGTGTGTAAGATTCTCCACACTGTGGCGGCTGCAGACAGCGACTCTCCTCCTGAGCAGATCCTTGAAACGGAGAGCTGATATGACGAGTGACTAGCTTCATATTTGGAGACAAAAAAGACGAGAGTCACGGTGTTCATGTGTTCACTTTGTGTTCGTGCTTCTTTGCATGAACACAAAGAAGCAGGTGTTCTCAAACAAGCAGCTTTCAGCACTTTCCATGTCAAAACTATCTCAGGAAGCTGCCCATTTAGCATTCCTGTAGCTAATGGGGGATTTTAAA
This sequence comes from Poeciliopsis turrubarensis, assembly GCA_010277015.1. Lineage (NCBI taxonomy): Eukaryota > Metazoa > Chordata > Actinopteri > Cyprinodontiformes > Poeciliidae > Poeciliopsis > Poeciliopsis turrubarensis. The sequence goes on from VMRN01000001.1 coordinate 13,222,575, forward strand.
TTCATCACGCAAACGCATCATATTACACCGATGTATGCTGCCATCTCTTTCGATTCAAAGTATTTGGATCAATAGAAGAACAATGTAGAGTTTCATTTTCCTATAAAGCGCAGCTTTCAGCACAATAACATTTCTGTGTCAGCTTCATTGTAAAAATCAATCAAAAATAATCCATCCAACCGTTTGTTATTTCCGTTGTTTCCTACAGGGGGTTGTGGAAAAGGACTGAAGCCAATCACCGGCGACACACTGAGAGAAGAAGGGCAGTCCCAACATGGGTTGACCCAGCAGCACACATGTAAGCACACTGTGTGTATAATGCTTTATTTTACATTGTTCTAAGACGAGTGGGCCAAAATGCCTTTAACATAAAAGGTAAAAGATGTTTAAAAATGCTTGTTGGGTGCCGGCGCGGTTAAGTGTGACATCAGCAATGTTTGCTAATCCGAGGTAGTATTTGCATTTGCCATTTACTGGAGAAAATTTGTTTGCGTGAAACATTTGTGCTCAGTGATTGAGTTTCGCAAAAATCGAAAGCTCATTTATGGCTACTTAATGAAATAGTTGAATGAGCGTTTCAGGAAGTGTGAAACTTTTGCATTCAGGAAATAAAGGAGAGAGACAAACACATTTTTGAAACACTTGTCTGACAGGAGTTTGAAGCGGATCCATGGAGAGCATACAAACCTGGCACAAAACGTCCAAGCCCAATTAAAAGCAGATTTAGTTTGTCTTTAAATTCCTGTAAGAAGTGAGAGTGGGCATGTGTGACTGTTTGTCTGTGCTGTCCTGTGGTGGAGCGGAGACCAGACCAGTGTGGCCCACCTCCTGCCTGTTATAGACAGGCTAACCTCTCACCCCTACAACACGGCAACGAGTGGTGGGAATAGAGAGGAGAGAGACGGAGAAATAACTGCTGTGGCATAAATAATCTTTCACTATTTTATTGAATAAGTGAAGGACAGTATTTTAAAGGAAGAGCAAGAAGGGTCTGTCAGTGTCCTCATTCTGAACCTAAACACAAAGACAGAACAACAAAAAAAAAGCATGTTAGCAACATCTACTGGACAATGCGTGGTACTGCATCTTAAACTCGATTTGGCACATTAGCAGCAATCACAAACAGCACATTATTTGGATCCCTTTTAAGAGCAGTTGCCTGACTGTGTTGTTTTGTTCTTTAAGCGCCTTGGGGCCCAATTGACATGACGCCACCTGCCGATCAATCCAGTGCGTACGTCCGCCAATTTGTCGCAATTTGTTTAGCAGGGAAACACCCCTCGTCTGGTAGAAACCGAACATGCTTTACCTCAGACAAGGTTATTGGTGGCTTGTCATTACTATCACACTGATAGTGGTCATTAAGATTTGGTGAAAAATTAGCAGAAAACATGGTTAATCATTGTCAATGGAGAAATAATAACAATAAAAGAAAAATGAAAAACACCGTGATTAAATTCTCATTTAGTGTCATGCTATTTAACGAACAAAAATGAATTTCAACAACCACCAGAGAGCAGAAAAACCCATCAAAGAGCCATGGGGGAATTGAAGATAAAAACAACTACACCGTGCTCCAAATTATTATGCAAGTGATATTTTTCTCAGATTTTCTTAAATGGTCAATAGTCGGTATGATTTTCAAGTCATGAACTATTACAGTATAAATCAATTTTTACTGAGCAAAGCTCCCAATGAGAACAGTATTTTGTTTTATACTAAAAAAAAACTCAAAACGCACTGTTCCAAATTATTATGCACAGCGGATTTTCTAAACATTTATGGATTATAAAGAACTGCAAACGGTCATTCTTTGAATGCGCAGCATTAAGTGGTCACATGTACTGAAATCAAAAGCTATTTCAATCAAAAACATCTTAAAAGACTCAGTTACTTGTGAAAATAGGACCTCTTCTTTGATATCACCTGCACAATTCTTGCATCCATTGAACTTGTGAGTTTGTGGAAAGTTTCTGCTTGAATTTCTTTGCAGGATGTCAGAAAACTTTCCCAGAGCTGCTGTTTTGATATGAACTGCATCCCACCCTCAGATCTTCTGCTTGAGGAAACTCCAAAGGTTCTCAAAAGGGTCAGAGGTCAGGGGAGGATGGTGACCACACCATGAGTTTCTGCCCTTTTATGCCCATAACAGCCAATTACACAGTGGTATTCCTCTCAGCATGAGATGGTGCATTGTGATGCATGAAGGTGATTTTGCTACTGAAGGTACGGCTCTTCTTTTGAACCATGAAAGAAAGTGATCAGTCAGAAAGTCCATATACTTTGCTGAGGCCATTTTCATACCTTTAGGGACTCTGAACGGCCCCTCTCTCTCTCTCTCTCTCTCTCTCTCTCTCTCTCTCTCTCTCTCCCCCCATGATTTCAGCCCAAAGCATGACTCCACCACCTCCTTGCTGATGTCACAGCCGTGTTGGGATGTGGTGGCCGTCCACCATCAATCCATTGCTGCGTCCATCTGGATCAGGGTTGCACAGCAGTCATCAGTGAACAAGTCTGTTTGAAAATGAATCTTCATGTCCGGCTGGACCCACTGCGACCGTTTCTGCTTGTGAGCTCTGGTTAGGGGGTCAGTAGGCTCATGCACTGCAAGCCTCTGGAGGATCCTCCACCTTGAGGATCCAGAGGCACCAGCAGCTTCAAATAGCTGTTTGCTGCTATTTGCTCTCTTAATCCCATGAATTTGTCTAGCAGAAACCTTCCTCATGAACCCATCTCTGTTCTGAATCAGCCACAAATCTTCACAGTACGACGACAAGGCTTCAGTTTTCGTTAAATATCTAATGTTTTCATACCTTGTCATACGGCACTACACTATCTGATGATTTCCGTCAGCAGAGAACCTTTGTATTTCCATGTTGCTTGAAACTTGTGGCCTGCTTAATAATGTGGAACATCCTTCTTAAGTAGATTTCCTTTAATTGAGCTCACCAGACAAACTAATCAAGCCAGCTCTCTGAAATTAATTACAGTGATTCAAAGAGCCCTGATACACAATACCATCTATAAATTTAAAAGATTTCATCTTCATGACACTTGAATCCAAATTGCATAATAATTTGGAACACGGTATAAGAAGAATCCCTCCCTGACAAACTCGTATGACACAAATTCATTTTTTTGGACAAGCAATTTAGTGTTCCTTATTCGGAATATTTTAATACAGGGCATAAAATGTCATATCTTCTTTGCCTTAATGTTGGCTAATGAGGCAGAAATACCTCACCACATGTCTAAGGCTATGCTGTGGGCGTCGCTAACCTCACCATTATAATGGTGTTGGTTTGTCTGATGTATATTCGAATGGAGTTACACTTCTGCATTAGTGGAGCAAACTTGCTATGGTGTCAGGTCAGTTGTTCAGAATGAAGGTCCCACTTTTCTTATTTACTTTTCTCATTGCCTCTTCAGCTGCCCATTGCTAGCTCCGAGTCCTGAAGGCAGCTGGTGAACACAGCTGACAAAAGATGTGAATTTTAGCAGCCAGGATAAACTTTGGTTTCGCTTATTAAACAGAGGAAAGGCCAAAAACACATATGGTCTCAGCAATGTTAACGACTACCATAATGACAGAGCATTTCTGTCAAGGCTGGGCCTCAGAAAGCCCAGAGCTAATTTAACTTGTGGTACAAATTTCACTAAGAACGGGCGGTTTATTGGATTAAAAGTTAATTGTTCATGTAGACTTTCTGAAACGCTTTTAGAGATCCAACGGTGCCTTGTCCTACTTAGACTACACCGCGCAGCAAAAAGTAAGTAAGCTCTTATATAAATTGCCTAACAGAGTATGTATACTCTTAAACGTTTTCTCCTTTATGTGATTTTATGGGACACATGTGGTTTGAACCTTTACATTGTAGCTCCTGCTGCATGTCCAGGGTTGCTGTCCTGTTTTCAGTTGAACCTCCACCCTTGACTCAATTTCTTTATGACCTCTAAGATGCTTTGTAATTGAAATGCAATGTATTTAGATCTATCGATCTTGACATTAACTCTATGCTTCACTTTAGAGCTCAGCTAATTGCTCAGTTGAAGAAACTGCGACTTTAGCTGCAGATTTCTGAGGCTCTTAGGGAATTACCACCTGCCTTTTGCCTTTTCTTTTTAATTATTCCTCTCCTTTCTATGCCTGTCAGTTTAGGTGTGTGAGCCACGATGAGGCAGGTTTGACTCTTTGCTACACCATTTCCATGTTCAGATAAGGAGTTCACTGTCTGTTGTGCTCTTTGGCCTTCATGATGCCGTTTGTTCACAAATGTTGTCTAGCAACACTCTGAGACCTTCACAGAACCTCCGCACAGCCAAGATGAGATTGCAGGTGGGAGACGACTCAAACGCATTTGGACTTTTATGTCGGGGTTTAGGAGTAAGTGGTGCTTACAGTAAATGCAGGCCACACATTTCAGATTTTTTGTCAGTACGAAATTTAGAAAGTCGTATACTGTGTCTTGTTCTTCTTCACAGTTATGTTACCTTCTTCGGTCTTCCACATAAAATCCCCCCCGCCAAAAAACCTGTCAGTTACGGTCGTAACGTGACTACATGTCAAAGATGAAACATTTTCCATGTTGTGCGTCAGTCGCAAATGCATGCGACATAGCATACACAGTTAAAACTGGGCGCATTTAACCATTTCTGTGATCCATCTGTGTGAGAGAAACCAATAAACAGCTTTTCATGATCAACACTGCTAATTATCCAACTATAGTTTATTTTCCTCCGAATTATAAAGTCTTCAAGTCAGGGGAACCTAAATGGCTGCAGTTCAAAGGCTTCCTCCACCACTCATACTTATAAAATAGTGAGTATGTGCTGGCAGCTCTAGCTACTACTTAGTGAGGACAGTTTCTTCAAACACACCAGGGATGTGGTTTTTGCCTATAAAAAGACCAAAGCCTTACTGAGACTTTCAAGGATTTAAACGGAGCAGTGATTCAAGTTCGCCAACAGAGAGTGCTGTGGGATAACCTTACGGGTTACCTGGAGGTTCTCCTCTGCTTACAATTAGGACTAATCCTCCCAAGGTTTAGGAACGTTATTGTCTATTCTATTGAAATTCTTGGTAACTAACATAACATGGAACATATGCAGTGAAAAATGATATGTTAAAAACTTAACAGCTTGCAGAGGGGCCCCAGGACTTGCGACTCAGGTCAAATTAGGAGTCTAGAGAAAAACGCCGAAGCTCTTTTCTTCCCCAATGTGTCTCCACTCACATGCATGTGCGTGAGTGGGTTTTCTTTTTCTTCCTTCTTTCTCTTTTTTTTTTTTCCAGACATGATTCACACCTGGAGTTTTGCTGTGACCAGAGGAGGGTTTTTTTTTTTTTTTTTTTTAATGTGTCCCATTCTGTGGTCTGTTTCTGCGTGTAACCATACACCTCTGCTCTACTGCTTCTATTGTCTTATTTCAGATTGAAGAGGAAAAAATCTGGCAGGTGTTCCTCCCCTCAGGCTACAGACTTCAGAGTTCGAGGAAAATAGAGAGCACAAGCTGAAATGAAATGAAAGGGAACATGCATGCAAGTGTACACACACACACACGCACACACACACAAATACAAAAAAATAAATAAATTGTGAGCACAGGTTGACATGCATGTTTAAGTGTGTCACAAGATCACACAACCAGTGCTGTTACATGCAGTGTAAACATGTCTGAGGGTGTGTATTAAATACTCATTACAGGGGACTGGGCAAGCTCTGGGAGAGACTGGGAGAGAAAACAAACAAACCCCACAGGGTGGCTGAGAGGGTTGGTGAAGGCTCGAGGGAGGCCTCTCCCAGAGTAATTCAAGTTCAATAAGTGACCCTTAACCTCACTCTAACTCAGGTTACACTTCTGGTGAGACAGATTATAGGCACAGTTTCCTCGCAGCTGTGGATACGATACCTCTACAGAAGCTTCAACGCACACGACGCAGACACAGTACCAATAACAAAAAAGGTCAGTTGGTAATGTCAACAATCAAGCGAGTATTCCTGAATATCAAATGGCAACATGGATGACAGGTTTCCAGTCCGCACACATGTTGGTATGATGTAAAGAAACCGGGACCACACAGAGGCCTTTCACAGCCAGGAAGCAGAAGACATCATTCACCTGCAGAGCTGCAGCTGGGCCAGTTTCACTCTGTCAGAAAGGACTCATTACGCGAATGTCAAAATTATCAGAGAAGGGAAACACGGCCTCCTCCAACTGCCGATAAACACAAGGGATGTTTCGGGTTGCACCGGCGTGAAGCGTGGAGGATCCGCGGAGGCCCGTCATGTCAGGGAAGTCACCAGATTAAAGTTTTAAACGCTAAAAATAACATTTGTATGCGATTAACATAACTTTCAAGAATATTCATAGTTCCTGAGTTTCAAGGGCTTTGAAGAACAAATAGTTTGTTGGGATTTTATATAGAGGAAAAGGACGAATGAACAAAAAGCTTATCTGTATAGAGATTTTCAAGTCTTGCAATATTTTCTATTGTTATATCTAAATTACTGCATAGTAATTATGCTTTATGGTGGCAGATATTGTCCAGGTGTTTTGTGAATCGGTGCCTAGTCTTTAGTAACGCTGACAATGTTTTTTCTTCTATGACTGTCTATTTGTAACTCCATCCGTCTTCCAATCAAATCTCACCAGCTTCTCTATTCCTGCTGAATCAAAGCATTCCCAAAGCATCCATCACCATGACATCACCATGTTTCACTGTACTATTGGTATTCTTTGGGTATCAGAGTTACTTTTCGACCATTGAGTCGTTCCTGTAGAACGAAAAGTCACATTTTTGCTCTCATCAGACGAAGTCACCCTTTCAACATGTTTGTTGTTTCCCTTACATAGATGCGCCATACTGTGAACCACCCCATCTTATGGCTTTCTTTCAACAATGACTTTATTCAGGTCACCTTTCATAAGGCGCAGTTTGTGGATTTCATGTGCAAGAGCTGGCATTTTTTTCCCCCATGGAGTGACCATGGGCCTCCTGGATACTTCTCTGAATAATGCTCTGCTTGCCAGTGCTGTCAGTGTAGGATGGCTGCCATGTAATGGTAGGTTTGCGGCTATGCAGGAATCGTTTTTCTTGCATTGCATTCACAATTCTGTTTGTTAAATGATGTTCTCTATTCGCCATCCGAGGCCTAAGTAAAACAGCTTCATTCAAAACAAAGTTAACTAACACTGGACTGGATTTCAGTCTTGGATGTCAAGAAACGGAGAACTGATTGGCTAACCACACTTTTCTGATTTTTACTTTGTGCAGAAAATGTAAAGAGCGCGTATCATTTTTATTTCTTTTCACATAAAACACCAACAAAGTCCCTTGATGTTTGTGTCTGTATTGTGGCAAAATGTGGAAAATTTACAGGGTGTGAATACTTCAGCAACACATTACAGCTGAATACTATTAAGGCAGCTTCCTAGTCACAAACGTTATCGGGAAGCGTCAGATGTTCCACTTCCAAAGCGACTCAGAGGTTTTCCTGTGTTCGAGTGAATATTTGCTCAACAGTGTATGTCTATTGCATGAATATAGAGTTTGCAACTTCGAGAAGAGGCCAGCAGAAGGGCTGCAGATGCCACGGTTGTGGCTGCAGCCTAAAAATGGTTCACATCCCATGCTGTGTTAGCATAACCACTGTCACGTGTTTGAGGCAGACACAGGGAGGGAAGAAGAGATGGTGCTATTTAAACTTAAGCTTCACAACAGAATAATGAGCAACAAATACTAAATAAGAAGAAGGAAAAAAAAAAATGAGCAAATCAATTGTCGTTCTTTTTATCTGCTTCCCTCCCAGGTAATGCTTTGACTGAGAGACAAAGTCATCCCAGACATCTGTGCCTCGGGCCATCTTTGGATCCATTGTGAGGCGTAACAGCAGATGGGGCTGCAGGCCTGTCACAATGCCTTTATTTTATCTTTTCTTTTTCATTTAACCACTGCCAGTACAGGATGACATAAAAAAAACAAAAAACTGACTGAAACGTTAGGTCGACAAATCAGTCAAGTCTGCAGATATTGTCAAATTAGGATGCTCAAACCTCATCCACTGTGAAGATGATATATTAATTCAAAGCATTCTGAGAAGCTGGCGATATACAACATCAAGAAAGATGCGTTTGAAGTCTCTCACGTCTGCCCATTTCAGTCCCTATAGAAATTTTGCATTCGTCTACAAGTTATGCAATATCCAGCTACAAACAGACAAAAAAAGAAACAGGTATACTTGTGCTAAAAAAAAAACAAAAAAACAAAAACGAGACAAGGATTGATTTAACCCTCTCTCTCTTCACTGTGACTTTGTTATTTAGAGAGTTTGTTATGAGCAGATCTGCCAATCAGATTTGCACAGTGCATCTATTGTCCATCGCCTGCTATGGCGCAATTCCAGCAAGGGCATAAAACTCCTGTCTGCTCTGATAGCAATCTGCAGAAGCAACTCAGCACTGGGCAAAAAACAAGAAGCTGGTTTATGGCCAGTTTTTCTTTTTTTTTTTTTCCTCCCCTGAAACAGTTTTAAATAAGGATTAGTTTGGGCTAAGCTGGACATAGGTGTGTGCCTAGGGCCAGGTGCTAAGGATCAGGCTTTGTGCTGCGGTAGAGCTTTTTTCCCCCCTTCAAGAGGGGATAAATCCTTTTAAGAGAGAAAATGTTGATGTTTACATCCTTGCTGTGACCCTATCTTGGCCTTTTCACTCAAGCATTCCTGCCATAGCTGTGACATCTAGCTAAGCTTCAGGACACTGGAGGGTTAGTGAAAACAGCGCTTAATCACAGCCACAGGGCAGCTCCCCCCTGATAACAATGAGACCCTTTAACCTCCCTGTGTTTGTGTGTGTTCCCTAATGTAAGTTTGCATGCATTTGTTTCATTGTTGCAGAAAACGGATTTCCAGAGAGGCACCCTCATCCTTAACACTCGGATTATGCGGTCATTCATTGTGAGAGGGAAAAAAAAAAAAAAAAGTCACCTTCTGTTTCTCAGACTCAGCATGAAGGTTGGGCAGGAATCCTGTCCAGGTGATCACATTTTCAACACTTATCCACAGATTTTATGCAGAAAGGCGTAACTTGGCAAAAGGGAGCACTTACTTAGTACGCTATTATTTAATAGGCTCTGAATTAAGAGACACAGTTTAAAACATCATGCAGCTTTGGCTGCTTTAGATTACCCTGTAACGTAAAAGAAATATCTCGTATTAATTTCTTTTTAACGATGTTAGAAGAGGTCTGCGGTATCTACGCGCTCTTAGAGGTAAATTCTATTTGGAAAGATTTTATAGCGACTTTTTTTTTTTTTTTTTGTGGCATGATGTGAGGGGAACAGCTTGAGCTTTATCTAAATCCGTGTTGCCAAAAAACGTTGTAAACTTTAGCGAGGAATGGATGGCTGTTGGTGCAAGCTGAGGGAGGACTGTGGCTGCGGAGTGCTGAACTTGAGAAGACAGGTCAACACGGGTCAACCAAGTGCAGCTTAGCAAACATGTGCTATCAAAGAGGAAATTTCCTGCCTGATCTGCACGTTTTCGTTTCACGGTTAGAGTACATTCACTAGAAGATCCCAAGGGACTTGTGCAAATGAGTGTCTAGTCAGGGGAACGTTGTTAACTCCTGATCATGTCTGCAAACAAAAAAGAAGGTTTTATCAAGTGAAATAATTGCAATTAAAACAAATATTAGCGCTTGCTGTGTTAGTTTCGAAGCGGTTTGTATATTTCACTCCATGTGCACTTTGCATGAGTATTATATTTTAATTTCATGCAAAGTTGGATCCAGCAAAACAGCTGGATGCAGCTTTGTCACACAGCAATTAACTACCATTGAGGTTTTGGCTCGAAATCCATGCAACGTCTCAACTGCTTCGCAGCCATAATTCCTCCATCCTCTTTGACTCCATTACCTGTCAGCCTGCCAGACAGAGGACATATTCTGAGGCGCAACTGTGGTTACCGCGACATGCACATACGAATGCGTGTATACACGTGTGCACTTTCACATGCTTCTCAGACTGCGACGCAGAATGATTCTTATAGCTACTTTTGTAATTTACTAAGTTACAACACGGCAGGACTGGCAGCACAGCACCACTGTGATGATGTGATAAGAAATTGCTTAGAGGGACATGAGGCAACCTTTCCAATCAGGTGGGGTAATGAGCTTAATTGAATGCTAGCAGTTAAATGCTGTGTGACCGTTTGGCATGTAAAGTAAAATAAATAAATAAAAATAAAGTAGGAGGTTTTTTTGTTTTTTTTTGTCTTAGGAAAGGTTGAAAAAAATGGTACAAAATCTCATTTCAAGTGGAAAAACAGCAGTATAAATTTTGAGAGTTGAAACTGCCAGCTACAATAAATATTTTATATTTTCCTCATTCATTTTTCACATCTCAAACTACACTAGTTTTGCACGGTACGTGTATCTCGGAAACCCCTGGCCAGTGTTTTAAAGGCATATGTGTTTGGTAAATCACTGCTACGTCTCAGTGGTTGTGTACAAAAGTTACTCAAACTACAAAAGCATGTGTTCATGCTGTATTAACATGAACAAGAATGGTTTATGAGTGCTTCACTGAAAGGACCTCCCCCCCCACCATATTGTAAAGATTTTTCATCACATGAAAACCAACAGGGGGTGGTATGCATACAGGGCGAGTCGCTTCCATGTGCCATGTCCACCAAATTAGTTGGGCCTCGCATCAAGCAGCATCTGGTTCCAATATGAAGCCAGGCGGAAGGGAGGGTGCCTCGCTGTGCAGCGGAAAATACAGCCTACTGTACCTTTAAATAGCCCTCAGGAGGCTAGGGATACAGGCGCTATCGGCCTGTCCCAAGAATCTTTCTATCTGGCTTTACACTTCTTCCCTTTGAAAGAGGACAAATGTACAATTAGGCAGGAATGCCTGCGATGCTGTTTTCCAAGCCTATGTTCGCAGAGCTAGCCTGAGCGAATGAAAGATTGAATAGTAGGAGGCTACATGCCATAAACCTCCTTCACTGTTTCGTGGTGAGATGCACCATCGAAGCCGAGCCAGGCTGGGTTTCTCCAGCTCCACTGGTCCATGTTTGGGTTAGCCTCTTGTTGTTCTGGTCCTGCAGCAGTTTACCGAGCCAGGTCTCTGTCTGCGCTGATCTGTGGCTCGAGTCTGTGAAGATCCTTCCTCCTCCTCCTCGTCTTTCCCTGGACAAGAGGTACTTTAGAGCTTACCCATAATTCAAAGGTTTCCATCTCGACCATAATTCACACTGCACTCTACCCTAACTAAAGGGGCTGTCTGTGACTATGGTGATTGCATGTTTGTCAAGCGAATTGTCAGTGCAGCAGTCTCTGTAGGAGGAGGAGGTAGGATCAAAAGCTTGACGACACGCTATAAGAATAAGCACAGCAGTATCATCCTCCCTACGTATGGCTGAGCCAAAGATCAGGAGCAGTGCAGCAAAATAGATGCAACTGGTAAACGGAAACAAAATAAATGACAAAAATGTCATTTTCTACTCAAATAGCGGAGCTCATTAGTTGCAGTTTACAGAATGTGGCGGAAGATCAGACTCAGAGCCCTGCAAATGTATTAATGAATCTTCCATCACAATTTGCCACATTACAAACTCAAACTTCAATGGATTTTTATGGCAAAAATATCTAACCTGCTTTTCAAAGTTATTCAAATATATCAAATATATCTGCATTCAGTCTTCTACCTACTCAGATACTTCTAAATAAAAGCCAGTATCCAATCAGAGTCGACCTTCGTGTGACTTGGTCTCAGCATACACAAGGCTCCTTTGTGTTACACAACTGCAAACCTACCAAAAAAAACGCCCATGAGCACAAACTGAGAAGTTGGACACGAAAAGCATCAATCAGACAAGGAGCCTCGAGGACCATGGTAACTCTGGAGGAGCAGCAAAGACTCAGCTCAAGAAAAAATTGCTGCGCGTCCCATCAAATCTGCCCCTGAGAGAAGAGTGGCAAGAGGAAAGGTATTGTTGAAAGAAAGCCTTGCTTCAATTGGCTACAAGTCGAGACACAGTGACCACAGTGACCATGTGGGAGAAGGTGCTCTGGTCAGATGGAAGCAAAATGTAAGTTTTTTGGCCTAAATTCATAGTGGAAACTACCTGAACGCGCTATACCTTGAGCACAATGTGATTGTGCAGAAGATTTCTTCTTGGAAAAATGATTAAATCTGACCAAGTTAAAAGGTTATGAATACTTCAGCTAGGCACTGCACTTCCTTGCTCTTTTCTTTTACTTAAAAAATACTTCACTTCTTGTTTGGTATCTTGTTTTTAAAAAGCTAAAAAATGGCTTTCAGTGCATATTGATGAATTTCATCAGTCGCCGGGGGAAGTTTGTTTATGTGTCCACCAATCCTGGTTTATCTTAAACTACATTGACAGACCAAGTCTTCTCTGTTCAAAGCACATTTAAAACATAATTAGGATTCAGAAAAGGAAGAAGCAAAGAGACAGCTGATTAGCATTCTGACACACATTGAGCTTTTCCTGTGAAGCATGGACAAAAATATGCTGAGAAATGAACCACGTTCAAACTCTTCTGGAGGGCAATCACAGGAAATCTTGAGCACAGCTAGTCTGTGTTTCTATCTGAGCGCAGGGAGTCCAGAGCGAGTGACACGCTGGGATCAGATAAGACGGATGACAAGGCAGAGGGAATCGATGACAAACTTTTGACAGTTTCGGCCCGTGTCTCCAGGCCAAACCCTCCTGCTGACACATAGATTGCAGCACAGCCCTGCAGATACCTGGCTAATGTAAGCGATTAGCCTGGGCGTCCGAAGGGGAAAAAGCAAGCCAGAAACGGTCATCTTAAATATCTGGTGTTTTCTGTTGACGACGCACACAGACAAAACGTGAAAAAATTGACTCTGCATATCTCATTTTCACGCCCACTTTTGTTATGGAATCCTTGCTTTTAATCTTACGTTTTGGAGCAAAACAGATGCAAAAGGAGCAAGGCTTCAAGGACGTATCCGAAAACAGCAGGCGGTCCAACGCCAGCCGAGCGCTATTTAACTGGGATTGTGACAGAGCCTCAACAACAGACAGTGAAACAAGTGATAACTAGTAAAAGTAAATTTATTAAGTTGTGACTTCCTCCCTTTTCTTTTCCTACATTAGAAGTTCATAGGTCAAGAGGATCTGTCAGCGGTGACAGAAAGGATTATGGGTGAAGGCATTCCATTTGCAGTCATTACTGCTCTCCATCAGCACCCGGTACTCTGTCTACCCCCTTTTTTCCCATCCTCTGTCTCCGTCTGTTCTCTCTCATGTCCTCTGACAGACTAAGAAGCAATTAGTGTCACATTAGCAATTTCCAGCGTACAATTTGTGACTCCTGTCGAAGTTGCAAATCCTAATTGATTTTCTTTCGTAGGTAAACTAATTTTATCAGCCGCTCTGATCTTATTTTAAGTCCTAAAGCTTGCGTGAAGATCAGGCTGCGGCGCCCCGGTGAAATTTATGAGCAAAGCCTCAACCTTGTCCACAGCTATTCAAAGTGTTACTCCAAATTCCTGGTACATTACAATCACCTATCCAAATACAATACCATAAGAGAAGAAAAATGAGCATAAGCAGCAATGTGAGGTTTGGACCCCTGCACTAGAACCCCAGCCCAGTGGGATTCTTCACATTCCAGGCTGTGCTGGAGCTGGAGCTGGTAATAGATCTGAGCAGGCCTGTTGGACTCAGCGCACTGTGGCCTGTCCTCTTCTCCACAGTTTTAAAACTTTGGAACGAGACGGTTTCTCTCATTGAAGCACACATTTCTGTGAAAAACTTTCTTCCCTGTGTCATCAAAAAAAAAAAAAAAAAAAAAAAAAAAAGCACCCGTGAGCACATTTCAGCCCTTCTTCCCCCCCAGCTTCCTCTCCTGCAACTGTACCGGGATTGTGGGAGTTTACATCACGGCTGAGCTAGAGGCTGGGTCTTTTTGACAGTAATGTAAGGGACACTTGTTTACCTAACCTTATGGGTCACGGTGCAGTTTAGGAGGGAATGAATGACTTCATTTCAGGGTTTAAATTAAAGGGTTCCTCCTCTCTTGAACTTAAAACAGATTTGTGCATACTTTGGAATGAAGCAAAGTACTCACTCTGTACACATGGCTTTCTTTCTGTGGTTCCAACTATAAAACAAAAAGTGGCAAATGATCCCACTGGTGGCAACAGGGTCATATACTGCATCTGTTTAGGCTCCTTACCTCAGTGTAGAATTGCAATCTCATATTTTTGGAATATATTTTATATACAGCACCTTCCAAAAATATGCATATTAATGGAATGGCTACATATTATATGCACATAAATTTATATGTTTTTTTTTTTGTTTTTTTTAATGGGTTTAATGTGAAACAGTGCAGAAAATGACATTAAAAGAAAAAAAAAAAACCTGGCTTCTAATAATCTTTACAAACAAAATCTGATGTATTATATTATGTTATGAACTCCACTTAGTCTATGCTTTCTGGAAGCAACTCTTGCTGCAATTCAATCTCATGTTTTTAGGGGAATGAGTCTAACAACATAACTATTTTCCTCAGATAGTTATCTGGACTTTGGTTGGGAAATTCCAACAAATGAATTCTCTTTCATGTAAATCATTGTTACTTTGTTATTGTCGCTGTCCTGCTGGAAGGATCGTCTGTATTTCCATCTCAGGTTGTTTTTTGTTTTTTTTGCAGCCTCTAGCAGGTTCTACTGTAAATTCCAGCTAAATGAAAGCATTCCCTCATCATAACGCTGCCACCACTACTAATGTTTTCTGACAAACCTTTGAGGTCCATCACGAACCACTGCATTTACACTTCTGAAGTCAACTGGATGAACAGGATTTTATTTCAAGCTTTTAGACTAAATGAGGCTAAATACATATGCACACCGCACTTTTCAAATTTATTTATTTTTTTTTTCCTGTTTTTTTATATATATAAAAACAGAAAACGATACATGATTTTCTTGCCACACAGCCGATGCGGAGAATAAGAAAATGCCAAAAAAAAAAAAAAAAAAAGTCTATAAATTAAGGTAGAAAGTAGCCGCGGCGTGTTGAGAGTGAATCGTTTCAGTTTTATTCAGAAGCAAAACATGAAAACAGTGTATTCTTTTTCTTCCTCACCTCACGACGAGGCCCTACACCATTTCGGTTTGTTACCTAAAATTTTCAGTAAAGTGCAATAAAACCTGGTTGCCAGGCAATGTGGTTGTGAAATAACAAAACGTGAAAAAGAGGTATATTCAGCGCTCTAACACGGCTCCGTAGCTGAGCTCCGCGGAGATAGCGCCACATTTCTTTCATTCACTCTGACGTGGTGTCAGTTACTTCAACAGCTATTGGGCAACACCATATTTGAAGAAAATTGCTACCTCATGTGCCTTAAAAAAAAAAAAAAAAAACCCACAGAGTTTTGAATGGGGCCTTTTAAGAAGAACGTAGTGTTTCATTTAGAGTTGGTGGTCATTTTGGTAATGAGATTTTACCACCAAGGAGCCTTTGGAAGCATTTACACTCACACATGGCATCAAGGCCCACTGTGGTGGCGATCAAGTGCTTTTGGAGATGCCTGGACACCATGAGGACACAAATTAGAGCTCATCTCTCCCGTGCTTCCCCCACACCAAAACCTTCAGAGCCCCAGGAGAGCGTGCGCCGTCTTACGCCACTTGCGCGTTAAGAAGGAATTGATTAAAGGTCGTTTTAAACGACTTCCTTTTCAGAGCTATTATTTCTCAACAACCAAAGGGGAGCAGATTGAGATCAGCAGTCTAATCTGTTGTTTCCCTCTCCATCTTATTGGTGTTTTTGTTAGAGCCGAGCAAAAGAGCTCTCCCCGTTTTTCCTGTCAGTCATCAGGTTGTAATACCGGGGCTCACGGCTGTAACCTAAGACTGCTAAAAGAACTCACGCATGGGCCTTTTTTTTTTTCTTTTCAGAGAACAGAGTGAAACAAGTCACTCTACAAAACCCTCTGACAAATAACTCATGCCACAAAGAGCCCGTAACTCTGCCGCCTTTGGAAAAAAAAAATGCTTTGAAGCTCGAACAGAAAAGAGGGCTTCTTCACTGCAGACAGCGCTGTGCCTGAAAATGAGGTAGGAGCAGACAGAGGTATAATCCAAAACCTTGAGTTTATCAGCGTAACACAAGCAGCTTCTGATACGGAATATGTCGTGACGGACGGCGTGATCAAAAAACAACGCGGCAACAACTTGATAAATAGCGACGAAAAAAGCTTGGCTGAAGTGACTAGAAAGTCAAACTCGGTCATGAAAACGCAGCAGGATCGGAGGAAGGCCCGAAAAACTAAGGAGGGGTGAGAACCTTTCTATCTGTGTCAGCAGAAAACACAACAGAGTGTCACCCCTTCCTCAGGGCTCTAATCAGAGCAGGCCATCTCCACTCCTCTTCAAACGCTCCTGCAAACACCTGCTAGTATCTCACCTTTGCATCTGCGCGGATAAAGACCACCCATTTTTGTCCGCCTACGCAGATGAGCTCCGACAGCTACCTCTGGACGGTCATTTCTTCTACAGCTGTTCCATCTCCAGATGAAGAGCTTGACAAAGATGAAAAGCCGACTGTCTGACTCTCGGGGTTGGGGGGGAAACCCGTTGTAAAGTAGAGACCTTCAGGTGAGAAATGTGCGGTTTGGGAAAAACAAAACAAAACAAAAGTTGCATTCTTCCAGGTGGTCCCAGACACCCTATCACAACAGAGTCCTCAGATTGAGCGCCATCGAGAATGTGTTAAGAACAATGCGGCAGTATGCGCGTATCTCCCGAGCTTCAATGATTAATCTGATCAAGCCAGCTTTTCATGTGTTGACATCAATGTTCTCTGAGATCTTTTTGCCTGTCATATGGACAAGTAATAACAAGAAGTGTTATGTCTCGCCGCAGCCTCAAAAAGGCTGAGCCGTCTGGTCTCTTAAGGCTGTTGTAATATATGTTAGGCCAGATATATGACGAGAGCATATAATCTTCTGCAAGCTCAACATGAAAACCTCTCATGTTTGGAAATACGGCTTCAAAAGGTAAAGGATGTGTGACCAAAAGGCTGAACGTTCACTTTGGACAGGAAATCATGTGTTCAATTAATATGTTGCAAAACCGTGTGAGGATATTTCACATTTTGTGTCACCACTTCCTTGGTTTTCATGTGATAGATCAGTACAAAAAGCACAATTGTGAAGTGGAAGGAAAAAGCAACCAGGATTTCAACTTTTTTTTTTTTTTTAAATCAGGGAAAAATTTGAAAAATGTGTTTTTATGTTGTTTCCTTTATTTTAATACCTATTAATAAAGTTCCATTCACAGGTAATCTTTCCAGTAAAAAGATTCTGAGTGTAATCTAACCTCAGATTATGTTGTTGTTCTGTGGACGCCTCAGGAGTTGGTTAAAAATTAGTGCACAAAGAGCATCAAACCAGGAAACAGTTCTGGAGAGGTTTAAAGCAGAGTTAGACTATAAAATATATACCCCAATTTTTTTGGCATCTCACAAATCTCTGCTTAATTCATCACATGAAAATGGAGACTGTTTGACACGACCGCAAACCAAAGAAAGTATGAGTTTCCATCTAAACTAAAGTCCAGAAGGAGCCAGGAGGTCAACAGTAAGTCTGGAGGAGCACAAAAGATTCACAGCTCAGGAGAGCCTGTTGACAAGAAAACAATTAGCTTTTGCACTCAGAACAAAAAACAACAACAAAAAAAACAGGCTTTTTTTAGATTAGTGCCCAAAAAATCCCCCCAAAAAAAACAAAAATGAAGAAAAACCCTAAAAAGTGCCATTTGCTATTTTCCATGAGCCATAAATCAGAAAGCTGAACGAGATGAGATGTGCTTGTCATCTAAGATCAACGTTTTATTTTTTAATCATACATTTTTCTTGTTAATATACTTATGAAAATAGGTAATTATTGAACAGTTCGAGAAGAACAAACCCTGTGAAACACTGGGATGAAGATTCACATTCCAGCTGCATAACAACCCCAACCTACAGCTCGTTTCAATGCAACGGTTCCAATCAAAGGATATGCATGGCCTACTTGGCCTAGTCAAAGCACAGCACTAAATCCCTCTGAAACGGTGTCACAAATTGAAAGTTGACGACTACGTTTCTCTAAATACAATCCGACTGACTTGGAGCTACTTTGCAAAAAGAACAAATACTTTCAGTCCTACAAAAAACGAATTTAATACCGTGAACTAATTTCTTTCACTGCTCCATAAGTAGCAACTTTTATTTGGTCTACCATGTAAAATCCCTATGAAATGTGAAACATGAAATTTGTGGCTGAAATGCATCATGGAACATGGAAAAGTTAAACAGGAACAATAACGATTTGCAAGGCATTACATGTTGCTTTGTGGATAGCTCCGTAATTTATGAGCCCTGCTTCTAAAATGCAACAGTTTTGGCGCTTTTTGCGTCATTTGACGGATTGTCAACTTGTCGCTCACATTTTTCACTCAGACCTCTGCAGGCTCTGGTCCCGCTTCCATTCATGTTTCGTGCCACTCTATCAAACATGTCCTGCTCGCTCCCGAGAATCATCACCTCATCGAACAGAAATGTAAACGCCGAGCCCACTGTGTCGATACGGAGCAAGACGTGACGTTTCTCCCCAACGTGCTGCCTTCGGCGTTGATTTCCAAGTGTCAAAGACCTCGCCAGTTTTCAACCAGAACCCACAGATGACTTTTCTAATGGGGAAACAAAGCTGGCTTTTGTGCCTCGGTTCTGGGAGACTGCTCAGTCTTGTCATGTACATGTGAAATTAATTAGGAGGAAATACTAAAACACTTGGGTGGAAATTGCTTTTCACCAGATGTTCTACATATGAGGATCAATTTAGTGTTCTTAGCATAGCAAAATGACTATATAACTTCTGTGCTCGCCTCTTTGATGAAAGCCAATCTGTCACTCAAGGCACATAAAAAGAAGTTAGAGTTGTATGCTACTGTTTGTTCCACTTTATGGAGTTTTAGGTAATGTGATTATTTAACCAGGTTAGAAAAACACAATGTTTCATTCTGGGGCAAAATCTGACATCATGACAAGAGGCCCAGTGTTCTCCGGTGATCCGTGCATAAACCAACGAGTGGTCCTTTCCTTTTCCCTCACCCCTCAACATAACGAGGCCAAATAATCACAGATAAATCATTGTCGGATGTGAGATAGCCATCATGACGGAGGTGTTTATGCAATTCTGCAGCCAACATCTCATATGTCATGCGTATGTTCCAGCTTGCGTCTGGAAAAGGACCAGACTTCACACACTTCTGTGGATGTTGGGGTAAAATATACAGGCCACACTGACCAGAGGAAATGAACTGGGAGATCAGAAGCACAATTTTCTTACGGTCTGCTTGCATTGTCACCACTGCTGCACAACGTCAAAACGGGTAAACAACAAGTCACCGTCAGAGCCTTGCAAAAGAATTTGATTTTGCAGTGTCAGAACCAGATATATCATTGTATTTCTTTTGAGATTTTTTTTGTAATATAACAAGACAAAGGAGTGCATGATACTGAAGCCAAATTATTTTCAAAGTGGCACAAGGTCAGCAGGTCTTGATTAAGAATATCTTTGAAAAAGCAATGGACCATTCTTGAAATGTTATCTTAACTAGACCAGTGTATCCCTGCCTGCATGTTTAGCGTTAACATCTTGGTGAAGCACACAATCTCAAATTGTTTTATCTTCTAACAGCTTTCTTTCTGGATTAGCCTTCCTTCGGGCGCATCCTTTGGCTCCTTTTCATCTCAGTGTGATTCGACTTGGCTCAATTAGCTTTGGCTTTGCTCGTCTCTCCTGAGCTCAAATCTCAGGATTTTCCACTAGTAATGGTTTTACATGCTCTCTTTTTAGAGCACACTTCGTAGGGGTTCCAAGCAGGCTTAGTGGGGCTGAAGATGCAAAAGACTGCCGGCCACTGATTGGCTCGGAGGTGGAGTCCTTGACTGCATCACAAGAGCAACTCCGTTACAAGAATCTGACCCGCCATTTGTAAAAAAAAAAAAAAAAAAAAAACGTCTCTAGAGTTTGGTTTCACCGCCAGCAGCCTTTTCTGGTTCCTGCTTTTTTTTTTTTTTTTTTTTTTTTTGAGTCTGACAAAAAGCCGCAGACTGAGCTGAACGCTCATCACAGCTTCCCTGTCCTCCGTTGGGTTGTCTTGCGTTTTTGTCACATGCAGAACAAAAGCTACATTCATAATGAGATCGAATGTAGAAATTAGGTGACATCTGAAGGCAACTGGTTGCACTGGTTTTAATTTAAGAGTACCGGAGTGAGGGGGATGAATACAAAACCGTGCACACCTTTAAAATGTTCACGAGTGGAAACACTTTTTTTTTTTTTAAAAAAAAGCTCTTTCTCCTCCGAGTTCACAATGCTATTTTGCAGTAGCCTAGCATAAAATCCCAAATAAGCTTCAATGTATCACAACTTGTGGGAAAAGTCACTGTAAGACAACTGGAGTTGTCGTAACTGACAAAACACACACTGATCTCTCCGCTTTCCAAACCTTGTTAAAATTGCCTGTGCCCATTTCCACGTCTGACGTTACGAGTTTGTGTTACCGGTTCGTCAGAAAACACACACGGCGGCTGGAAGGGAGCGGGCCAGAATGTCTGAGGTAGGTGACTTCCCTGCAAAATAAAGCAGCTCCACTCGTAGCTTCTGTTGCTCTGTGTGTATCTGGGAGAAACCGAGCCATCTGGAGTCTGTTTATCATATTACAAATGACACATAATGGTAATCTGGCATGTGATGAGAGAATCTGAATTACAGACAGTCAGCATGAAACAGGTATTAACCTTCATTTGATTTTCTTTAAGGAGAGCATTTAATTTAAGGCTAGATTTTGCCTACCTGATTATTCATTACAGTGAGCTTGCCTATAACCGAATGAAACAGGATAAACAGAGGAAACCGCCAATTAAATCACATTCCAGGGAAGATTGGGGGGCTTACTGTATACAGAAGAGTTAGTTTAGAGGCATAAATATTTACACAAACTGCCACGAATTAAGACAAATGTTACCAGGAAATAGTCGACATTGTGAGAGGCCGAGCAAGGGTTTGTCTAAATTTATTGGCGTGTGTTGAATCCTACGTTTTTGTAAAACTCCCTTTTTTTTTTTTCTCTCCCCCGACTGGAAGAAACGAGACAACTGCTGTAAATTATACCTCTTCTAACGGTTCGACCAACTACGCTGGGCTTTTCTTTTTCAAACGGCTGAAGCTTAATGTGATTTGAACATTACTTTCCTTTGATATTTACGGCAGCCTCTAACATGCAGAACGCATCACAAGTAGAGAGAGAGAGAGAGAGAAAATGCGAGACAGAGATGGGCGGAGATATGAATAGTTGCATCAGACTGGCTCTCGTAGAAAAGTTAAAGATATATACTGCATGCCCAGGGAGTGGATGTCAGTTAAATGTTTATACAGCTGCTGGGAAGATTATTATTATCATGAAACCACACAGCTATAATGTCATTCTGTGGATGCCAGAGCACAATCAGGTCCTCCCTATAGCCTACCAGGCTTCTCTCTCTGCCTCTGTTGGACATGCCGGCCCTCTCTGTTTCCTCAAAACTCAACGACTGGGATCAGATGCAGCACGACACCAGGATAATAAAAACGAGACAGTGAAATGGATACGTACTAGAATAAACCCAACTCGTGTTTGAATTGCTCCTATAACTGTATACAGTGTGTTTTTTTTTTTTCTCGAAGAGGAAGAGAGGCAAGCCATTTGTCAATGCCATTTTGCTATACCTTCTTCGACTCTGTTTTGTTACAGTTGTCTTAGGTTTTCGACAGGCTCTCAGAAGGATTATGGTCTGTTAGTGATCAGGCCGTGAGAGAAAACGATGCCTTCTGCTCACTGACCCAGTGTGAGATGGTTGATCTCAAAGAATCATTTAGGCTCAAATAACTTCCAGCCAGCTGGAGCACATCATGACTGTCTATTTTATCTTGGTCATATGTCTTGGCTTAGTCAGACCCAGACTCGTTCGTTACAAAACAGCAATAAAAACATGACTAAATCTTTAAAGATACTCTTTGACATCAGCAAGAGAAAAGGTTGGATATCCCTATTGCGTGTGGTGATGCGGGTAATTACTCAAACAGAGACAATGCTGCAAAGGCAGACAGTAAAATGGAGCAAGAAATGTTGTGTAAGATGCAGGAATTGTGCTGGCGAATTCCAGACTTTATTAGAAGTCATGTAAACATAAGGAATAAACATGGAGCAGTGACAAAAAAAAAAAAAAAAAAAAAAAAAAACGACCTATAAACTGTGACTTTTGCGGTGGTAACCTAAACCAGTCCTTACAGCTGTGAGACATTGCCTGAATATTGCCTCTATTCAGCATCACAGATTCTGCAGAGGCTCGGCAATGACCCACTCGTTTCATGCAGTTTCTCCAAGTCCATGACTGGGATTCACACGCTTCCGTCACCTCATCTGATTCTGTTTCATGTGGCGGTTCTGCTTACATCTGAGCAGAACCTAGACAATCAACGTCGGAAGCAGAGCTCCAAGATCATGTTCTCTCTGACATGATTCATAGTTCATAATCAGAGGAGAGTATTGGAACATGGATGGGCTGGAAAATCCTTCACATTTGCTTATGATTGCTCAACCGTGCACCAAATTCAATAGCTTAAATATGCCAACAGAACAGATAAATCCCTGGACAATTAAATCCCAGTAAGCTCTATACGGTAGCTCCTGTTTGCTGTGTGCTCCGTGTAAACAGAGAAAAATCCAACTGCTAGATTATGTTGTTATTTCATAAATGAATATAAAAAAAAAGACAATTAAAGCCATCCCGTCTTAGGGTTCACTACAAGTGATGCTTCTAGTAAGTCGACATCCAAACTATTACCACCTCAAAATGTTTCACCAGATGTGACTTGTCAAGAGCCAACACAAAATAGAAAAGAAAAGCTGCTAACTGCAGCGCTGCTATTTACTTGAAAGTGAGTTGATAGTGTAGCTGCATCAAAGCGTGGTTCAATTTATTTTTGACAGCCTCAGAAAACCTGTCATCTTCCTCTTGGACAATTTTCTTGAAAAATGAATCAACTTGATTATCATCCCAGCTGAGACTCTGCAATGAAACATGAAGAGAATCCTGTTAAAAAGACGAGAGCAAATATTTTATCTTTATTTTGCTCAACGTTTGTCATTTTTCTAACTCTGTGCTCCAGTTTGCAGATACAGTTTGATTGTTTGCTGGGTTTTGGGTTGGGGTTTCTCAAAAAAAAAAAAAACCAATAAAAACACTGTTCCAGTTATGAATGTTTGGTATTCACCTATGATTAACATATCTTTATCTCACTGCAGGTGCTGGACTGTGACGTTCTCACACGGTTCAGTACAAATACATGTTCGGATGTAAAAATCTGATAAAAGTCTAAGGTTTCCAAACCAGTTGCTTCTCTTTCCACAACTCTTCCCTGAGGTCCTGGGCATGAACAAAGCAAGTCGGCTTTGCGATGAGTCCTACTGGTCCCACCATGAATTGTGCTGGCAGACTCAAAGCTCACTGGAGGAACCGTATATCACCAGAACTGCTTTGAGAACATTTTTATGGAGCCCAGATCAGAGGGAAATGTGCCACCATGAAGCCTCCGCTTGCCAAATCAAACACGGTGTATCATGGTCAGCTGAGCAGCCATTGGGACTTTTGATAGTGTGAGCATGCGCCAGATCCTGTTGGCAAATGATAGAACTGCACAGAGTTTGGACTTCATAAAACACAGTGGACCACGATCGGTTAGATTACCCCCCAAACCATCAGTAACTGTGGAAACATAAAACTGGACCTTCATACAAAAGAGGTGATGTCCTTCTCCACTTTTTATCTGGACTCTGGAGCCTTGACTCCCAAATGAAAAGCAAAATCTATGTTTAACGGAAGAAAGGACTTTGGATCTGAGCAGCAGCCCAGATCCAGAGTTGATGTGGGTTCAGTAAGGAGCCTCTTCAAGCACCGACTCCAGCGGTTGTCAATGTCTTGTGCATCTTGTCCAAACTCTTGAATGAGCTTTGCTGCACTATGCTCTCAGGGAAGAGTTTATCCATATTTCTATTGCATATTTTCTGTCCAATGCGAACAATTATTTAGCAATTACTTTTCATAGATTACCTTCCTTCTAGAAGGTACGAAAGAGTGTCTGCTGGAAAATTGTTAACAAAGCAGTGTACAATATTTTTGTGTGAAAACAATCCTCTTCAAGTTGAGCCATTTTCTGAGAAGCTTTGATAAGATGAGAAAGGAATTTGCTCTGATGTGTGTGATCCATGCGAGCAACGACATTGTTCATTAAACAAAAGCCGAAACGTTTCATTGGTCCATACCTTCATATCACGACAAGTATTGATGTATTTTGCATGCTTTTCACATTGGTGATGCTGAACCTTATTATATTTAGCCGTTCGTTGACCGACCTTGCTCTTTATGATACGAGATGTTTTACTGATCTAACCTTCACCGTATCTCACACAGAAGCAATATCCTACGTCATCCCTAATCTCCTGTTGCGTAACTAAAACCTTTTTTTTTCTTTTTTTTTAAATTATTATTTTTTGTGAAATTGAAGAACAGATGGAGCTACACTGTGTGGTGTTACTGTCCCCAGACGAAGCACGTGAAGACCACCGCTCTTTCGTCTTGGGCGATATGTGATTAAAACGGCTGTCAGATTCTACTCAATGGGGAAGGACACAAAACGTTTCTACACGTCATTTTGGCTTCCTAAACATTTACAGAGCATCGAATTGCAAATGAGTCGCTTTTCTTTTAAGCCACAGTTTAACTAAAATCCAATCCCATATTAACATGATTCAAACCAACAAGCACCAGTGCTGGGAGTTTAAAAAGCAATCGAGGTCTCTGACCAAGAGTTGCATTAGAGCGGCGTAAACAACTATTAATTGAGAACGTCTTGGCGGTCCGTGTTGGGCCTTCGTCTCGTCTCATGTATGGACACTTCCGCAGCGCTTTCCCTCCTTCCTTAGACGGTAAACAGCTGCTTGTGCTTAAGTGGTAAAATGTAAATCTTGACGTTGGTTGTTTACATAGCACAAGCTTCTAATCATGCAGGGGTATAACCGAGTGACACGTGGTGTCTTTATGAGTCGAGCTGCATTCAAACGAGCGCGTCCCTTTATTTGAGAGTTCGTTTCGTTTCTTTAAAATGTGTGCGATCGCTTCTCGTCCAAGTGAACCTGCCAGCCGGCGACGTGTAAATGAACGAGATCAACCATATTGCCTAAATTTTACAGTTGGAGAAGAAGGCATTTTATATGGAAAAAGGACACCATCACCATAGGAGCATCTGATTTTATGAAATGCAACATGAAAGGGGAAAAAAAAACAAAAAAAAAACATCACACAATAATGATGATTACCACTATACTAGTTCCACTGATAATTACAAATGTAAGTTCTGGATCAAGGAGGTACATGGGCTGTCTGATCAAAGCTATATTGTCCCTTATTTACACCAAAAATTGGAACACAAACAAATAAACACTGAGCCAATTTTCTAAATTATTCACAGCTTTTCGTCAGCGACCAACCTCAGTGCAGCTCTCAGCCATGCGAGCAAGGCTTAGACCCTCGCTTGTGATCTCCGAGGGCCCATATAATCTGGAGGTGGACTTGTTGCTCAAATTAGTGGGTAGAGAAGTGTGCCACATGTTCGGTATCCATAAATATTGACTCTGGCTTTCTTGTTGCCCATCTTTGACCTTGGTGGGTTTCCATTCTGGGACAGACCTATAAGAAATGTGTCCCGTTTGGCCGCAATCTCTTTCATGCACCATGTGCGCACGTGCTCGCCGTAGTCCGGCCGTCGTGCTTCTGCTGTCAAACACATGTGGATTGATGAAGATTTTATTGGTTTCTAAATTAAAAAGGCAAGTTTTGCTCGGCAGCTGAATTACAAGTGAGCCGATGCAGCAAAGTGTTTCCTGCTTTCCAGCAATATTTCTGAAGATCATCTTTCTGACTGCATGCTGCACTGTGTATTAAGAGTACATTTGGTTTCTAGGTGGAGGAATGCAGGCTCCATGTCTGGCCAAGCAAATGTTAACAGCAGGTGAAAGGCTAATGGTTGGATCTGCAGTGTCATCTCAGGGCTTTGTCTGGCTACTGACTCAGGGAATGTATGTGATGACAAGAGGGGTCTTCGCTCTCCACATCTAACTCCACATGAACACATTTACAAAGCACATACTGTGGCATTCAAAGAAATGGGCTTGTGCAGGGCTCTGCTGAGGGCAATGAGGCGTTTTTCACCAGAATCCACAACACTATACATTTGAAAAGTTGAGTGGTCTCAGGACCTGATCTTTGAAAGGTCTGAGTGTAAAAAAATCAGGTTCAAACTTTTGACAGCGGGTGAAAAGTTGATTGCATATCAGTTTTGGATGTGCAAACAATATGCAAACAGGATTGTGTCAACAAAATGAGGATGACAGCAAGCGCAGTCCATTTAGCATGTCTAAACAAATATGCTAAACAAATGCCGACCATCAGAAAGAAAAAAAAAAAAAAAACACTGAGCAGAGGATATGCAAATGTCTCGAGTTACCATCCATAATGCGGTTTATTAAACTAGAACAATAATGAGGCACAGATACATTGACAAGAGACATTACTTGTCAGATATTTGGAAAATATTAACAATTATTTGGAGAATAATTGTTAATATTATTATTGTTATTAAACCTCCAGCAAACTGGCTTTCTACTTCATTTTTCTTTTATGACCACTCAGCTCTGTGCCACATCTCCACAATGACAGCCAGTAGCACATGCAAAGCATTCACTTCAACAGGCCTTTCAGCATAAAGGGGCTTCTCCAGAAAAGCACGCCACACTTTTAAGATTTGATTTGCGAAACCTCTGAAAACCTCGGCTATTTTATACTTTGTGTCACTGAGACACACCGACGTTTGTAGATGTGTCGTGACAAAACATGGACAAGTTCAAGGGGCGTAAATATTTCTAGAAGCCACTAGATGTGTTAAATCAACAACATGTCCTCTTCTCTGATAATCTGCCTTGACTGACCTCAAGTATTTGCTCATCAATGGATTCTTTATACTTTTGTCATAAATTTATGTGTTACACATTGTTCTCCAGCAAGGGGGTTTCCATACAAAAAGAACCCAGATGCTCCATGCATCGGATGAAGGATTCGTACGTGATGGTGGCTTGACTGTATATTATTCTTTTGGTTTACTGCACATGATTTCCCAAGGTGAGGGCTGTTTGGAACACACTGTACAAGGGAAAAGGGTTGATTTATGTTTCAATTAAAAATGCGTGATCGACACAAAGGGCCCTGTGTGCTTCATCATGTAAGGCCCGGAGTGGTGCAGGTCCTTGCCATGTCAGTGACCTCGGTTTTGCTTATTATTCTTTTTCAAAGTCGTCAACCGAAAGTGGCAAAGTAAAAGACAAATGTCAGAACATCACATTTAGGAACGCAGGAACTGAATGCAAAAAATAGAGCAGAAAAAAAAAACACCCACCACGTTCTCTGTAGATTGTTCATCCTTTAGAAATCGACCTTATGGCCCTTATTGATAACAGCATTAGTTTGTCTGATGACTATATGACTATACATAATGAGAAGGTCCAGATGCTCCACAGAACCTGAGGGTCCAGAAACGAAGAAAGAAATCGTCAAAGGGCTAACAAAACAATTATCCATGTTTTAATGTCATCTACAAAAAAAAAAAGAATGAATTTGTAATAACCAAATGTAGCAAAAATATAAAAAGTGTCTTGTAGAAGTTTAGTACGTTTAGTCTGCATTATCCTTCTCGTACTGATGTTTTCTAAATTCTACGGCTGTATGTATTTATCAAGATTAAATTAGACTATGTGTGCAATGAGTGGGTGTCTGTTCGGAGTTGAATTTATTTTGGTACATCAGAATATAAGGGGTTGAATACAAACGCAGGCTGAATCTGAAATGGTTGTATACACATACTTTTTAAAGCAACTACAATTGATCTTACATGTGGGAAAACACTTTCAATTATGTTTTTTGTTTCAGTTGATATGAACCGGTTCATATCAGTACTGAACCGGTTTCTGGAAATATTGCTGAACATGTTTGTCAACAATTGTACAATTGACCAGGAATGTCCCACAGACATGTCTGTCCCAGTGTCTCGAGTTTTCTGCCAAAGCTCTAAAAGGCTTATTTACAAATATCAGTAACAACACATACTTCTTGTGTTTGTGGTGCGCTAATACTGTCTGGTGGAGTCATAATATGTCCCCTAAGAAATCCCCGCATCCCCCCCGAACAAGTCGTTCATTTATAACTCTGATAGCGTATCTCTACCTGCCCTCTCTGGCCACGAGAGTTTCCCTCTGTCATGTTGTCTTTTCAATCAGCATGTAATTGGATCAGCAGCAGGGAAGTGATAAGTGTGATGCATCTGCCAGAAAACAATGATTTATTACAGTATCAGGACCGCATGATCCCCTCAACCACTCTGATCATATCCTTCAAAACATTCCTCAGTGCCACCCTGACACAAGCTGTGCCAAACAAAACACACACACACACACACACACACGCACACAAATATTATAGAGATGTCTGTGCTCTCTGCACCCTCTCATGTTCACGCGGTCATTCATTAAAACCACACACACGCGAACAAACAGAGAAAATATGGGAGAGAACATCAGATAAATCCCCCTCTTTCTAATCCTCTCGCTTCTGTAATTAAAGATGCTCACGCCTTGCTATGCGAGGGCTTATTTTCCAATCTAAAGCATCTAAATGCCGTGCAGCTTTTACCTGGGCCTGGGGTTTAGAGCACCAGGTTCGCCGAGTGGTGTTTTGGCAACGGCACAGACCCGGCTATCACTGCCAACAGATTAACAAGACAATGAGGTTGGAGCTTCACGGATGAATTAGCCGTGGTTGAATTAAGTTGAATAGAAAAGACAGTTTTGTATATTTTATTCTAAATAAAAATGTGTTTATCTGTGCTAAAAAGAAGACAAAATAGAAACAGAGGAACATGTTGAATCATCCTATAATAGTACTGAAGAAAAAAAAAAAGCACAATGAACACTGTGATGCTTGCAATGGCACGCACCCAAGAGCCTCTCTGGATTTTAATTGCCAAGCGGATGATCTGGGATTATCCCTCATATAATCATATTATACTGACACAAGACAACGATATCTTGTGATTTATGTGGGATTAAATATGTGGCTATCTTTTGAAGACAACATAGCCACCTGTCCCACCATCATCACAAGAGGAAATCAATGAAGCCTTTTCTTATGGCGGTAAACAGTAATGCTGCTTACTTTAAATAATAAAGGAGGATCTTTAATAGGATGTACTGCACCACCTACTGATTCATCTTGACCAGAATCACCATAAGCAACAAGTATTGTGTAATCCAAGGCCTTGGGCTTAAAATATTTGACAAAAACATTTTCCATTATTCGCGATGAGCAAGGCTTCCTCAAAAAACAAATCTGCTGATTTCTCTTTCACAACTATAAATAGCAATTTTCTATACTTTCTCAATACATTTAAAGTCAATTGTGCTAACAATAGGATGTGAAATACAGCAGTTCTGGTTCAGAAACAGCATGAAGATGTGAGCCTCTCTCTGAATCACTGAAAATCTACATATATGGTAAAATTACATAGCTAATGGAAGAAAGGTATCTAAACAACAACAACAACAAAAAAAAAAAACCTCGACAGCTGATGGACCTGCTTAAAGAACTGATCACTTCTAACCTCTACCATGTCCCAAGACAGAGTTATCATACAAGATCTATTCAAAATAAATATCAGCAGCGTCTACTTTGATTTTTTTTAGGGGGGAAAAACACAATAATTTCCTGTTGTGGTAACACTGTTGAAACATTGGTTCATTTGTTGTAACTGTAAAGGAGATTTCAGCAGCTATTTGACCATGAATGACTGTTAAATACAACCAAAGGAGACGTCACACTGTGTGTGGGAGCGAGAACAGTCAGAGAAACACGGCTCAGCAATTCAACAGAACTGAATGAATATTCAAAAACACAATGGATTTGATGTGCTGGGCTGTCTTTTGCAACTTTTGTTTACATTTAGCATGTAATTTTTTGTCGTTGTTGTTTTTGCAATTAGCCTAACTATCATTAGTAATCAGACAGGGCGAGTGTAAATAAGTCTTTTCTGTGCATCTCTAACCAATATTAATTGATTGCAGTTGACATACTTTTCATAGCTTGTTTCATTGGCTTTTAGAACTAAAATTATTATTCATAAGAGTAGCACAATTAGGAAAAATTTGCTTTATTACCCTTTCTATCTGGGTAAGTTAGGAATAAAATTAAGCGATTCAGGTTTGGACACATGTCCGCTGTCAGCTAGAGGAAAATGAATGAAATGATTAAACCAGGAGCCAGCATGTAAATATCAGCACTATGTTGCACATGCAAATGGAGTGCAGTCAAGAGAAAAGGATGTCACCTGCCGCGTCTAAAATCACACAAACTACTGGCATCGATGAACGTCTTAATTTACAAGAGCGAAAGAAAAGCTTTGGTGAGTGCATTTGTTATGTTGATATGCTGCAATTTTCCCTGTAAAGTTCCCATTTAAAAAAAAAAAAAAAAAAGCTTTTGCTTCACTCCTGACTCAGACCTGAGATGATAAACATATTTGGGTAAGAAATGAGTGAAAGCGAAAGAGTATTTTAAAATCATGTATACTCCAGAAAAGACGGCAACATGTCAAAAGTTCTGCTTTTTGGTAAATTGGTGCCAGACATAAACTCACACGACCTTGTTGATTATTAGGTTATTTAAATAAAATTCCTAAAGTAGATTGAGGTTTTTTTTGTTTGTTGTTTTCTTCTTTTTGGTTTTTTTTTTTTTTATTGGCACAGTTTTGAATTCTGGTGTACCAACATAGTTCAATGAAATTGTGGATTTTTTTTGGTTTTTCTTGGCCCCAACTTGGCCGAGATTTACGGAAATCTTTGGAGAAACCCCTGGCAACTCCTCGTTGTGCTTTCATCAGTTTACCAAGTCCTACAAATCACAAAAAATGTACTTTCAGACAATTTATTTCATTCATAAGCGATTAAACTAGAAAACTATACAGATTCAAGATTAGGTTGCAGATGGCTTTTAAGAAAGTAAAAAAAAAAAAAAAAAAGTTACAGATGTTAAGAGGGCAAAACTGAATTATTTCAAATTTAAAGGGCAGTTCTTGCTTTCAGGAACAGTTTACCGGTTTTTCTTCTCAATGACGTTTCGGCCACGAAAATGACTCGAACGCTGATGCTCAGCGGGGGCCTCAGAAAAAAAAAGTAGGTGGGTGCTTGATGTGTGACATCATTACAGGACAAAAAGAGTCGCAGGAGGAAGAGAAGGCACCAATCAATAGCGGCACTGCGGTGCGGCGCTCTCCCACTCGCAGCCGACGCTTCAGTGCGCTTCTCTCCCCAACTTTTCAGCGCCGCTCCCCGCTTTGAGCTCTTCGCCTCTCGAAGATGCGCAGACGAGATTCCTTAGACTTTCATCGATTATGCCAACGAGTTTCCACATAGACTTAACATAGACTGTCTTTCCCCCCCCCCCCCCGCGCGCCCTCCACCTTCCTTCCTCTCCCCTCCCATCTTACGTATATAACTGAACAAGACCTAACGCAACTCACAGCTGGTGAGAATATGTGGCAATCTGTGAGCGGCATGGGCTGTCTTTGGTCCCCCACGGACAAACAACGTGGATTAAACGCGAATTAATGTGGAATTTATCGGAGCTCAAAGGTGGAACGACGACCGGACACAGCGCTTTCTCGTCAGGTAAGGAGGAACTTTGAGCTACTGAAATAATCGTTTTTGAGGAAGTTTTGAACAAAAACAAAACAAAACAAAAAAATCCCTCAGAGAAACGTGTCCTCTTTACAATTTGCGCTTTGCTTTGCTCCCCCTCTTTTTTCCTAGAAAAGTTGAGAGGGCGTTTTTTTTTTGTTTTTTTTTTTATTGAACAATAAACAGTAAAGGAGCAGATGAGAGAGAGAGAGAGAGAGAGAGAAAAAAAAAAAGAAAAGTTAGTGTAAAAAAAAAAAATGTGGATGGTATTTAGTTTTTGAAGTTTTACCAGGGTACATCTGGCTTTGGTTCGCACGTCAGATCCAACACCTGCAAGCCTCTTGCAGTAACTCTATCCATTATGATTACATGACCGTCAAAGCCTCTGCAAACAACGCCGTCTGACTGTAATGCTGCTGTCGCTGTGGATATTGTAATCTCTTTCCCCCCCTTACACTCCTTGTGATCTTTCGCTCTGCACGGTTGTTGTTGTTTTTTTTTTCTTGTTTATTCAAATCACATCATCGAACATGGTTTCTTATCTCTCCTATCTGGAGACCGTATGTCTGCAGCCTCCTCCGCCCCCCTACCCCCCCTAAACCCCCGATCTAAACTAAAACTGCTTTGAATTTGGTTTGTCCACGTCTGTCATTAATTTTTTCGCCTTGATATATTCTTTTTTTTTTTTTTATGAATGAGTTCGTGTTAAAGCCCCAAAAACTCCCGGGGCGCAGCGCAGCGCAGCGCAGCCGGTGCAGGTTCGCCTCTGTTCTACATCAAAGTGGAAAGAGGTGTCTCCCTGTTCAAACTGCGCGGAGATCACAAAGTGTTTTTTTTTTTTTTTTTTTTTTTTTGGGAAGCCCCAGCATGTCAATGCGTCTGTGCCAGTGTGCTGACAGGAAACCCAACTCTTTTCCGCAGGGACTTGACTGATCATGGTCGCCGTGGTCCGCTCTTTCATGGTACTGCTGCTCGCTCAGGTGTTGCTGGAAGGTGCTGCGGGACTCATCCCCGAGGTCGGCCGGAGGAAGTACAGCGAATCTGGGAGGCAGAGCCCGGAGCGGTCGGAGAGCTTCCTCAACGAGTTCGAGCTTCGGCTTCTCAGCATGTTCGGGTTGGGGCGCAGACCCACCCCCGGCAAGCACGCCGTGGTGCCGCAATACATGGTGGACCTTTACCACATGCACTCTGCGAACGGAGACCACAGCGCGAAACGACCCAAGAGCATGGGGAAGCACGCAGAGAGGGCCGCCAGCAAGGCCAACACGATTAGAAGCTTTCACCATGAAGGTGCGTATTACTGACATACCTTCACCTGTCAGCCCTCTCAGACAACCCAAACCCGTATTTAAACATGACTCAGTGCGTCAAGCTGAGCTTCAGAGTCTTCGCCGTTTTATGAAGGTTTAGTCATTTACGCACGACATGCATTCAAGTTCTTTGCAACTCCTAAGAGTTTGAGGAATTAGACAAACTGTTACACTTATAAACAAGCGCCTCACGCACAATTTCACCAGCTCCGCAGTGATGCAACGGCGAAGGCAAACACGCCTCCAGCAGCTGTCACGGGCTTCACAAAACATCAAGGGGCAGCGGTATCCCTGGGGTAATTTGTTTCTTAATAATTGATGGTGTTTGCGTGGGCTGTGAAAACAGTTTTTTTTTTTTCCAGACACGCACCACAGGAACGGGATAAAGGGGCGGTGTGCTTTTTTTTTTTTTTTTTTTTTTTTTGCGCAGGTGATAGACATCAACCCTGTAGCTTCAAAAACACCCCGCATTAAAAGCAGCACGAACCGGGACAAAGTCGTCGTGTCAGACTGAGTCATTTTTAACTAGACTGAAATTATTTGTTTGTAACGGTGGAAAGGAGGGGCGGGGTGGTGGTGGTGGTGGTGGTGTGGTGTGGTGGTGGGGTTGCCCTCCTTTTTCTTTCCAAATCGGCTCTCTCCGTCTCCCTCTCTCTCCGTGATGTGCGCAATTACGCACCTTCCTGTATCACCATAACTGCCCTCTCAGTCTCGGGGACACGTGGTGATTTCTGGAGTGAATTTTTCACTTTAACTCCATCATAAAAGAGCTGCTAAGATGGAAAAAAAAAACAACAAAAGTGGAATAAATCGATACTTTTGTTTCATTCTTAAAGCACTGTTAAAGTGGTTTTTATTGATCTATCTCTTGATGAAATTAAAACAGAAATATATATATTTTTTTTAGATATTATTACATATGGCTTTGTGTTCAGACTTGATGTCAACTAAAGCCTGGAGTCGCTTTGTAGGGACTATTCCACTTCCTATGATCCAAGTAGTTCTTTGTGCAGCATGCACATTACTAAGTCCATTGGGGCCCTACACAGAGTCCTCATACAGAGTCCTGTGTTTGACTGGAGAAGTTTCCATCAGGGTGAGTCAGAGGGGTGGTTGAGTGGTTGCTTGGGTGCTCTCCAAAGCCCTAGTGCAATGACACCAAGTGGCTAAACTGACACACTACAAACAATCCTGGCCTGCGCTGCAGGGCTGAGCGACTGCTCCCAGCCGACTTCTGGAAACATCTGCTCTCGGCCAACACACCTTGACACCACTGGCCATTACAAATGAGTTTAGACTGCATTTACGCATGCTGCCCCTAGATTTTTATTTGTTTTTTGCCTTCGCTTTCAGGCCTACATACTCTTCCCGTGTCGCGTCAGTGACGTTTTCGTGTTTGCTGCGCCAGGTAACAAGCGTGCATGTACAAATGTCAGCGCAGCACATAAAAGCAAACATGAGCCATTCATCTCATCTGCCACTTGAGATTCGTTTCTCTTGGATGAAGAGACTCGCTGCTATCAGTTCTCGAAAGTAACCGATTCCCATGCCAAACAGAACAATTTCACTATTACAAGGGAAGCGATTGCCAGCAACAGATCTTAAATGAATGACCTGACATTAGCTTTCATCTCCTATTTTGGCACGCAGCACAAAAAGAAATTAGGAATGTCGACTCACTCATATCTGCGGTTCATACGCTTTTGACAAGCCTAAGCATGTTCACAAAGCAGTCTCAGAGAGATTGAAAAATACTGTAGCAGAACCAAACAGAGAACACAGCGACAAAGGAATAGACGGCAAGAAAAGAGGATTTGGGGGCTAAGAGAACAGAGAGAAAATGGGATTTGGGTGCTGATGAAGGAAAGGAAGAGCCGGATCGAAAACCCGAAGAGAGGGAACGAGACACAGGGGGTTTTCCCACATCAAATGAGAAGTGATGAGTCTAATTGAGCTCTTTGTGCCTTTGGAGGGAGGTTTAGGATGAGATGGTGGAATTTCCTAAATGCCTCCTTTGAAAAGCTAATAGTTTTAAGGTTTGTGTTTACTTTGCCACACCAAACAGATTAAAATGATGGCCTATACATTTTCTATGATCTTTATAAAGTAAGAGTTCAAAGCAGGGCTGCCTGAAAGAAAATTGCAGCTTTTACCAACACTTCTGTCATTTACCGTATCCAATTGAGGGGAATGCCAGTTAACTTAAGTATAAGTGTTACTTTCATATGCCTCAGGACTGTTAAGAGTAGATATATAAACGATAGAACAAAGAATTTGCAAGTTTATGGACAATTTGTTTGTAAATTCCTCCCCAGAGCAACAATCATGAAAAAAAAAAAAAAAAAAAGTCATAAGGATACTGGCGGCTTCAGCTTCTTTTGCATTTTTAAGGATAATTTTTACATAGACCAATTACTGACTGTCAGTAATCATCTTTGATCATAGTTCATTGCTGACGCAGAAGGAAGTTTTCTGCAGTGACCAATTGTCCATGCAAATGAGCCGGATGACTAACTGCTCTGTCTGATCTTATCAGAAAATGTTTGCACACTGCTTTCATCCTTTGACATTTAGCTTGACTTTAAATGGTTGTTTGACATCTTAATTGCCGTTTGTTTGAATCCTACCTGATAGACTGATTCTAATTGCTTAACAGTGGCGCACACCCGCACGGTTTAATCGCTTGGCTTAGCTTGAATCTACTGATCTAACAATGAGATCTTCATCGGCGTATATCTGGAATGTGAGGAAAACAATTATTTTCATGTCAGTCCTTCTTTAATAATAAGCATTTACTTGTTCATTAAACGTTTTCGTTTGCACAATCTTACACTCTGGCTGTCTATGTTGTTTCCTGTAGAGTCAATGGAGGCACTGGCCAGCCTGAAAAGCAAAACAACCCAGCAATTCTACTTCAACCTCACATCTATCCCTAAAGAGGAGCTCATAACATCTGCAGAGCTCCGCATTTACAGGGATCAGGTCATTGGAGCTGCACCTCCGAAGAACAGCAGCTCTACTAATGGTGCTCTTGCTGGAGGCCTCCATCGTATCAACATCTACGAGATCTTCAGAGTACCAGTCGGCTCCAACAACACAGAGCCTCTGGTCCGTCTGCTGGACACCAGGCTGGTTCAGGACTCTTTGAGCCGCTG
This sequence comes from Poeciliopsis turrubarensis, assembly GCA_010277015.1. Lineage (NCBI taxonomy): Eukaryota > Metazoa > Chordata > Actinopteri > Cyprinodontiformes > Poeciliidae > Poeciliopsis > Poeciliopsis turrubarensis. The sequence continues at coordinate 13,258,970 of VMRN01000001.1, forward strand.
GGAGAGTTTTGACGTGAGTCCTGCTGTATCTGAATGGACTTCAGGGAATGGCCCGAATCATGGCTTCATGGTGGAGGTGCTTCATCCAGAGCAGACGGAGAAGGAGGCAGAGCATTCCCAGAGAAGAAACAGGCACGTCAGGGTGAGCCGGTCCCTGCACCAGGACCAGGACTCATGGCCTCAGGCTCGGCCCCTGCTGGTAACATACGGTCACGACGGCCGTGGGGACTCTGTACTCCATACACGGGGGAAAAGGCAGGCAGCAGTCCGGAAACAACGTAGGAAGCATCAGCAAAAGGCAAGCTGCAAAAGGCATACCTTGTACGTAGACTTCAGCGACGTGCAATGGAACGAGTGGATAGTGGCACCCCCAGGCTACCATGCCTACTACTGCCACGGGGAATGCCCCTTTCCATTACCAGACCACCTCAATGCGACTAATCACGCCATTGTGCAGACACTTGTCAACTCAGTAAACTCAAACATCCCCAGAGCCTGTTGTGTGCCCACCGAACTCAGCCCCATTTCGTTGCTCTACTTGGACGAATACGAGAAGGTGATTCTGAAAAACTACCAGGATATGGTGGTGGAGGGCTGTGGCTGCAGATGAGAAACAGGTTGTGTGGACACAAAGCGTGAGTGAGCAAGAGAGAGAGAGAGAGAGACTAAGTGTTTAAGCTCTACTATGGACACCCAGTTTCCCAATGAAGACATTTATTTATATGAAAGAAACAAAATAATAGAGATATTGAGGAAGAAGTGAAAGTATATATGAATATATTTATGTCTACATAAAGTTGGGAAAAATAAATGTTTTAATCAAAGGAATATTCCTTTACTGGTTCTGAAAAAGCATTTCTGTTGTACATTTCGAAATGGGTGCAATACCACATGAAGTATAATGCTCAGATGTTTATTTTGTATTTATTTCTATTATAACCACTTTATTTGTAAATAAATAATGTGTATTTATCATAAAAAAAAAACACCATGCGATTAGTCCAGTTTTGTAAGATCAGCACCAGCTAGGTCTGAGCAAGGGACTATAAGGTGAAGACGTAAAGATGGGTTTTAAATCCTAACACTACACTAATTGCAACGAAAGCAATGAAATATTTAGGTAAATGCAATTAGAAACTAAAAGCAAAGATCACTAGCATAACCAGCCGCAGTATAGTGCAGGATCGCACGACAATTTACATGCCCACAAACGTAATAGACTCCCAGGGGAGGATTATAAAAACAGCCAAGCGTGTTTTTATACATTACATGTCACTGCAAAGATTCCTGGGAACAATCTTCCAAGAGCTAGCTCTCGTGTTTATTCTTCTCCAAACCAATATTATCAGAGGGGGGAAAAAAAGTGTAACTGCAGTGCTTATGTGGAAGCTTCTGACAGGGTTTATTTACAGTACTATTTGACATTGCAAGACTGCACACCGCGTCGAGACAGGGACAGCAACAAGAACAAATTTCACCAGCATTTTAATTCATTTGGATAAACGTATACCTGCACCTGTCTATACGCGGCACACGCGCAGACAAATCGCCACCACAACGTCTGTCTCTCTTCCTTTGACACGTTTAAATCGGGAGGTTTTAATTAGTTTAAGCTTTCAAGGAAATACATTGCTTCCAAAACAACGCAACTGAAGCGCATAAGGCACAGTGACGGCAAGAGACTCGTGTTTTATATGCAGTATCTCACGATATAAATCCTGAAGACTTATAATGGGCATTTGAGCTACATGAAAGAGCAAATGTACAATCTGAATGAAAGAGAACGGCTCAGAACTGCTCCAAATAACATAGAGGAGATATCTTGTGCTGCCATAACATCACATCAGATAATAAGAGACAAAAGAGAAACCCAAAAGAGTTCTGCGGAGTAAGAATGAGTGCGCTGGCTGCTGTGTTTGCATTAGAAAGGGTTTTGAGGGATCACAGTGCAGCTCAAAATACTTTAAATAGAATGTTTTAATGTGAGTGCACGTTGGGACCGTGGAATGTTGGTTTTCAATCTCAGACACATGCATATGCTTGCATGGAAAACCAACGTGGTTGTTTTTTCAATCATCTATTCAAGGATTTCCTGGTGGGCTTTTTCTCTTCGAAAACAAATGTGCATTAAACAAAGATACGCTTGTTACTTCTGTGGGAAACATACATGAACACGTTAAGAAGCCCTGGTGCTTCGTATGAAAGATGCAGAAGCTCAAACAAAACAAACAAACAAAAAAAAAGCCGCAGTCTATACGAGTTCATGTTCCCTCTGAGTAATCGTGCCGACTGAACTGCTCTACAGTCTGTCACTTAAAAATCATAAGCCTTAATGTAATTTATTTGATGTGACGGACTAACACAAGGTAGTGCATTACTGTGAAGTAGAAGGGAAAATGATAGACGGCTTTCAAATGTTTTACAAATAAAGATCTGAAAAGTGTGCTGTGTGTTTATATTTAAAAACCTTGAGCCATTACTTTGCAGAACCACAGTTACGGCAATTAAAGCTGCAAACCTTTGGGGGCATGGCCCAACAAATATGAAACACGTATAGACCGTAGTACTTACCCAAACTTCAGTACTAAGCACCTCAAGTCCAGTCAGATTAGATGGAGCAAGCCTGTAAACTTTGAGTGGACCGCTCTAACACACGGATATGCTCTCGCCAAAACATTTCCACTGCATCTGACTGAATGTTTAGGGTCATTAGAAGACGGAGAGACGGTCACCCATCAGTTATCAGCAGTTTCCCTGTCGCAACTAAAGAAAAGCATGCTAATAGCAGGATGCTACCACTATATTTCACTGTGGGGATTTTGTGTTCAGCGTCAATTTTCTGCTGCAAAAAATCTTTAGATTTTGATCTAAAGACCCTTCTTAAGTATATATGTTGAATCATCTACATTTGGTGGAGCATCTACATATTTCTTCTGTTATCATTCCATTAGCTGCTAGGGCAAACATGAGTTAATCAGCAGGTTATCGATGTGGATCTCAGTATCTCCTCCACAGTGAACATGGGTATGTAGAATGCTTCCCTGATTAATCCTCTCCTTGAATAGCTCATCATTTCAGGTAAATGATGAGCTAAAATGATGGTTTGTTGTTAGGTTTGTTGATGTACAATTCTCTAAAAGTTTTTTTGCATGATGCACTGATCGTTGCTTCCAGATAGAATCCTGTTTGAAAACCTAACCCTCCTTTAAACGTTCATGAGCTTCATGAGACTGACTTCACTAATGTTCCTTAATTAACTTCAGTGACGATCGCAGAACAGCTGGATTTATACAGACGCCAAATGGAACGGATTAAATAATCAGGTGATTTCTGGAGGAAATTGGCTGCCCTGGTTTTTAGGGGTCTCTGATTAAAGGAGGCTAAAGACAAATGAATGGTATCGATCAGATTTTCATTTGTTAAAAGTGGTGAAAACCAGGCATCCTTCTCATTCCACTTTCCAGTTACGAGTTTCCTTGTTATTTACTCCATGTAGTCCTTCTAAAATCCGTTATTATTTTTGGTTGTAGTGGGACAAAATGTGAAACAGTTCAATAGATGTGAATAATTTCCTACGGCACTTTATCAAAGCATGTAACTGTTTAATTTATTACCTTAACATTCAAACTCAAACTCAATTTTTTGTACTTGTTTTTGTTCTGCTCTCCTTCTCCACCCCCTCTTGGTCCCATCTGGTGTCAATTTTTTCTTTGTAGATCCCTCCATACCACAACACTACACATGAGCTACACATACATCCCCCAGTAGCTGCCTGTTTTAATAGACTTTAGGAGGAAGTCACTCTGTTGGCACACTTAGCAAAAAATCAACACAGAAAATCTAAACTCCACAACAGTTCCTGCCACAAATTCCAGCAGTAATGGCAAGAGTGGGATGTGGGGATTTTTTGGAGTTAAAAAAAGTGTTAGATTTAGTGGCTTTATAGTTCAAGTCCATAAAGCTTTCATTGGGTTGGGTGGAAATACTGCTCCCAGAGTGGGCGACACATGGGCAGCACTCCCAAAACCCTACTCCGGCACCCCATCCCAGCTGAACCGAGTTTCAGTCGTACTAAAACTCGACCACTGTTTCACCACCTACTGGGGTTTCTCGTTTTGGAGCCCTGTTAGTATCAGAAAGCTCCTTGGGGACCACTTCTAAACTTTTCACTAAGAAGAAGGGATCAGGGGTCAAAGTAATAAGGACCAATTATCTCCGCCCATTCTGACTGACTTCCAGGCTCATCACGTCATCATGGTCTAGTGGCTTCGAGTGTGGTCAGCCACTGGATGGAACTGAGAATGTGTTTGTTTTTTACAATCCATTCGTTTTATCCTATTTAGAAACAATCTTTATTTTAGCACCATTTCACCAGAGATGATGATTCAAGATTGAGCTAAAAAACACAGCTGTTAGTCTGTGTATGTAGCAAGTTTCTTTTCACCTGCTGCACAGACGTGGACAAAGGCACTTTTAGAAAACAGATTTTTTTTTTTTTTCTTCTCCTCTCCGCGAACATCTGGCAAATCAGTTAAAGGTGTCCTTCACTGTCTTTGTTTACACACAACAGAGTAACCACACAACTGATGCACATAACACTAGGAGCTGGGGCCCGCTAGCATGGCAAGACTCATTCGGTTTGTTTGTTGCGCAGCAAACCTCACTAAAACTGTCTTACAAACAACCTGAATCTTAAGGGTTATAAAATCAGATTTCCAGATTTCTGGCTGGCCCAGAATTGGAAAATATGTGGCTGTGCTGTGCATCTTTGATGAAACAGAGGGCTCCTGAGATTTCAACGGGCCCTGTGCCAAAGTGGAAGACGAAAATTAGGAGAAATATAAAGAGAAAGCTGCCACTTTAGAGTCCCTTTTTCCAACTTGGGATCTTTTCTTCTTTATGTGCAGAACACTAATTTTAGAGGTGGTGTACATGGCGTTTCTGTATTCTGAGAACAGCCAGTGAGATGACGTCCGGCATAGCTAAGGCTGTGGCATCTGTGCAGCAGCTCTGAACACATCAAACAAGCAGGCGTCCACAGTTTCTGAAGCAGAGCAAAGATGGAAATTACTTTTCCAGAATAACCGTATGGTTGATAGTGCCTTTGCGTTTATACAATTGTTGTCCTTCAATTTATTTATTTATTTTTCTAAATCTATGTTTCTACAAGGATGTGAGAACAAAAACGTATCTATAAGATCTCTGCAAAAGAAAATTAAGAATTTGTATTTAATACATTTAAGCAACTTCCAATTATTATGGCTGTTAGAAATAAACCTGGGTGCAAACTATGCTCTGGTACTCTTATTTCAGAGCAACATAGTAATTATTCTCTTGGCTTCTTTAAATGTATATAATAATTTATCAGAAGTAAGTAAATTAGCAAATAATTTATGATACTAGCGGTTCTTATGCCAGATCCCTTTTGTATCTGTTTTGTGTCAAGAGAATCAGAATACCATCTTCTCTCATTGTGCTCTTAACCCGGCATATCCCATCGTCTTGACATGGTTTTTAGTACTCTGCACTCAGTAATGTAGGTTTTTTGGAATAAAAGTTAATGGTGATTAATTTAAAAAAATAACTGCAATTTATTTAATTACTTTAACTGTAGAATCAAACAGTTCAAGATGTGTGCTTTGGACTTTGAGGACTCACACTTTTCCACAGATGACATGGAAAGACTTCCATATGGCCCACATGTGGACAAACAAGCTTGAGGTTGGATTTGCCTCTAGACACTGACCTTAGATCAGTGTCGCGTTTTTGCCTCTCGCGGTTACAGTTAGGTTTGGAGTAAAGGGTAAACCCGACAGATCCTGGAACCTTGCCGTAGGGCGTCTCCTACACACCAAGCTTGAAAGAGTTATTGCGGTTACATGAGCAGCCTCCATCTTTATAAGAGGAAGTGAATAGATCAATCAAAGAGAGCAGCGTGACATCCCCCGGCATGCCTGTTAAATAAATGTCAATCTCAGACACTGTAAATCTCATGCGTCACCACATTTACAACATCAAAATAGTGTTTGCATTTAAAGTTGGCAATGAAAAGAGAGCTACAAACATGGCTGTCTTGTTAGATGGAAGAACAGTAGCAAAAGACTGAAAATGCACACATAGAGACAATACACCAAGACTTATCTTAAAAAGCTGATACATAAAGCCCTCGTCAACAAAAACATAACTTATCGAAATGCTGTACTGCCAGGGTTTTTAGCTACAGCCTGAGAGAACAACTCTGATGCAACTTTTTGTTTTTAAGACATAATTTTGTTGATTTATTTTTCAGTGTTCAAGAAAACTTTGAGCTATGCTACCAAACTGCGAGATGCGGAAGATGTTTTTGAAACACGCATTTACTCACTTGCCTCAGATTTGTATCTATTCAGCCGAGGACATTACGGTTTAACTCGAACATTGTCATATTTTACATTGTACACGGAAGATAAACGTTTTCGAAAGAGCTGATGGTGTTAGAGCCACAACTAATGAAGAGCGTGGCGACATGCCTGAAAAAGTGTTGCTACACTGATCTGTTGAAATAATAAAAACGTAAAAAGAAATAAAACTGCATCAATGGGATTTATTTTTAATGTAAAACATTTTCTACTATGATATTTGGTGGGAAAAAAAAGTCTTACATGGATAATATTTTTAGTTTAAGCTTGAAATAGAATTATTTTTGTGTTTTACATATTCTTATTTATGTCAATGTTTGCCGTTCTATGCGTTAGTCTATATGTTAGTACTTCTTCAGAAAGCATTTCATGTAAATATTAATATTAAAGCATTGATAGCTAAATCAGACACTCACTCAAGGGTTAAAAACAGCTGCTCTGTTCCACATAAATAAATATAATGAAATCAAACTTGCAAAAGAGTTTCTGTTTCTCTCTGATTCTCTCGGTTTGTTCAGCCGCTGAACAATCTCTCCACAGCTAAAGTCCTTGAACCTGCTATTCTGCAGATCGCCACGGTGTGCAGAACATCGAGAGTGTTAATACGATCAGGACCGGTTTGATTTTCATCTAAAAGGCACCAGAACCAGTTGAGCAGAGCTCTGAAATAGGTTCATTTGTATTTTACTACGTATGCAGCAGCAGTGACTGGTTCTGCTTTGCTCTCACTCCTGTGCTACAATATAGCTCAGCTTGGATGCAGTGCAAAATGTGCCTTGATTTGAAGTCATGCAGCTGATAGAAATACATAGGTCTGCTAAGGAAAGCTGTTACCATGAAAACAGCTTTTAATCCCAAATGATTTGGATTCTATTTGTCCCTTTAACTCTCTGCAACCACTGCAGACTTTGGCCACAAAGCTGTCAGACATGTGTGACATCAGGACAATACATTGCATGTTTACTGTTTTTATTTTCATCGCAAATGTGAGACACTGTACAGTCCTGTGATTTTCAAGATTTTTATGGATCCCAATATCAGCATCAGATTTTATTACCACTCCCAGTTCACTGGCTAGTAAACTGGTTTGATATAATGGTACAAAATAAATAATGAATACTTCTGGCTCTGATTGGTTGTTTTTTGACTGGGATCAGAGCATTTCTTCAACTGGCAAATGGAGGAGGTTGAGAGATTATCTCTCTCATCCCATACTATCATGATGTAGTGACAGTTTTAACAAGTATATGGAAAACATTTGTTTAATAGAAGTTACATCCTGCAGTTTTAAGCAAAGAAAAGACACGGGAGACGAGCGAAATGTAGAAATAACACAGACATGGTTCAATCACAAGATAGAAGAACAAAACCCCAGAGGTAAGTACTCTGTATGCTTTAGATCTTTTTCTGGGTCAGGTGGTCCACACGTGAAACAAATGATTGTTCATTACCAGGCCTCTGCAGAACAGCATAATGAATGGTATAACATACTTGGGAAGTAACTCCACCATTTGAGACAGCTGTCTTGGCACAGGGGAAGAGACAAGTACGAACACAATTACTCTGTACCTTTCACAAGATGCAGCAAAGCTTCCCTCTCTAATAACCCTCTGCAATATCTGTCTGGTGGAATTTTATGGGAGGTTCAGTGCAACTCAATTACATAATGAGAGAGTTGTCATGAACCCAAGACGATATAAAGTCTTGAGCTCCAACAGTGTTGGCTGTAATCTAAACCCATTTGTGAAATTCATGTGACAATTGCAGTGGTTGGATGAAATTTGCATAATTTTGCGGATTTAATTCAATTCTTTTGTAATTCTTACAGTCAGACCATAGTCCAATAGAGAATGGGGAAGATTTATTTCACTACTCATCAGTAAAGGATTGGTGTTTCATTTCAAAGGTCTCTGGACTTTTCATGGCTATAGAACATTAAGTCTCTTTCAACGAGTGCAGTACACCATTATACCCAATGATGCCGTTGTCACGCCACTGATTCCCCACTGCCATCTTGTTGTGTTTAGGCACACACTGGCACAGTGCTGACCCAGTTTGTGCTGTGTTTGTATAACTAAAGAGAAACAGTGCAGGCTTAGTGAAAACATCTTTTTTTAAGGCATAACCAATGTGTAAAAAGGCCTCAGACAGAACATGGCTTATGAAAAAGAAAGTTCTCCGGTTTGTTTGTGCCTGCACTTCTAGTCGTCCTCCCTCAACTCTTTTGCAATCAGCCTCTGTTCGTTTTGGTTTCGGCTGGGAAAAGCCTGCTTGTTTCAAAGGTTTCGAAGGTTTGCGCAAATGTACCTGCTTCGAAGGCACATGGAGAAGGCCAAAAGAAAAATCTGAGCAGGTGAAGGTGAAGACTTCCATCAACAGCTTGGATAACCAACCGTCTCTTCACTTGTACCCTTGACAGAAGGACTTGAGGGATAATCCTGATTATTGTCACATCTGGACATGTTCAGTCAATTAAGTTCTGTTTTTTCAGGCCTTTAAGTCTCTTTGAAAATAATCTCTGACTAATTTGACAGGGAGACTATTATCGTTACTCATTTGAAAGACCAATTTACACCCAAACTTTGACTTTCTGGCTGATGTGTTTACATCCTGCTTTAATATTTTCTCATGATGTTCTTTCTCCCATTATGCCGTCGACTTTGAGAAGTGCACCCATCTCTCCTGCAACAAAACATAATGCTATGAGGCCTCTATACTTTACAAATGGGCTGGTGCTCTCATGTATGTAAGCTTCCCCCTTTGTGCTCAAAAGTAATTATGGTTGCTATAACACTATGGAAAAAATATGAATACATTTGCTTCTACAGGATGTAGAAGCAAATACACTAAAAATACAAAAATACTAAAATCTAAAGTAGATTTTAGTATTTTAGATACTAAAATCTAAAATAGATTTTAGTATGATGATTTGGAACTTCAGTGAAAAGAAATGCTAAAATATGCATTTGTCAATATTTAAAAGTAGTCATTGGTTCTTTATCATTGTAGGTGAGCTTTTTAAGAGCTCTTTTGGAAGATCCAATTGTAGAACAATGGCATAGATGGACAGCAGGTGATTAAAATACAAAATATTTTGTATAGTTGAAAAGACAGTTTGCCAATTTCCGATCTTTAACTAAATCTCCAGGCTGTCCAATTAATCCCAGCATGTGCAAAGAGGTTGCGTTGATATATTCAATGCAATATATCAATGCTACTTTGGGCACAGCTAACTTTTAGATGAAAACAAATCTGAAGAGTCTCCTAAATTAGAGAAAATAAGAGGCCTTATATATTTAGAAGTTTTGAGAAGCACCTTGAGTTGTCAACAAATCTCAGTTCCCAAAGCAAAAGTTGATCCTAGCTAGGAAAGTCTGAGACCTGTTATGAAGTTCAAACCTCACTTGGTGGTCTATGAGAACAAGCTGGTGCTGAACCTTTTGTTCTTAGAGCAGATTACCAGGAGGCCACTTCCAGATGCAGTACACCAGGGTAAACAGACTCCACTTCCCTGGGTGGTATGGAACCAGCCAATTCCCCACACTTTTCTCATTAGTGTAATAAGCTTTGTATAAACTACTGGACTGCCATTGTCAAGGACACATGCACATCTCCTTCGTTCATCCATCCATCTGTCAATTTGTTACAAATCTCCATGCTGGGGATTTGAAGGTCAGTAAAAACTGAAATGATGAACTGACAACATATACTTATGAGGCTAAACACCTTTTAAAGTAAACACTCTCTGAATGAAATCACAGATGGTAAACAAATGCTCGACGTCCAAACTAATATGATAGTTAAAATGCGGAGAGACATCAGATGTCTGAAAAGTAAATAGCGTTTGTTTTTGCACACCACACGCACCCTTGTTGAAAAACATGTCTGTTATTCTGGAAGGACCGAGACGACAGATGCCTATAAAGCAGTTCCAAAACCTAGGGGACTCAGCCAATTAAGCCACCAAGTATAACTCACAGCTCTTCACATTGCACTCCCACAGCCTGTCATTGGCATGGCAAAGTCTGCCTCACCAAGCTTCCTGTGACTCACTTCCTGTCCCGGCCCTGCACCTGCACTCCCCTGGGTGATGTCATGGCAGGTTTTCCTACTAGAGTCTTACTACTGAGCGCCCTCCCCCTCTGGCAAAATGTGCCATGAGCACGTATACATGAATGTGTTTATGCTTGTAAATCAGCATGCCTGCTACAGACGTCTTTCAGAAAACGTTTAGCGAGCGTGAGCCTTCATGACTAAGGTGATGACCTATACTTTTAGGCCAAGACGTTGGCGACAAACACAAATCAAACACACATTTAGGGAATAGAACAGCCTAAAGTCCCATATGTCAACGTGTTACATAAAAGCCTTCATCTCTGTAAAAGAAAAAAAAACAAAAACACTTTAAATAATTTTTTTTAAAACTACTTTTCACTCAATGTGCAAATGTTTGTATCGGTTTGAATAAAAAAAAAGATAGATATCTCTTCCATTTCTATAATAATGAATTTAATCAATTTAAGGTAAGGTTTTTATGATTTAATAAAAATACTGTTTTGGGGAGTTGGAGAACGCTGTTGTAGTCCCAACCTGTGCCTTGGACGTTTTTTTTTGTTTTTTTTTACCCTCAAACAGAAGGTGTTTGTCAAGACAGAGAAAGACTTATAATAGCACAATGCTTTGCAAATGTCCTGAACTTTTCACATTCTACCACATAACATCCAATAACTTCAATGTATTTCTTGGGATTTATGCGACAGGCCCAACATGATAAGTTAATTCTAAAGTGAAAGTAAAAAAAAAACACAGACCTTCTTAATTTTTGGTGCATATAAAAGTCTGAAGAGTGTGACGTTGGTCTTAATTAGAGGGGAAAGCGGGTTGAGGAAGCAGTTTATGAACATGCACTCCACAATCTTCTTCAAATTTTCATTCATGAAAAGTCTAAAAACAACTCCGTGCCACAACTATGTGCCACTGTGTCTAAAAGCATAATGACAGTGCAATAAAATACACACAAATTGTGGTTTTAATGTGACAAATGTAAAAAGTTCCAGGAAATAATTTTACAAGGAAGTGTTATAGTTTCAGGTCCTGGGTTTGATTCCCGGCTGGAAGTCTTTCTGCGCGGAGTTTGCATGTTCTCCCTGTGCGTTAGTGGTTTCTCTCCAGGTACTCCGGCTTCCTCCACAGTCCTGTTTGTCCTGTCTGTCTCTTATGTTTCCCCCCCGCCTCTTGCTGGGAACGTTAGCTGGAGAGAGGCACCATCACCTCCTGACCCCGCTCGGGACAAGGGTGTAAGAAAATGGATGGATGGATGTTATAGTTTCCTCTTCTGCTCTTTTCCACCTACTTTTAAATAGTTATACATCGTGTTGACTGTTATCGCTATCTTTTCTGTACTATTTGGTTTTGATTGCCGTCAGCTGACATTATAAGCTATCCTACCGGCTATCTATGGGACGCTGCACTCTGTCCTCCCTGTTAGTGTATTCTTACACAACAAGTCATCTGGCTGTCAGTTTGATAAATGATAGAGTAGAAAGAGTTGAGTGTAAAGTAAGGGCAAAGTCAGACCAATGTGTCATTATTTTTGCCGTCGGTTTCTCGTTACCTACAACATTCCTCATCACCTGCACAAAGAAAAACACTCTTTGTGTATATTATACTTTTTGATGGGACAATTCAATTATTTAGTTTAGCAACAAGACATGATTCTTTACTTCTACAGTAAGCATACTGTATGTATACTTAGAAACTTCCTTCCTTTATTAGAACGGGCAGTATTTAGAATACCACAGTTTACCAACATTCGGGGGTTGACATTGGACTTCGTCTTCGTCGTGTCACTGAGCAAACACCGGGCGTTCTGTTGACTGGGGTATAAAATAGTGCTGTTGGGTTTTAGGTTTCCAGAGCGGATCAGGGCTGCAGTATATTGAGTCCATGTGGGGAGTACGTTTTTAATCTGAGCCTTACCCACAGTCCTTCCTGTTTCTAATTTGGCGCTGCAGCGGTTTTGTCCCGAGGCCAAGAGCCTCTCTTCCACAGAGTGTCTATTTCCTCTGAAGTGAATAGTAGCAGGTGTGCTGGCCTAAGATCCCTTGGAGAAGTCTGCTTATGAATGGCCCACATCTCACTCTTTCTCGCTTGTCTTTGTTTTCTTTTTCCTCCTTGCATTCTTATTTTTCAGCACCGTCTCATGTTCTTTTCCTTTTTTTTTCCTCCGCTTTCTGTCTTCCTCAGCTGTTTTGTCTTCGCCACTTTGTGGTTTCTTTTTTGTCTCCTTCATCTTTCATTTTACTGTTCTCCTTTGCTGTATTTGCTGTCTTGAAGATCAAGCGGAACACTTTGAATAAGTCATAAAGACGTATAGCTTGCTGTGATAAAGCAACAGAACATGATAAACAAAGGCAGCTCAATAACATCTCCACAAATTCGAGACATCTGCTGCAATAAAATATAAAAGTGTCAATATCTAAATTAGTTTTTGAATTTAGTAGAAAGAAATCAGCTTTACTTTTCAAAAAAACACAACTACTTGCGCAAACACCATTTCCATCAGGAATTAATTTTGCTTATGCAACTGACAAATGTGCACATGCAGTGCAGGAGGAGAGAAACGTGTACGTGTGTTTGTGAGAGATAAAGACACAGAAAGGCAATCATCCCAGTAATGAGCCTCTTGTCATCAAGTCGGCTTGATGGACAAAAATGCATCCAATATTAGCGGAGGAGACATGTTGTCATGCCGCTTCAAGGAGGCTGTGCATCTGGAATTAACCTTTAGAGACCTTCGGTCCCCTCCCTTCCCTAAAACACACGCTTTAATGAGTCAGATTCTAAAGGGTGCAGCATTTTAAGGCAAATAAATCCTATCGAGCCTATGTCATATTCTTACTTATCGCTGAGAGAAAAGCAGCAAAATAAACCATGTTTGGGGCCAACACTGTGTGACTAAGCTCAGGGGTGAAATCCAGCTGCAAAGCCATTAAGGAAATGAGAGTATAACTAAAGGGTTGTTTAACAGAAACACATGAACTCTTAATGATGTTTGTGTTTCTTCAATTTTGCTTCCACATCATTGTGCCAAGTTGAATTTGGTGTAAAGGTTATGAGCGGATGTTGCAGACTCTGTTCCCAGTAAATGCAAGAACATGTGATTTAAAAAATTTTCAAATTTTCAAAGTACTTTCATAAAAAACAACAAAGGGGCTATGCACTTCATTGAGGCATTGCTACAGGACAAATCACAATACTAATGCTACAATTATTAGCCCTAGATTATAATCTTCCCATTTTAAATCAATCTATTAAATTTCAATGCAGTCATTCGGAGTAGCCTTTGACCTTCTAACAAACAATGGACATACTCCTGCTTGTGTTTATGCTTCATCCCCGTTTCTGCTGCCCTGATTTTCTGCCAGATTCAACTATGGGCATTTTCATTTCCAGCCGTGGCATTTCCGGCATCTGCACACGCTTGTGTTTACACAGGATGTTCAAACTCGATGCAGATTACACAAATCCAATTTGGAGGCCGAGTTCAATCACCTCCTTTATTTCAACATTAAGTAGACAAAGCTGGGAGCCAGATCACCACATCCATTTCCAGGAGGATTGGGAAAGGGTAATGAACTGTACATCAGTAAGTTCAGAAAGTATTTTGGAGAAGGCAGATGGATGTCATCCACGGGTTCCCACACGCTTGCATGTGGTTGAATTTACTCAGTGGAGTTAAGATTGTTTCTTTTTCATATATTTTTACAAAAGTTCTGGTCCCTCACTGACAAAGAACTGTGAAGAAACTAAAGGAACATACAGAATTTTAGTACAATTCCCACACTTGAGGTATAGGTCTCAGTTTATGCTCACATGCCAAGACTAAACACACGTAATACAGCTCTGTGTTATGAACCATTTTTCATCTTCAATCAGATAATCACTGATTACTTAAACTCAGGAAACACAGTATAGGTCAGACATCAGTGGTGCCAAGTCAGGTTTCACATATTGTACGACAAATTATTTCCAAGTTTGGCTGAGGGCGACCTACAGGCGTGCTGGCCCAGTCGCTTGTTTGAGTCCAGCTCCAACTCAGGACTGAGATGGGAAATGCAGCGGAAGACTCAATGGTCTCTGACCTTTTCACAAGTACAAAAGGACCTTCTCTGTGTCCAGAAGGGCAGTCATTTGTTCAACAGGATTTTAATTACTGCTCACTTCAAGCAAAAGTTCTTTGGCTGGTGCCCGTGCCCTCACCTGGCTCCTCTTTTGCATTTGGGAAGGGCATTGACCTTCCAAAGCACTGTTTGGCCAGAATAGGGCTGCCAATCTGTCCTGACTGAGGTAGCCATCCCACATCTTTGGAGAAACTCCATTCATTGCAGCTAGTTGTCTGCCTAATTGTATCACATTCTGCGTCTTTGTGCTAGCATTCCCTGGGCAGCTAAAGGTTGCCAAAATCTCATCCGCCACATCAAAAGGGCCCTATTAACCCCTGACCCATGGTTGGTGTGTGTGGACAAGGTCGCTCCTCACACCCAACCGGGCCCATTAACACGTCGCCCCGCAGCAGAAGAACTATTTTGACGGGCTGTAATTGGTGCTAAGTGATGGTGGACAAAGGCCCCCTCTGTGCTGCCTACTGGACTGAGCGGTTCTGACCACTCTCCGAGCTTCACGCTTGACATTTCCCTTCTGAGTCCAATGTGAGGAGAGAGGAACCACCTCCTAAATTTCTTCATCTTTTCAACCCCCTTCCGTTTGCCATGGCGCTCCTTTGAAAATGTGTGATAATGAGGTTCTAGAGGGGAGAACTGGCTGGAGCAGAATTGCATGGTCAAGATCAGTGGAAACTGATTAGTCCAATGGCAGACCATTCCTTTCAGAGCAACCCTAATTAGTTTATGTTAGCTAGTGAAGGTCAGGGGGCGTGTTTGACTCAGGCCTTTTCTTTAAATGCCGCAATGGTGCGATGATCTGTCGATGCAGGTGCAGCTTTCGGCTGCTTTCATGTTGCTAATCTACTTTGGGTATTGCTTGTACGGTTGAGCTGCAAAATGGTGCAGACAATAAGGTCTTTTACCAGTGATTATATGACATTTATGAAAACTCGCCCCCAGCAAACCAGTTTTTTTCTGTCCCGGGCTATCTCCATTGATTAGTCATGAACTGCAAAACTTTAACTTTACAAAAAACCAGAAAGCACCTTCATTTTACATGCAATACTTATTATTTTAATACTAAAGGCAAGCCACATTGTCTGAACAAGCTAAAACTAGAGAGAAATAGTTTATTGTCTAATTTGGAGTCCACCCAGTAGGTTGAGCTCTTTGACTGAATCATTGTCATTTCGCTGCCCCACTTCCATTGCAGTTTACAATCACTGAATTTATGTTTGTCACAAATTACAATTCTTCCAATCTATAACTGCAATCCCAAATGCCCCATTGTTGTGTATAGTGTGAGTCCATGGAAACAGCTCTGTGGACCCAAGCCAAGGCTTCTCTTACACAAAACTATATACTTAAGACAGGTCTAACTCCCTATCCCGTAGGCCATGCCATGCTCTCATCCCCGTATTTAACATTCTGACGTCAGACAGGAGCAGAGGAGGCAGCAGAGGCGACTTTAATACTAAATCTCTCACCCTGTCATTATCGGCCTGTGTGACCGCCTATCAGGGGCCTGTGAGTGATGTGGGAAAGCCTGGGCCATGTCCTCCCAACTCCTGCAGACCAGGCCGCCTGCTCTGTCCAAACCAAACTGAAAAATAAAGGATAGGCACAGCTACAGCTGACATCAATGAGATGCTGGGCTCTTTATGCCCACTCTGTGGTTAGAAGGAGAGAAGCCTGTATATTAATCTCTTTCTAGTCTTTACTCTTATGTTTTCTTCCTCTTTTGCCTGCTTACCACACAAATGGTATTTCTGGGCCCTCCATTCCATTACTGCTAACTGAAACAAAGGCAGGGAATGTAGTTTCTAATATCTATTGCCTGTACAGTTTCTCTCCACTTCTAAAACACGTGCACAAAAGAAAGAAAGAATAGACTGGCCTTGCACTGTTATTGTGATGGATAGTCAGATGCCCCAGTAACGTTTTAATGTTAATTTGCTCAATAATTGTTAGGTTGTTCCGTTTCAACTTGAGCAAATGAATCACGCTATGCTTCACATTCAAGACTCAAAAAAGCCAATTACAATTCATTCAATACATAAATGTCGGTAAATGGCCTGTACTTTTATAATATTTTTTCAAGTTAAGAGGACCCCAAAGCACTTTGCTCTACATTTAATCATTTGTTCTGTTGAGAATAATAATTTCTCTAGCTATTTGCATGCTCATATACACACACATGCATACACATAGATCACATGTGCGTAACGCTAAGGTTAGAGGAAATGACATGTTAGGAAACACCCTCACGGTTATGCACTACATTTTGTTGGTCTAACACATAAGAGTCCTAGAAAATACATTGTAGTTTGTGGTTGTAACATGACAAAATGCAGTAAATGTCAATGGATATGAATACTTTTGCAAAGCACTACGGTGTGTTAGTATAAAAGTGCAGAAAATGGGGTCTAAAGCAACAACTTTACTGACTGTATGTTGCCACAGCATTGTCTAGACACCTGTGGTGGTGAAGAAAGGAACCAAACCATGCCAGCTGAGTCAGTCCAACGGGCCATGTGATGTGGGTCTTTATGAGAGGACACCTGCAGCACCGAGTGCCCCAGTCAGCTTTGTAAAAGCTTCGATACTGGGTGGGGGCGACAGGGGGAGAGCAACAGGGCCAGTTCCAGGTTTGGCCCTGAGGGCCATAACTATCACTCCAGTTCATGGGTTGCCTTTGGCCTTGCTAACTGTTCCATGAAATGGGCCCCAGAAACAGTGCAAACCTCCCAGAAACAGGCTGCTCACTGTTAGCCAACAGTGAACTCTTTGTGTGAAAACTGTCAAAGCTGGCCTTTTCAGCACCGGTCCTGCCTTTCTTTTGAGTCTCAGCTGTGAGCAAACAAAACAGCCTTAAAGGTTTGCATGATGGTGAACTAGCTAGACGGCTATTTGTATCTACGTTTGTGTCACTGAGAGCAATGGACTTTCTCTGATCGGTCAGCTGGCCTTCGGACGAGATGATAAGAGACCGATGTCAGACTTTAGGAAATGCAACGTTAATGTGCAGTACGTTATTTGTAGTATTCTTAACATGGAATATTTTCAGAAATAAAACGACAGTAATGGTCTATATCGTTATATAAATATTTGTTTAAGTGTACATGCTGGCAAATCCTGCAGTATAAGAGGTTTGCAAGTTTGAAAATTCTATCTATTTCAGTAAATATTGTATCTGTTATTGGGTCTCTGTTTGCATGTGACAAGTTTCTGATTTGTTTCCTACATACAGGTATAGAACCAAAACAATAAAAATGTTTCAAAACATTGAAGGAATATTTTTGTCCCTGCGTTACACGGAAATAGAAAGCAGTTTATTTAAAAAGAGTTTGACAGTGTTGTCAGTGCATAAAATGTTTAGTGAAAACAAAGGAAAACATTAAATGATATCTGTCGTAGGGTTTAATTTGAGGCTGAAATGGACCATCAAGTACCCCAGTGTTAATAAATTCCCCAGAAGCAATGTTCACTCTTACAGCTGCATGTAACACAAAGAAGCTATACAGCATGGCTAAAATGAGCTACAGCTACAACTGTCATGGAATGAATAAATGCTTCAATATATTTATTAAGGTGGATAAACTCTGCAATAACAGCCTTTTTTACTTTTTCTCCTGTTGGATGGAATAGAAAACCAGTAGCACTGGGCTTAACCGCGTTTCACTTTGCATAATCGTTCCCAAGGTTGCCGTTTTTTACTTCTAGGCATTCTGAGCCAATATAATTCAATTTTTGTGGCAAGGGCAAATTTTTGCAGCTCGGCTTTTGCTTCTAAACTAAGATGTAGTTTGGGTGAATGAGGTTTGTCTTGCCGCCACCACTGCTATATAGTCGAAGCGATATTCAGATTCACTTTCCTTCAACAACAACGCTGCTTCTCATCACACAAACAGTCAACATGCAAAGTTATGAGAATTACAACTTTCTCTGCTGCACTATAAAATGTTTACCTAGCAACAAGGTGAACATACATAATCCTAAGCAACAAAGTTTCATTACACCTAAGTCAACATATTACTATGCACAAAGCTACATACTGGATGGTTTGATGGTAATGTGACTGTTTACTACATAGGAACAGATGACACAAACTAAATAGAGTCAAAGTCATTTACAGTTAGTTAAAATTCCCTGCTGAGAGGCCCTGTTAAATGTTTCTTCCACAGACTTTGCTGGGAAATATTTGCAATGGTTTCCATCCAAATGTGGGTCACTCAGTTCTGCATTCACGGCACAGGTGAGCTGGACCAGGTTTGTTTGGCTTTGGTCATTGGCTGTCCTTTCCTTTCCACAGGACTGGGAAAGCAGCACCACAAACAGCTTGAGACAACAAGAGATGCTTTTGTCCAGCGTACCACAGCGAAATGACACCGCTAATCTACCTGCTGCCAATGTTGTCCAGGTCTCCTCGGACTGTCCCTAGGGGCCACAAGACCTGCTGCAAGGCCAGTCAAAGGCAGGCAGGAGAGTGAGAGCCCTCAGGAGAATAGGTAACACTGACAGCCAGTCATTCTGCAGTAGCATGCAGATGAAAACAACCTCTTTCACATGCCATGTTTTTTGGCTCCCAAGCCTATAATCATGCATGATTAGCTTAAGAACTCAATTCCGAGCTGGGTCTATTTCTTATTCCTGTCACACTGTCAGAAAATATATTTACCTACCATTTTCCCAACTGTCTCAAGACATGAAGGAGGCTTGAATGATCCATGGAAATTACGTTGCTGTGTGATATTTATTTTAAATATTAAAAACTACCTTTCAAACTGTGACATTTAGAAATGGAGAACTGCTACGATCAATTTTTAAATTCGGATCAAATTGTTGAGGTTAAAGCATTTGAATGTGACGTTACATCAGAAGGGTTCATTCTTATTTTATAATTTGCTCAATTTGTCAAAAATAGTTTTGCTAAACAATGCAATGTCGTCCAAGTGATTCATTAGATCCTTCCCTCCAACCTTTTAATCTCCCAACATTTAGAAGATGTTATTGATCAGGTTGATCGGGATCAGCTGGTGATCAGAATCAGTCGGTATTCCACTTTACCAGCAAGTGATTGATGAAATAAAAAGAACATTTTCAATTTCTTTCTCCCCTGTATATCACTTGTAAGTTGTATCATGTCAAAGTAAGTACAACACTCTTCAGTGTGGAAGTTGTTACTGAAGAAAGAAGACTGAGTTCAGAGGTCAAAATGACGTCAAAGGAAGAGTAAAAGCCGATACAAGCATGTAGAAAGGAATCAGAGTCCTAGAAAGGTATGTCAGCAACTCATCGAGGCTGCCGCTGGATTGAAACAGGAAAACCGATTAAATTAAGCCTGAACCTACTAAAATAACGTCCATAGTTCAGTCCAATTTTATCTGTGATGAAAAATGTTAGGTGCTGTGTAAAACTACACGGAGAATGATGTCTCTCCTGGTTCTAGACACAGTGATCAATCATTACAAACTGATCCCATAAGACTAAGTTAGCAGTTCAACTAACTTAAGGAACCTGCTAATAACAACAGAAGACGGCAAACCAAACTTTTTTCTTTAGATATCAAAAACGTTCAGGTACAGTTGGTATTAAAAGGAGTGAATGAGATATTATTTTAGTTATGTTTGAAACATCTGTTAACTTGGAGGAATTCAGGTGTCTCGTGAGGCAGGTCTGTGTCCCAGTCCTTTTTTCAGAAAAATAAGATTTTATAAAGAACAAAAAAAAAGTTAACAAATTTGCTTATTCTGACTGGGTGATATGTTTCCCCCAGAGTGTGAAAAAGCTTCCTACTACAATTCACTAGAATTAAAATAACACATCACTTAAAGTTTGTATTTTTGTCCCCATTTGTTTTCTGCTATGTTGGCTTATTTAAACTTCGTAAAAAAAATTTTTTTATGACTATTTGCAATGAATCTTTCAAACAAAGTAAAATATCCAGTCAAGTCTTTTTCTCTCTGTCCCCATCAGAACACTAAAACTGCCAACTATATTGCTTATTTGTATTTTTAAGGTAAAAAAAAAAAAAAAAAAAAGAAAACCGGTGCGCGTGAAACTCTAAAGGTGTCACTCTTTGAAACATGTGAGATATATTCCTGGATTCGATCACCTTTCTAAAGGATATGCTTATTATGAAAACCCAAAATTGAATAAGACAGCCATACACAGCTGCTGGTCTAATTTGCTTTAAGCATGTACAAATAGGACGGCCCACAGTGACCATAAAAGTAGAGTGGAGGTTTTGCTCAACGCGGCACTTTTGTCTAACCAGAGGCAGAGGGACGCCTTCCAACCAACAAACAGATCACAAAAGGAAAAAGTAGCAAAAACACACACAGGGACTCTCACATGATGGCTAGAAATACAGCAAAATAACTCAAGAGGCTCACAGTTCTCTTTTGCAGCACTGTTAACTAATAAAAAAAAAAATTCTATATGTGTTAAAAATGTTCAATTGAGCTTTGTTGACTTTTTAGGAGAGTGTCATCTACATGTATTAAAAATATAAATACAGTAAACTCAAAAGTTTCAAAAATTTCACATTTAATCTAATCCAAATTACAGCTGCAAATATAAGTATATCACATTTGTCATTAATTGGTCACAGAACAGCACAATACAGCAAAGTGAAAGGACAGTGAAACCCGATTTTCAAATATATGGATATACATATATCCAAATATATATACATTTGGATTCAGCTCTTGTAGAACTGCATTTTGATGCAGTTCCTGCCACATGTCTGCTGGGATATACATCTGCAAGCTTTGCAAGTTTAGCAAAATTGCATCCATTGGTGTTTGTAGAATAAACTATGCTCAGGCAACTTAGCCTGAGAGAGTCAGAGAATTACATAAAGCCTGCTGCACATTTTTCACTTAATCTTACATTTGAACTTGGGGTCAATCTAACACCGTGTTTCTTCAGGGTGTTGTGCAGTGAGAGTTTTGCTAAAGTTTGGTCTAATTTGATCTGAGCGTGTTCTTCCACATGTTTGCTCTATCCCACTAGACACACTTTAAACTGCACTTCTTAATAACTACAGTTTTCTTGCTACTTGTCATACTGCATTACTCTGTGTTAGTTTACCACATAAAATATTATGTCACAAAATTGAAAAGTTCATGAGGTGATGAATACTTCTGCTGCACACTGCAAAAGCCTATATTTTTAGTCATTTGTGTTAAATATTTTCTGAGCCCCCATGGATATATTTTTACTACATTTTCAGAGTTGTTTCTCAGCTTAAAGCTGGCACCAATGTACCTCCTGTGTGTTGTCTATACAATTTATTGCACCATGAAAAGTTTTATTTGCTCTTGAACCATTTGCTCTGGAAACCCCCTGCGGATACGATGTGCCTTGTACATTTATATAAGTACACACTATGTTCCTGCACATTAATAGACACGCAAGGAAATATGCAAAACACACACAATCACCCACACAGCTGGATGTATATCTGGGATTTCCCTTTAGATACTGGAAAAATAACCAACTTCAAACAGTAAACTAGGTGCTAATGAACTGGATCCTGACAGGGTTTACTTTCCGCTAGCAGAGACCCAACCCACAATGGATCTATTCACGGGATCTCAGCCATGGAAAGTGTTGGTAAAGTAATCTCGCTAGAGTTTATGTGACCTTTTCTAACTCTCAGTACAGTTTTCTGTCCTCAGGCCTTTAAGATCGGGCCAAAGACAACACCAACCTGCATCAGCTGATACAAGCAAAGGCTGCCTATTTTGTATACCAAAATGGCACCCATTCATAACTAGTTTGCAGATTGATGCGGGGAGGAAAGGAGCACAACGCCCTGCTTCCTGCTACGCCGCACCTGTGATTTCAGTCACGGTTACTCCAAGCTTTCTTGTTTCTTCCAGGAAAGGCCGTAGCTGGGGGGCATCTGATTGCTTTCGTGACCATTCAGGAACCGTCGAAGAAGAACATGCAACAAAAGGAGACAATTTATAGGAAACAAAGCATGGACTGTTCTCCACAAACCTAAGAAAAAGTGCTACATATGGCTTTATTCAACAAGTCTTCACATCGGAAATGTCAGCAGCTGCTTCAAACTTTCAGGCACACCTGCTGAAACTAACAAAGAAGGATAGACAGAGCTTTTGCCTATAAAGGACACTGAAATTATCAGCTGTCATCCCTTTATGTCTGTGTCTTAGTGTCTGTCTGAGGAAAACCATTACAATCTATCCATAAGTCTCTGTTCATTCACTTATTTTTTTATGCTTTAGGCAGCAAAACATAAGCAATATGAAATACAGTCAGTGACAGGTAAAGCTATACTCTGCTATGAAAGCTGTTTTACAGTAGCCACTTTTCAGAAAGAAGCACAATATTTAAATACCTGATACCCTGTTCCAAACCACACTTCAGAAAAAAAGCCTCTCTTTTAAATGTGAGGGTCACACTGCACCGACAACCTGCATTTATGGCTATCTGACCTGACACCATGAAAAAGTTTTATTTCTATCTGATGTTCCAAAGCAAAGATAAGGCCAACATGAGGGGGAAAAAAAGTAACATTTGAGGGAAAAACCAAGATAAATGCACAAACTTGTATGTTTTAGCTTCACTTTTTAAATCTATTGAGAATATGGTGGCTCTTGGCTTCGTATGTGAACACATGCTCGTTTCCATAATGAATAAAATAGCCTTTCTCCAGAGACAGTCCTTCGTCACAGTCCGTCTGAGGAGAAGTATGAAGTCAGGCAAATACTAGCACTATTATAAACTTGATTGATGGAGCCTTTTTCTTTATTTTGTGTAGAACACATATAGAAGTCTGCAGCGTAAGAATAAAACAATTTTCATGAAAGAAAAGTAGGAAACAGACACGCAATGATTTTTACAGCTTCAAAGAACGAAACTGAATCCGACCTGTAACGCTTTCCAGCCCATAAGGCAGTGTAGCTTTGTTTCCCCAGAGCCCTGTGCTGTCAAGAGCCGCACTTCAAATTCTGCTTCTCATGGTTTCTGACCCCCTCAGCCTTCATCCCCCTGGACAGAACCTGTGAGAGTATTTTGGACTGTATCCAAGGAGATGCAGGAATTGACGTGAACCGAATATAAAAGGTCAAGGTGAGGGGTGCACAGTAACGCTATGAAAACTACACCTCTGGACAATATTTACCCCTAAAATCCACATTAGGTTTGATAGAGAGCCCTACAATCGCCTGTCAAATAGAACAGCGAGGCAAGATGGGGCTTTTTTAATATATTTATTTCTCGGTTTCATCCGTCCCACCTATCCACTATGTGCCTAAAAGAATAAAATAAATCCCCCCACCGACACCCCCAATTCACCTAACCCCCAAAGCGAAGGGCTCTGCAGCATGAATGGAGCATTGTGATGCTTCTCCGTCACGGCAGTGAATGTTTTCACTTCCATTTGATCCGTCGGCAAGGCTGCTAATTGGGTAAGCGTGTTCCCAGGTCACCGGGAGGTTTCTCTTTCAGAGCGCCAGCGAAGGCTTCTACAGATGTTGTTTCCCACCCGCTTCCAAGTGGGTTCAGACCAGCTTCAGGTAGTAGATGTAATTTATTGTGTCTGAAACCACACTCCAAAAGTTTTCCTTTCCTCGCTCTCCATCATCCCAAAGAGTGCAGTTTATCATTCTCCCAGGCACTGAAATAATGTTCGCTATTGTCCTTATTCTTGTGCTTGAACTCTGCGTACCAAGTTGCCAGCTGAATCCCTGGTGGGATGATGATGTGGACGTACTCTCCAGATCTTAAGGGCCCAAATTACACTATTTTCCATGTGCCGTTACATCAGTGTCAAGGTTTATGAGGTTCAGGGTTTATTTATTTGTTTTGTCATGGAATTTAAATTTCCTCTCTTACGCAAGCACTCAAGACAACCGTATGTGCCAGCACTAAACACAGCAAAGAGCAGAAAGCTCAGACGCATTCACAGGCACGTTTGCTACTCCTGTTCTGCAGGGTGTGGTCAAAATGGTCAAATTGTCAGAGAAAGTGTCCTTGAACTTGAGTGTCTCTGGTGAAGTTTGTGTGTTAGCAAGCAACCACGAAGCTATGGTGTCCTTGAATACTCACCAGTTCTAGGAGTTGTTGTTTCTTTCCCAGCACTGGCACTGAATATTGTCCTTCCTGTACAAGGAATATAAAGACAAGTTCATTCAATCTTAAAAAAGAAAATCACAAAAGTGCTTATGGAGACGCTTGACTATTCTGAAAATCATAATCAAGATGCTTAATATGTTTGTGTATATATTTCCGATTGTTTTCCTGTATTTTAATGCAAAAGTTTTTATAGGAAGAAACAAGATTATCTTTCTGCAGACAAACCGGTGAATAAAAACTGTTGATCCATCTCAAAGCAAGAACAGTGAATATGAAGGAAGCTGCAGGCTTGCCCTGTTTCTATTGGAAAACAAGAAAGCTTCCACTAAAAAGCTGATACTTGGGTCCCTTCAGTGACTTTTGTCTGATCTAATGACGCCACCATGTGGTTGAGAAATGAATAAATTCACAATTTTCATTCAGGTTTCTGCAAAAGAGTGGAAGAGTGCTAAATGTTCAACAGATTTATGTATAAAGAGGTTTTAATTAGTGGGTTTGTATTTCGCAAGAATACAAACAAATTTTTGTATTCCAGAATTTTTACAATAATCAGCTGCACTAGTGGGAATATTATAACAGTTTGAACTCCTGTTCACCATTACTATGCGTCATATTCAATGCAACAATGTGCAACATTGTTTGACAATGCATACCCAGTGAGGTAAATATAGCAAAATAAGTTACAAGTAAACGCAGATTGTGGGACTTAAGCCAATAATGCATGAGTTGGTTACATGACGTTGGCTACACAAAGACTTCGGTGCGTCTAAATATATCCGAATCATTTAAATGTTGAATTTTCTGCGACACACAATATAATGTCTTTTGATGCAGTGATATATTTTAACCATTTATTTCTACTGAAACTGATAATAATAGCTTATAACTAATTATAACCCAAGTTGAGTTTGTCAAAAAAAAAAAAAAGATACCAACAACAGATTATTACACAAAGCCAACACAAACATATTTTATGCTTGTGTTATGCAGTAAAAAAAAAAAAAAAACTCGAGTCTGTAATCAACGAAATTTGCAGACACAAAACGCTTGAAACAAATCAATCTGCATGTCATGAATCTGTGTAAGACATATTCATCTAAGTCATTTAGTTACTGAAATTAATGACGTTTTTGGTTATTTTTTCACTCACTGAGGTCTAGAAATTTCACTTGAGTGCATTCCCAACTCTGTGATATTCCCAACTTAAACCAGAAGGTGGCCCCCTCATCACATGTATTAACATAAAAAGAAATTACTACAAAATCGCAACAAAAACAAGATATAACTGGCTAAATATCTGTGGGAAAACAAATGCAATCAATGCAACTTAAGTGTTATTGTTTTGTAAACAAGCAATTTAATAGGGAGAGGTTTAACTGAAGTGATTTATGGGATTTATCCATTGAAGAAGGTGTGGGCATTAAGAAGGTGGGCTGACTTGGCTGAAGTGAAACATTACTCATCCTACTGCCGGCTTTTCTCTTTCAAGAACAATAAGAGTTTTCAACCTTTCAGTTCCTCCATTTTAAAGGTGTGAATTCTAATTCCTCTGTGTTTTCTGTACACCAAAGAGAAAACCATTCAAGTTCAAAGAAAACACATTTTTAAATACATAGCAAATTTACGCTGCTGCCATTTAGTCATGTTCAGTTCATACAAATTACTGTATGCTTTTTCTTCACCAATGATGTGTGTGTTGTCTTTTTTACTAGATAAGATCCCAGTGATTGAGCTATTACATTACAAAGGCATAACGTTTTAAAAAGAAAAAGATTCATCACACCAATCATTTTAAAATGATATCCAAACAGTTAGAATTTGAAGTCTAAATCAGATCTAAATTTTTGTTTTAAAACTATATATATAAAA
This sequence comes from Poeciliopsis turrubarensis, assembly GCA_010277015.1. Taxonomy (NCBI): domain Eukaryota; kingdom Metazoa; phylum Chordata; class Actinopteri; order Cyprinodontiformes; family Poeciliidae; genus Poeciliopsis; species Poeciliopsis turrubarensis. The sequence continues at coordinate 13,285,512 of VMRN01000001.1, forward strand.
TGCACTGCAAGGAAGACATATGTAGCTGTGTTTGAGTTACAACACTTAGACAAAAGCTGCTTTGGTATTTATCGAGTGCAAGAACTGAATCTTTGGGACAAGACGGCAGTTTAGCCAAACATTAGGTCCAAAACTGTGACCCATCCAGTTAGGCTGAAATATTAAATATAAGAAACCAATACAAAGAGCATAATAACATGTACAGGGTTGATAATGACAAAATAAAGAAAGTAAAAGAGCTGTGTTAGATGCACAAGTACTAAATTGCCTGTTATACTTTTGGATACCTGCAAAATGAGAACTGGAGTGTTGCTGCGTTGTGCAAAGTATTGTCTCCTTTGTCTTTAACAGTACACAAATTTGCTATTTCAGTTTTTCAAAGTATCTGGAATATTTTACAATCTCCAGTTCATAATTTGAATTACTAAAAACTAGCCAAAATCTGAACTGGATACTTACAAATCCAATAGAAATTCTGAAAAAGCTCAAGATTTATGAAAACTATTCTTTGAGTGAACTGTGCTGCATAATTTCTTCGACCAAGATTACTTTAGACCAGTGGCGGAGCTAGACTTTTTTTCAAGGGGTGGCCAAAGGGTGAGCAAGGCTTTATCAGAGGGGTCCATATACAAATGATGAACGAAAGGAAACAAATATTTTCTCACACACACTCAAATTAAATTTAACTATTATTTAGACTATAGTTTTTAGTTTTCTGTAGCTAGCTAAAATAATACTAAATAAAAAATAGTTTAATTAAATTAATCAATATAACTAGTTAGGTTTCATATGACAGAGCCTACTTACATTTCAGTCATTATAAAACTTAACAATGGTTTTTCCACATATTCTTACCACACACATTTCAAGCAAGAGCTGGGAGATATTTCCAAATATATATATCCAAATGAATGAAACATCACTGGGCAGCATATGCACTGAAACATATGTTAAAAGAATCTGTCTAAAACACGATCTATCAGCACTAGCATGGCTAATATCATGAACGAGGCACAACAGAGCGGTGCACAACCATTTTTATTTCTTTTTAGAAATGTATGACAAGTGCCGCCTCTCATTAGGAAGGTAACACAGCGGTTACCGCTGAGCGGGAAAATGTTGTAAATACCTGCAAAACTCCTCAACGTTGTACTCTAAAGCCGCGAGTGTTTTGGATCAAGCAGGAACCACATGTCAGCTTAACCAATGAACAGCGTCAGTGAGCAGCATGTGGGCTGCTACTGCATCAGGCTGCCTTCAGGGACAGTCGGAAATTACAGTTTTCCTGGCAAATCTTTGCCGATCTCATAAGTATTATATTTTAAAATGACCATTTCCAGTGGGGTGGCAGTAGGGGTGGCAAGGGCTTTGTTGGGGGTGGCAAATGCCACCCCTACTGCCACCTCTCTGGCTCCGCCACTGCTTTAGACAACCTTGTAGGTTGCTTTGCAACTCTGACCAAGTGAACTGAACCAGTTTAATAGTCTTTATTTATAGAGTTTTCCGCCTCTATAAATACTCCTTATAGTCCCTCACTTTCAATAAAAATGCCAGCATGCTCAAATAAAGATGCCACTGACTTTCTGCTGACCATCTGTAAGTTCACAAGTTTCACCCATGGTGGGGTAACATGAAGCTTCTGGGTATTTATTTATTTATTTGGTAAAAGTCATGTCCTAATAGACTCATATGTTTCAAATGCACTGCTCAGTGTGGGCGTCACTTTATTACTCTTTTTGAAGTCACGATTTTCTCGTTTATTGCTATCGATATGTAAGGGCTATTTCTAAAAATCCACATAATTAATGACAGTATGAGCAGTTAATTAGGCTAATACGCTTTCTTTCTGCATATTCTCACCTTCATCTGGTAATTTACCTGACTTTATTTAACGCACAGAAACTTTTTAGGCCCTTATGACGTCACTTTTGAGTAAACTTCACCTAACGCGCCTATTTGGTCACTTCCTCCTACGTTTTCCACCTCCTCTCCCTCTCCTTACCTGTCTCAACTGGGCGTGTTGTTCTTCTTCTTTTTTTCTTTTTTTTTTTTTTTTACTTCCGAGGGACCTTTGTTCCCCGATTCATTTCGCCTGAAAAGAAATATTCCAAGAATAGTTCGCCGGCCGAAAACTTACAGCTAAGGTAAGAGCGCTTTCATACTCGACGTAACCGCGGAGGGGAATCACGTCCCCCCCCCACCCCCCAGTTGTGCGGGGCAGGAAACACGCAGCAGCGTTTTGGTTGGAGCTGGGAATCCCTCCGCACCTGAAGCTGCCAGCCCAGCTTCGGTGTCGTGAGTCGGTGTGGGGCCAACAGAGGAGGAAGCGCAGGAAGCGTCACATATTGATGGGTTTTAATGAAGACAGTAGTAATAACAATGATAATACAGACCTTTGGGCATTTTAATAACTTAGAAACAACATTATATGTAGGAGGAAACATAAAATACAGAAACCCTTCAGCTGCGAGTTTGACAATGTGTGTGATTTTAACTGAAATGCGCAGATTCGTCATACTGTGATGATTTACCAATGTCTGGTGCTTAAATGTTTCCGTCTGGGGCTTCAGATTCTGTTTTTGGAAAACTGTTCATGTGTAGTTTTAGTGTCAGAGATCAGCTGTAAAAGAAGGATTTTTCTTGTGTGTCATATGCTTTTGTACAAAAACAAAAACATCTTGATAAATTGGTATTGGAGGCATCACCAAGTAGGAAAGCCATAATGTTCTTTTTTTTTCTTCTTCTTCTTCTTCTTCTTCTTCTCTTTTCCTGTTGCTAGTGCAATATTCTGTGTCCCAATTCATCATGCTCTAACACATCTCAACAAGCCTTCCCTCAGCAGGCTCACACTTTAAAACTGTACCCTGCAGCAGCACAAAGAGAATAGAGTGTGTTCATTAAATCAAGCCTCTTTGCAGTACAGCTCCACACAGCACTCTCTTGCAGCGAGCTGTGTGGGACAAGACGGAAACAAGGATGATCACATTGCTCTAGGTTGGGTTGTGTGTGTGCGTGTGCGTGTGTGTGTTTACTCACAGTGTCTCAGACTTCTGATTAACAAAGCCTGGTGCAGTGTGGGCTGATTGTTGTTTTCTACATTCCCTCTTGCACCAGAGTCGTGTCCCTGCTCGTCACATTCCACAGCCATGGCCCTCTGTTCTCCACCCCATCCGTCTCCCCCGACTTGCACACTTCAAGTCTTTCATTTGTTCTCTTAGTTTATTTAAAATCAGTCAATTGCCCAGTAGATTTTTGCCCTTTTGGAAAGGGAGCTCTGTAGCTTCATCTCCTCTTTTTTTTTTTTTTTTTTTTTTTTTTTGTGGTTGTACCATCCTGCTTGTATGTTCCACTGCTATTAAAAATGTATGGGCTTATCCTGGAGTAGATAAGGGGGCTGCAGTATCATTGCAGAGACATTGCAGTACAGTGAGACAAAGTTGTTTCACAAGAGGCTGGATACAGACCGCATGCGTCAGTGGTAATGTTAAGGACATTTAATCCACTAGCACTGTTTTTTTTGTTATTTTTTGTGTAATTTTTTTTAACCTAAGACTTTCCGTATTTGCTTCCATACAAAATCGCTCAAGGAAAGATACATTTTTAATGACGAAAACTTGAAATCTTAGTGCTCTTTTATTTGAATTTTAAAAAAAAAAAAAATTAAATCAATCAGTCCCAAAGCAAATTATATTTTCTCTTTTCAATGTCTTTACAACAAGGCCATGATCAAAGGGTCAGCGATAGAAGAAAAACCATGGCAGCTGGCTGTTCAGGTGGATCAGAAACACGGCGACGAGTCCATGAAGTTCAAACTCAGCGTGACAGGTGACTTGCACATCGGAGGACTCATGCTTAAGCTGGTGGAAAAAATTAGTAAGTGTCTAAGATCAATAAGAAATTGAGCAAGCTGTGTGGATATTTATACATATTTATATTAATACACCATTTAGAACTTAAGTTGCTGCTCATGCATGTTGTGTTGAATTTGAATTTGTGTCTGCTGCTGCTGCAACAGCTGTGTTTGTCAAGCCACGCCTTTGTTTGCGCAGTTTCTCTACAACGCCGTGCCATTGTTCAGCCACAACGCATCGGTATGTGTAGCCTTAGGGGCCAAAGTATATTCAGAGCCTTATCTGCTTTCTTTTTGCAGTCCTCTGTAAACATAGCGGAGCTCATGAACGTAATATACGAGGGGACTTTTTTTCGTGAGGTGGTTTAAAAATCACGAGACGTGAGAAGATGACTAAACGTCACGTCATCGACAGATGGATTTAAGCCCAGTATTACAAGATGATATCAGGTAGACTCATTAAACCACACCACCTACACACCAGTGGGCACAAAGAGTATTTCTGCTGCGAGCAGTTTTAAAGCACAACTCCAAATAATGAGCGGGTCAGATAAAGAGTGGTAATTCATGTAAACGAGCAGGCTGGGCAAGAAGTCTCGTCTAAAGTCTGCCTCAAGTCAAGAACGGGACACGCCAAGGAAGAAGGTTTTCTTTTCAGACGAAACTTTTTGACATATGTGAACTGCTACGTGTGGGTGAAAACCAATCTGAACTCCTCAACCCACGCCACGGAATATTGTGGCAACATTATGGCACTGATATATGGAAGTCGATCTATGAAGGATGACCCTATGAAGCTTTGTGGGTCATGCTGGTTGAAAACTTGTTAGAAGTTGCAACTTTTGGCGGTACAATGACGCAAAACACGCAGGAAAAGCTACAAAGGAATGGACTCGATACAAAGTTTTTGAATGGCCCAGTCAACGCTTAGTCTTGCAACTGGAGGAGCAAAAGGTGGTTCCACAAAATACTCATTTAGGAAATAAGGAAACAATGTGTCCCTTTATTCCATCTTGACAAATGTGCACTACTTTGTGTTGGTCTAACACATAAAATCCCATTAAAGTGCACTGACGTTAGTAATGTGACAAAATGGAAAGGTTTTACAGTAATTTGGTAAAGGATTGTTTAAATTATGCCTGGTCCAGATTTCACTGAGCTAACAAATAATTTGAACTACTAAACTAAATTACTGAACTGTCAGGATTTTACCTCTTGTATCTTACATGTTGTTCTGCAAATAAAAGTTGCATGTTAGTGAGATTAAATGTAGATAATGCGTTTGCCTGCAGAGACTCAGCAGGACTGGTCCGATCATGCGCTGTGGTGGGAACAGAGGAAATGCTGGCTGCTCAAAACTCACTGGACATTGGACAAATGTGGGATCCAGGTAAACCGAATGACATAGCAATTCACAGTTCTTGCGGTTTCCCTGAAGTGTGTGCAAGCAGTCAGAGAGCTATCTCCTTGGGAATGTCTCTTTAGTCAAAGCATAATAGATAAATCCTGTGTGTGCTTGCAGGCTTGAAATGTGTGGAGTTGTTATTTATTGCTGAGCTTGGAGGCTACTAAGCAAAAATCATATCCACCTTCGAATAGTGATACCTCATTTACAACTGTTTAGTGGAGCAAGAACCGTCTCATGTTGACATTTATGTCCCAGTTGTTTAATAGCACACATAAATGAAAAATAAAATGTTTACCATGGCAAACGCATATATTTCAAATAATTCCAAAATGAAAGTCAATAAATATGTTTGAGAAAAGTTCATTTGGTTTTTCCATCTAAACTTTGTGCAACTTTTGTCCGCAGGCTGATGCCTTCCTGCGCTACACTCCCCAGCACAAACCACTGCTGCTGCAGCTGCCCAATATGAAAACCATCAGAATGACAGTCTGCTTCTCCAGTATGGTGTTCAAGGCAGTGGAGGAAATCTGCAGAATTCTCAGTTAGTTTATATGGTTCCTGAACATGGGACTTTCCTGTCCTACGAGAGAAAAAAAAAAAAAAATCAGGACATCTTCTACTTTGCATATTCTACCTGCTCACAGCTTTTCTTCTTTGCTCGTTTGTAGATATCAGAAGATCAGAGGAACTCTCTCTGCTGAAGCCTCCTGAGGATTGGAGCAAGAAGAAAAAGAAGAAAGACAAGAACTCTTCTGAGGAGGACCTCTGGGACATATGGGACGCACTTAACGTAGGACAGGGAGGAACAGGTACTTCAGATTTGGTTCTGGTCAGGTTCAACAGGATAGCAATTAGACCTAAAAGTGGTGTGAAACGATGTGAGCGCATTTATGTCTAAAGGATAGTTATCTTTTCTTTCAAAACAGTGCAATAAATAAATATTTAAATCCAGTAAATGTGTAAAAGATTGACTAAATGTCAAACTGAACCCACCTTGAAACATGGTGGTGGCAGCATTATGACGTGGGGATGCTTTTGTTTAGCGTGAACAGGTAAGATAGTTAGAGCTGGTGTGATGATGTTCGAATTTAAAACTTCAGATATAAAGGAAGCAGCTGTTGGGCATTTGGATGCTGTTGCCTTTATATTGTCGTCATGCTTTGAACTGTTAATGTCAAATGTTTGTTGTCAGCGTTACATTTTCATTCAGAATTTTGTTTTCTGTCTTCATTTCTGCTAGCACACCCCAGACAGCGAATCTAGATTCCTTTGATTATAAGTTAATAGGAAGTTGAGTTAAATCTTACTTTATTTCCCACAATCTCACTGCGATTTTCAATAAATTAGGCCCTTTGTACAATAAGACGATGACAGCAACCTATGACCCAGAGAACGGGATGCCCATGTCTGCCACCAGCCTGTGGTTTGGAGAAAACCCCTTAGCTGAGTCGCAGCCAAACCTACCGCCTGCAGAACTGGCCAAGATATACAAGCCGCTGTCGCTAGTGGACAAAGCAGAGAACAACGCAGGGTAAAATCAGAAACCCTTCTGCGCGATTTATTCGTATTTTTATCCCCACATCATCTGACTGCTTGTTGTGACCGACAGGTGGCTCGACTCGTCTCGCTCACTCATGGAGCAGGACATTCAGGATGACGACAAGCTGTTACTTCGCTTCAAATACAATGTCTTCTTTGACCTCAACCCTAAAGTAGGATGGTGTTTTCCACTGGGGGGAGAAAAAAAAAAAAAAACGTGCATTTTATGTTGGAAATTCCCTGAAACTAAGACTGAAATGTGTAAACGCGAGGTTGTCGCCTGTGTGTTTGTTTGAATTTCAGTATGATGCTGTCAGGATTACCCAGCTGTACGAACAGGCCCGGTGGGCCATCATGCTGGAGGAGATAGACTGCACCGACGAGGAAATGCTGATGTTTGCCTCTTTACAGGTGAACCTGGTGCCTACACTGTAATTGCACAAGTTGATAAAATAGCTGAAGAATGTTGGTGTTTCCATTTTGTGATGTAGTTCATTGCAAACTGCAAATAAATACTATTATAAGAATATAAACATTCACTTTATAATTTAACAAATATGGAAAAAGTACATCTGGTATCCCAGTTTACTGCATATTTCTTGATTTAGATGTAATTTCATTTTTATCACCTTTCACCATTAATGCTCTCCTATAAAAGGTATTTCTCTTTTTATTTTCTAACAAATCACCCATTTGTCTGTCAAAATAACGATTTCAAGGTAACTGAAGAAATGCAGTGTACCGATGTACTAAAACTTGTCGGTCGCAGTGTTTTTATGGGAGCTTTACTATATTAAACAGAAGTCCAATCCATGTTCAAATGAGCTGACAAAAGCAATTGATTACAGTGGATCAAACTTCATTTTTGCTCTTTGTTAATAAAAAAGAGGAAATTAATGCATACTTTTCATTCTACGGCACAATAATTCACCTATTTGTGTTGTTTTATTAGTGTGATTGTAACATGAAAAAAAAATGGCAAAAAGTTTTAAGGGTATGAATACGTTTAAAGGGGAATTGTATGAGTTTTTTGTTGGCCTTTGATAACCAACATGATACAAATCGAAAATATCTGATATTGAAAAACACAAATTTTGTGGTCTGGATGTTTTTTTTTTTTCATCCTAAATAAGAAAAGACAACAGTGAGATCCATAAAGACTCTTGCACAACTCAGGCAAATTTGTTAAAAAGGTCAGAATCTGGGTTATTAAGATGTAAATGCACGACAGAAAATTACACGGCACGACCTATTAACATTTACTGGAAATAAACGATTACAACTCTCTTTCATGCCAGTTTATCAATATGCATCATTGTTCCTTAGGGCTGCAGCAAATTTAACCAAATTGGGAGCGCATTGTTTTTATGCCTTGAAGCGCAAAATGAAGGGTACTGAGTTTGGTATGTAAATATGTGAGCAGACCTGTTTGGACATGTGTTAAATCACACTGTGTGGGAAGACAAGACAAAGGGAGAGACCAGAATGCAGACATGAAAAGGAGTAACTTAAGCTTGTACATTAATAATTTTTGCTCTTCCACAAAAAGCGCTTAAAGAATCTGATAATTACCAAAAGTTTTAAATCTAATCTACCCTGTAAACAAATCTCAGCCGTCCTCGGCTCTTATTCCGTGGCAAAAATGAAGAAAACGGTAAATCTAATAGAGGGTGTCTTGACCTACACGCTACTACAAAGGCTGATGTGGACAAACAGTTCTCTGACTCATGCCAGTCTTTTTTAATTACTACATTAGTCCCATGACAGAAACTCCTTGGGATTTTGTGAGAGAACTCTTCCATTTCTCTAATAAAAAGAAAAATGTCTTTCTCAGTATCACATTTGCAAACTGACCATGTCAACTGAGCCGCTGGACAACTCCAGCGAGCCAGAAATCGATGAAGTGGAGGCGGCCCTGTCTAACCTGGAGGTGACCCTTGAAGGTGGACACACGGACCGAATTCTGGTAAATATGTGTTTGTGAACCGTCAACCACTGTTGTGAAAGCCAAGTTAAAAAAAAAAAAAAAAAAAAAGTCTTATTTTAGTCTTTAGTTCCAGCAGAACATTTGGTTTCAAATTGCTACTGTTTTGTATGACTTTACTAATTTGTTCCAAGATTATGTAAAACAGTGACTGAATTTTGTTTTTCTTGCCTCCAGGAGGACATTACCGACATTCCAAAGCTGGCAGACACCCTGCGGCTTTTCAGGTAAAAAAAAAAAAATAATAATCTCCTTCAAGCATCATTACTGAGGCGTGTCGCTACCATATTTAGCTCGGTTTGTGTTTACACATTTGTAGGGGAAGTACAGCTGGTCAAATTTATTTGCTTAAAAGGTTGTTGTCAAAAGATTCTATCATTCACATGCATGTCTTGGTTTGTTTTAACAAATTAAGCAGCAAATTAAGGGCATTTGGGTAAATGTTCTGCAGGAGCAGTTGGTATTTATTAAACAAATACTTCAATCTTATCAGCTGTTCATGTTGTTTGGGTTCCACTGGTGTGTGTGTCTGTCAAAACAGGCCCAAAAGATTGAGCCTGCGACAATACAAAGAGTATTGGTTTGTGTTCAAGGACACCACTATCTCCTATTTTAAGAGCAAGGAAGCCTCCAGCGGGGAACCAATCGAGCAGTTGCAACTCCGAGGTCAGTGGTTAAAAGAATTAGAAACTAACTTATTAGCACTTTGAGTTTGGATTTATGCCATTGATGTGCAGGATCACAGAAACTGGAAAGGTCCCAGCTCTTTCTCTTTATTTGACAGTTTCTGGTAACGTATTTCATACCATTAGATATTACAACAGCAGATGTCACCGTGTGCATCTTTTGAGAGAGACCAACACAAAGGGAAGCATAATTGTGAAGTGTTGGAAAAAATATATAAAATTTGAAAAAACTTTTTCAAACATTCTGTAGTGAACCCAATTAACTCTAAAAAGAGTCCAGTGAAATCATTTTCTAATTATTGAGTAGAGGCCACCTTCGTGAATTTTAATATCTGCTGTTTGAAAGATTCAGATGTTTGATAGATAACATCAGTAAACGTACAGCATTATGAACACTGCAGAAAACATTAGAAAAGTCAGGCATAAAGCAGCATTACATTGAAAACACAACTACCAAGAATTGGTTGAATATTTAAATTAAAGGCTAGAAGAGCTTTAATCAGAGAATCAGTCGTTAGGCTTGGTGTAACTCTGGATGTAATGCAGAGATTCACAGCTAAAGTGGAAAGTTTGTTGCCAGGACAACTATTAGGCATTGCTGTTATTCGTTGCTGTTTTACATTTCTTCAACTCGAATTAACAGGATGTGAGGTGGTCCCAGATGTCAATGTCACAGAGAAAAAGTTCGGCATCAAACTCCTGCTTCCAGTCGCCGACGGGATGAATGAAGTGTACATTCGATGCGATAATGTAAAAGCCCACTTTCTTCCCTAAGCGTTTTGCTGTATCTATTTTAAATGAGGACCTCAGCAAAGTATGTCTTCATGAATCTTCTTCTCTCCTGTGTAGGAAACACAGTATGCTAAGTGGAAAGCTGCATGTATCCTCGCCTCTAAAGGCAAAACAATGGCATACAGCTCCTACAAGACAGAAGTGAAGAACATCCTGTCGTTTTTGCAAATGAAGAGCTTGGCGCCCCCTCCTGGTCAGGCGGCTCCAGACCTTGATGCCATGGAAATGAATGCAGAATGTTTTGTTTCCCCTCGCTATTCCAAGAAGCACAAGACCAAGCAGGTTTGCTTGACAGATGCCTCAAATTTATCTGATTTTACCAGCAGCTATGCTAAATGTTATTGCTAAATCTGCTTTGCATGGCCATGTCAAGCTGACAGCGCGGATCCTGGAGGCCCAACAGAACATAGCAAAGCTGTCCTTGATAGAGGCCAAGTTGCGCTTTATCCAGGCCTGGCAGTCCCTTCCAGAATTTGGCATCAACTACTATATTGTCAGGTTGTGTGCAAATATTTTTGTTTTGCAGCGACTACGCAACTGGGGTCATGTTTTGCTTAAACCATATATCTTGAATATTATATTTACTTGCATTTCAGATTCAAAGGTAGCAAGAAGGATGAAATTCTGGGGATTTCATATAACCGCATGATTCGTATTGACATGTCCTCTGGCATGCCTGTCACCACCTGGAGGTTTGCCAACATGAAGCAATGGAACGTCAACTGGGAAATAAGACAAGTGAGGCTTCATTCCTCATGAGAAATGTTAACGTTTTGGCGTGTTTACTCCCACACAGCACTGCTTCATGAGATGAAACTAAATCGGTAATATGTTGCATGTAATTTCAGGTGACCATAGAGTTTGACCAGAACGTGATAATAGCCTTCTGCTGTGTGAGCTGCGACTGCAAGGTGGTCCACGAGTTCATTGGTGGTTATATCTTCCTCTCCACCCGATCAAAAGACCAGAATGAAACACTAGATGAAGAATTGTTCCTTAAACTTACTGGAGGCCAAGAATGACCCAAGAAATACATGATTGTCCGTTTTGTACTGAAGTTCTTGTTCATATTAGCATGAAACGACCACTACAATATTAACTATAAGCCTCGAACAAACTACTGCAAAAGAAAACAGTTGGCATCACAGACACATATTGTCCTTCAGAGAACCATTTAATGGGTTTTACCACTTTTTTTGTCATTTATGCACGAAATAATGATGTCAATGTGATTATGTTTTGATTGTCTTTCTAAAACGAGTGGATGAGCTGATGCGTGAGAAGCTAGCTCTTTTTTAATGTCAAATATTTCTTAAAGTGACAAAATTTGAAAACATCGCAGAGCCTTAAATTGTTCTATTCTTCTTCAAAAAGTGTTTATTTCCTTTTGTTCATCAGTTTTGTTGAGCTGTGTTTACAATGATGAAATATAAAATGTCTTCTACTACGTACTTTGAAGCAGATAATTTTGTCTTCTTATTACATTACAGAGTTGAAACAAGATATTGACATACACTACGTTCAGTGCCTGACATGAAACCACAATAAACTTCTGTTTTAGGTGAATTAAGATTATTACAATTATATTTAATAGTTGAAAGAGTATGATACTAACTAACAGTAGGACTTGGCTGAAATGTTTTGGTTGACAAAATATAATAAATATGTAATTGTTATATTTATTCATATCAGCATAAAGCCAAATGCATCTCCAACTGCAGTCTATTAGATAAATATTATACAAATTTAATGTCAGGAAATAAATGCGTGAAAACTTTGAAATTATATATTTACAAATTAATAAATGCCCCCAAAATAATATAGTTTAATGTGTTTCTTTTATTTATCTGAGCATATATTTAACTAATGTCTCTTGCATATTTAAATATTACAGTTGGAAAGATTACACATAAAAAAATTATTTCTCCCAGAGGAAAAGTTATTATTTATTTTCTGTTTCTACTCTGTTCAGTTGGAGCTGCAGTGCTCTTTTTTTCTTCTTCTTCCGTTTCGCTCGCGCCTATTGGTCAGAAATACGATTAACGGTCACTCGGCCAATCAGTGGCACCTATTCCGAAACGTCATTCCGCTTTTGTCGAACACGTCATTGGAGGCTAAGGAAGTGAAAGCTAACACGTGTGAACGTCAATTTAAGACATTTTTGTTTACGGCTCAGGGTAATTCAGTGCCTTTTTATGCCTCCACTTGTTTAGACCGCTTTTAAAGATTACGCTGAAGGCGGCGTTTCTCCAGCAGCCGCGTTTTGAGCTGCTTTACAGAGTTTATCATGGCTCGGAGCGAAGATGACGATTATGAGTACAGAATCAAAGAGGGAGACCACGTCGTGTTGAAACGAGGGGACGTCTACAAAGCGGTGCAAATTCAGCGGAAGAAGTAAGTCTGAAATGTTACGCTTTCAGCTTATTGTGAGATGAGTTCGTACAGAGAGGGGCGCGCTGAGTTTGCCTGGTGCTGGAGTGACTGGTGGCGATTGACAGGACTTGGTTTGCAGAAAGGTGATCTTTGAGAAGCAGTGGATCCTGCTGGATAACGTGGTGGGACATCTGTACAGCACCACGTTTGAGGTTGCCTCCGGAGGAACATTGCAACCGAAGGAAGACAAGGAGACGGAAAGCTCCACAGGTGTGCCACAGATTCTCAGCTCTTGTGAGGCCACTTCGGTCTGTGTTTTTGCCTCCCCCTGCCAGTGTCAAACAATTACAATCATTTTTCTCCCCATGGTAGAGTGGTAAGAAGGGAATATGTAATAGTGGTAGATTTACACTAACCTTTCTTTGCCAAGCTGAGAACTGAAATTCTGGGGAACTTTCAAAACTAGGGAATGAAGAAAATATGGTAATCAAAGAAGATAAATAAAATAAATCTGCATAAAATAGAAGTGAACGGCACAAAATGCTGAAGGATCAGGTTGCTTCATTTAGTTTTAAAGGCGTATGCAGGAATTATTGTGATGCAGTGATACATTCATCAGAATTGACAACCTGGCCAAATTTGTAATTGTCCATCAACAAAGTCAAATTTACACTAATATTAAATTCAAAGTGGAGAAAATCTGTCTTTGCATCCAGGTATTTTTAATACCCCTTGACAGATTCTGTAAATAGAACCATGGTTAAATGCAGAGATCCTGATGAGCTTTTCTTTTGTGACTGTGTTTCACCGCCCTCCTAGATGTGAAGGTGGCAGGTACGGACAACAGAAACATCGTCGACGATGGGAAATCACAGAAACTCACCCGAGACGACATTGAGACGATGAAAGAGCAAGGTCTGAAGAACGAGGTACAAATGTAACGTGAACAAAGTCACTGAGCGGTTCCTCTCTAAAAATCCACAAATACACGAATCGCGTTTGCTCATTTATGAGGGAGATTATAGCTCACTCAGCAATTCTTCTTTCTTGCTCACCTAAACATGGTGAAGAAGAGCCAGAAAAAAACTAATCAATAACAAACAACAGTCATGAAACACGCTCAGCTCTAATTTTAAAGTCTTGGTGCTTCAGTTTCAGCTCCCAAGGACATTGTTGTCAATGTGTCTAATTTCTGTCAAGGTCTGGCACAGTTACTAATCTGAAACAGGTCAGACTTTCCCTTTCCAGGTAATCAATCCCCAATCGGAATTGGTCACGCATAAAAATTGATCTCCAACTGATTTCTCAGCGTATATTTGGTTCATAATGAACTGAAATGATGAGAGTTAATGCATTGTTATTTTATTTCTGTGCACCTCAGGAAATCATTCAGCAGCTCATAGATAACAGTTCGACATTCAATAATAAGACTGAATATGCCCAGGATAAGTACATTAAGAAGAAGAAGAAAAAGTGAGTCACAAACACTCAAAACGGTTGCAGGCATCAATATGTGTTGATGCTCTTGGTCTCATCGCCTGTTCTCGTCTCACTCCCTCCCAGGTATGAAAACACAGTGGCGGTTCTGAAACCGACCTGCCGCGTCATAGCCATGATGTACCACGGCCGCGAACCCGGGAAGATCTGGTGAGACTGCATGTTGAAAACCGGCAGGTTTTCGAGAGGATGAAATGTCGGTTTGATTGCAACGCTGTGTGCGTTTCCATGTGACGCAGCCATCTGCGGTACGACACGCTGGCGCAGATGCTGACTCTGGGGAACATCCATGCTGGCAGTAAAGTTCTAGTGTTCGAGACCTGTGCTGGACTTGTGCTGGGAGCCATCATGGAGAGAATGGGAGGCAGGTTTTCCTCAACAAGCCGTGTGCACCATCCACGCTTTAAAGACTTCAGCGGACTTTGACCGAAGCCTTTCTTCTGCCCTTTATGTAATTACTTTCTCTTCCCTCCCCGTCCAGGCTACGGCTCGGTGATTCAGATGTACCCAGGAGGTGGGCCGGTCCGGGCGGGGGTGGAGTGTTTTGGCTTCCCCGCGCATTTTCACGATATGCTGCATGAGTTTCCCATCTGCCACGTCAACGCTTTGCTGGCAGGCACACTGGACACCGGTGCCAAAGACCCCACTGCTGGTTGGGCATTCTTTTATCACATTTGACAGATTTACTACAAATTAGAGCCGAACTGCCAATAACATCCAGGATTTATATGTTTTTTGTTTTGTTTTGTTTTTTACTCGCGTGGCTCTACAAAAAATGTTCATAACCTTTCAAGTTTTTCTCGCTTTGTCACTTCACAGTGGCTCCTCCATGAAATGTTTTGTGGGGTTCCCACTGAAACTTCGGTGTATGTTATTGGATGTTTGTCTATAAATACAAAATGATGCATAATTATAAAATAGAACACAAACTGTTGTTTGCTTACCATCTTTGCACAGATATGGATTAAAACCTTTAGTAGCTGCTGTGGTCAAATATACTGCTGATGCTCAGCTACTGTGTTTTTAAAAAGCTCCCTGTCTAACGTGTTTAGGTTTGATTTCTTTGAGACGGTAAAAGTGAGTTATTTTCATTGTTCGGTTCTCGGAACTGCTTAGCTTGACTTCCCAGTTCAGGATCCTCATTCTGTTGCCCTAAATTGTCTCCATTCATTGATGTGGTTGCTGTGCTTTATCTCTTCCAACATTGCAGAAGAAAAGCAGCACTTGAATGCAGCTGCAGAGCAGGAGCAAATCCAGCCTGGGGCAGAGCAGCAGGACGGCAGTCCAGCCAAGGAGAGGATGGAGACAAACGCCGGCGACGGCCAAGACCGGGAGAAAGTCGAGAAGGAGAAACGCCAAGAAGCAAAAGTATTTTAATGCTACGCCGTATTCTGCTAATTATCTATCAAATTAAAGCGACGTGTGTTTTGTAACTGGAACGCTTTTCCACTTTTAGGCTCAGGAAAGGAAGGTGAAGCTGGAGGAGAAGCGGCGGAAGCTGGCGGCCACAGCTGCCCTGCTGGAAGGCAGAAACGCTGACGGGTTGGTCTCCGATTCTTCGCCTCTGCGTTGAGATTCGTTTCTCTGCAGCACTCTGCTCCTCTCAGCAGCAGCAGCAGCAGCCTCCTCCTCCCGTCCTGGCGCCGTGTACTAAGCAGAAGTCATTACAACACATTCACAGAGGGGAAAAATTATGAATGATTAAATCATTAACTATGTCCATAACAGTAGTAAAAAAAAACGCGCCTTTCTCTGGGCTGGAAGTGATTACCGTGCAGTGCTCTTCCAAGGTGAACAAATTGATTGCTTTGCAGTTAACTCCCACGTTAAATAAAAGACCTTATAGCTTTTATGACTGATGGCTGAGCCATAAGAAGCTGACATCTCTGCCAGAAGTACAAGTATTGATCTTGTTCGCTCATAGACTTTTCTATAACATACAGGCTTTACTGGATGCTATAAACAATAAACAGAGCACAGTTTTCCTCTCTGTCCTAAATCAGCCTTTTTGACAGCTTCTCCTGCAGCTGTAAGGTGGTTTGTGGGTATTGTGTTGCTTGAAGCACTGATGAGTTGAATTACCATCTTGCCTTGTTGCACATTTCCAATTACATATTGTGCTGTT
This sequence comes from Poeciliopsis turrubarensis, assembly GCA_010277015.1. Lineage (NCBI taxonomy): Eukaryota > Metazoa > Chordata > Actinopteri > Cyprinodontiformes > Poeciliidae > Poeciliopsis > Poeciliopsis turrubarensis. The sequence goes on from VMRN01000001.1 coordinate 13,301,766, forward strand.
GAAATCGCTTTCTTTCGTTAGACATGTATGCTTGGTCATCTGTTTTTTGTCCCCTTGCTTGCAGGTTGGTGATAGCGAGTCATTTTCACCCTTGCTCTGTTCTCTTGGGGTTGATTAAATTCCTCTCCCCTTCTCGGCCTTTTGTCGTCTTCTCTCAGTTCAAAGAGGTAAGATAATTCATGTTTCTACTTCTTAAGAATAAATGTTTGTTGCACAGTTAACCATATCCGTTGGACAAGAACTGGCCTTTACGGAGGATCGACTTTTTGAACGAAAGTCCTGAAAAGTCCCTTTTCAATTGTAAAAAGAAAAAACAACAACAAAAAAATGAACACTGCACATGATCTTGAACACACCATCCTCAGTGTGGAACATGGTGGTGGCAGCGTCATGCTGTAGGGATGCAGAGGAGAACAGAAATCATTTTGTTTTGTCTTTAGATGTGCAAAGCTAATGGAGATATACCCCTCCAAAAACACTTGAAGTTTCTCTTTTCAGAGGTTTATTCACAAAAGGTCTGTTTTACTTATTTTTGTTTTTCTTTGTTTAAATCGCACACTATTTTATGTTGCTCTGTCACATTGAGGTTTCCATTTCTAATGTGACAAACCGGAAAAGTTCAAGATGTATGAGTAATTGTGTCTTTGGTGGATAATTTACTAAAGGGGAACAATTTAAAATAAGAGCTGGCCTGTTTTTTGTTTTGTTTTTCAGAAGTCTGGCTCAATATCACTTGACTTCCTGTGAACGTATGAATTAATGTATCATTTCATTTAAATCCTTTTGTCCTTTTCTGACTCCACGTCTTCAGACACTTATTGAGTGCTACACAAAACTAAAGGAACAACGTGGGACTGTCAACCTCATGCTCACCGACACCTGGCTCAGGCATTACCAGGTAAATGCCGCCACCGTGAATAAATACTGCATTGTTTGGTGTAAAATCCAGTCGGATCAGATTCAGCGTTTCACTTGTCAGGGTTCCGACACGGTCAGGGAAAAACATACAGTTCATGCGAGGTGGTTTCCTGATCTGAATACGTATTGAAAAGAGTTTGTGAACTCCTGTTTATTCGCATTTTACGTAAGGACCTTTATTCCCTATCCAGTTGTCTGCCTGATCAAATCAAAATCAGCATTTCTAATAAGAACCTGCAGCTATCAGATTGCTTTTCTTCTTATTTTTTTGCATTTAAATTGTAGAATTCTGCATCAACAATATGTTTTTTAATAGTCTCCGATTATATAATTTTGCACTTCTGATGTTTGGTTTAAACCAACATTAGCATCATTGGTTTGCAGAGCAGTTAGTCATATTTGTAAGCGTATCATAAAGTGTCCCAATAATTTCTGCACTTAGTGGTAGACTTAGCAAATTGACTGTAAAACATATGACGAAACATCCCATTTTCTGTCACCTCGTCAATCTTTTTACACTTGTGTAAATACTCCATTCCAAGCGTAAGGAACTTTTCTTCGCGCCAGTTTGTGGTGCAAAGTACACAAGAGGCGGGGCTCGTTTCTCCCACAGTTAATTCCTCCCGACTTGTCTCTCGTTTTGTCTCCAGGTGTTGCCTGACAGGACACATCCTCTGCTCGTGATGAGCGGGGCCGGGGGCTACCTCCTCTCAGGGACGACCGTGGCCACGGACCACTCCGAACCGGCAGCCGAGGAACCGGCGCCAAAGAGACAAAAAGTGAAAGACTCCTAGGGGCAAACGCACGCAGAAGGATCGGATCGTCTCCGAGGCGCGTTGGTGTCACCTGCAGGGACTTCGCTTCAGACGCTGTCGAACTGAAGTGACACCTCTGCAGAAAAGGAGAGTGGGTGTCTGGTTTGTGTTCATCAGAACACCTTCTCCTGTCTTTGTCCTCAGATCAGCTGAGAGGTAAAGTGTAACCCTAGAAACACAGGTCATCTCAGCCCCATGTGCTCCTTTATGTAAGAGATGGCTGAATTCATTTCTTTTAAGTGACAAGTTTGTGTTATTTCCTTCGACAGCTATTGCTGAAGTTGTATTTTATTTAGTAACTTGATATACAATTCAGTTGCTATTGCAGGTTTATTTTATCTACTTCTGGATTTACACACAGTATGAAAAAAAAAAAAAAATCACTGGAGAATAAACGGTGGAATGTGAACCGCATTAATTCTGGAAATAAATTCGACTTCGATTTGGTCCCAGGATAAATCGTTTTGTTTTGTTTTATTGAGTGCAAACAGAACGAGAGCCGTCGAATACATTTAAATCATTTTGTCTCTGTTGATATTTTCATATCATCACAAAGCGCATATAAACATCCAAGCCGTTCCCATGCTGTTTTAATTTCGACGTAACGTCACAAATACATCAAATAAAGCAGGTAGGATGTGAGCTTTCTTGCAGATTTTTTTGTTTCTTTTTTTTTTTTTTTAAACACAAACCACATTAAATAGGTAGATGCACAATAACTTGGCATGGATCACAGACTGTAGTAAAACGCTCCGGGATTATGCGGTCTTGTCATGCAACTTGGCTGCGATTTTCTGCAGCTCCATGTCCATCGCTGCCAGGTTTTCCAGCTGTTTCTCCTGTTGGGGAGAGGAGGGGAATAAACGATTTTATTTTTGAGATCGAGAACCAACAAACATTGCATTATTACCACTTTATGCCATTCAACATAAACAATGTTCAGTTTGGCTTCACCAGCACTTCAATAAAAGTTCGGTTGAGTTGGGAAGAAGGGTCCCAGTTTAATTTGTGGGGCTGAAATGCGACGCGCGTCCACAGAAAACTGGCAACTATGAAGATATAATTGCCCACAGTTATCAAAATAGCAATTTCCTTTGCACACTTACCAAATTTATTGTCATACTTTAAAGAAATCTAACATTAAAATGAGAGCAATTTGGAAAGTATTTCAAGTGAGCCATTTCAAAACTGTCAGAACTCATTTCTTACGTGTGTCTCAGTGTTTGGGACCCTGAGCCTTTGCCTGGTTTGCCTAGATCTTGGTTTGCTACAGCATTTATGTAAGCCTGTCCCTGTGTCAGGAGGACCCCTCTAATAGGTTAATAGCTCGCTTGGGTTACATATTCCCTTCTTATCCTGCAAGATGCAGCGTCGTGGAACGAATGAATCACTTTGACGCTGCCTCTGTAATTTGTTTTTTTTCCCCCGCTCTGATGTTTTGAGATGAGATAAGCCTCTGCAGGCAGAAGTCCTCCACACTTTTATGAGCATCTTTGGGCTGATTTCCTTGGTACGATTACTGCGGCAGCCATAAAATGCCGGCGCGGGGAAGTCAAACGGGGTAAACGAGAAGACGCGCCCGTAGTGAAACCGAGGCCGAGTCGACCAAGTACAGTTTGTGTCATTTGCGGAGATGTCGTGTGAAATAAATGTGCTCTGCTCAGGCCTCGCAAATATTGCGTAAACCTGCTAACGTTTTGGCTGCACCCTGGTCTCAAATGACTTGCGTTCAGTTGAAATGATGCACTTCAACAAAATGAGTTCTGTTGTTGTCTCTGCATAGATATTAAAACTGTACACTCGGACAATTAGTCAAAAAACAGCATGACTGAACCTCCGGTGGTGTGAGCTCTCTCTGCTGTGAGCTCCTCTTGTCCTCCTCTTTAGCAGACTGGTTAGCCAGCTGGTTTAACTTATAACTAAGCAGCTTGGTCAGTTCATCCATCTAAAACAATGAAACGGAACAATTAGACATCTTAGCAATGAGGTCTGGGATCGCAGAACTTCAGGGCATTTAAGGTACGTTCTAAAACTTCCGAAAGCTTCGTTAAAGTCTTATTAAAGTTTAATGCAAACAGGTGAAACTAAAATGATCCCTGGAGAGGCTCACCTTAGCGGATGTTGCAGCATGTTCATCTGAGTCTCTCTTGTACCAGGCCGGGTGGTAATAGCCTCTGTAAATCCAGGGATTGCGTTTCTCAGCCAGGTACCTAAAAATGATCAATTGAGATGCCACATATATTTTGTTAGTTCATCCCAACAGCTTCACCTTGCTCCATTTGTGTCTTACAACTAAAATGACGAAATCCACAATCCACTGCATATAAGAGTCAGCAGCAAAGGAATTGGGTAAGGATACCTCAAGGCTTCGTCTCTGTCCTTTTCCTCGTCTGTGTTCTCTTCCGAGTCGCCCCTCGGCGCCATCTCTTCCTCTGACGATCCTCGTTTGTGAAGTCTCTTCTTGTGGTGGTACCTGTGTGTGGGCTTCCAGATCCGCTTTTCTATCTCTACGTCTTCCTTGTCGTCTCTCTTGTCAAAATCCCAATATTCCTGACTGCGCTCTTCCTCCGGCTCTTCCCTGCCGTCCTCGCCGAGCTCTTCGGCTCGCTTGTGTTTCCTCTGGTGGTGCCTGCCGGGCCTCCAGCTCCTCTTATCTCGTTCTGTGGCAAAGTCCCAGTATTCCTGGCTCCGTTCTTCGTCGGGCTCGTCTCTGGCTTCTTCCGAAATCTCCTCATCACGTTTGTGCCTCCTTTGGGAATGCCTGCCAGGCCTCCAGTCCCTCTTCTCTCTCCCAGTATCAAAATCCCAATATTCCTGGCTGCGGTCTTCGTCAGGCTCTTCCTTGGCGTCCTCTGAAAGCCTGTCTTCGCGTTTGTGCCTCCTTTGGGAATGCCTGCCAGGCCTCCAGTCCCTCTTCTCTCTCCCAGTATCAAAATCCCAATACTCCTGGCTTTGCTCTTCATCGGGTTCCTCCTTTGGTTCCTCCGAAAGCTCCTCATCTCGCTTCTGTCTCCTTTGGTGATACCTTCCCGCCCTCCACTCCCTCTTTTCTCTCCCAGTGTCAACGTCCCAAAGTTCCTGGCTTCGGTCCTCCTCAGGCTCTTCTCTTGCTTCTTCCGGTAGCTCCTCGTCGCGCTTGTGTCTCCTCTGGTGGAATCGGCCGGCCTTCCAGCTCCTCTTGTCAACGTCCCAGGATTCCTGGCTGCGGTCTTCGTATCCCTCGCCCTCGGCTGGCTCGTCGCTGCGCCTGTGGATCTTTATCTTGTGATGATAGCGATGCGTGGGTTTCCATATGCGCTTTTCTCTCGCCTCCTCCTCGTTCTCCAGCCTCTTGTCCACATCCCAGTACTCTTGACTGCGTTCCTCCTCTGGCTCTCCCCCGTCTTCCTCGTCCCGTTTACTTTTCCTTTGGTAGTGCCTCCCGGGCCTCCAGCCCCTCTTGTCTCGTTCTTCACTTCCTCCCTCCTCTTCTTCGTCGTCGTCGTCGTCGTCGGACCTCCTTTCAGTGCCTCCCCAGCTCTCCTGACTGCGGTCGTAATCGTCCTCTCCTCGTTTGCTCTTCCTCTGGTGGAATCTTCCTGGCCTCCAGCTGCTCCGCTTCTCTCGTATTTCTTCCTCCTGATCCCCATCCCGCTTCTCGGTCAGACTCCAGGATTCCTGGTTGCGCTCGTCTTCAGGGGTTTCCCTCTTTTCCTCCACAGATTTCAGCAGTGCCTCAATGTCTTTGACGTCCGCCGTCTTTGCCGTAGGGGCTCCCGCACGAGAGATTTCCTCCGGTGCCACAAGTCCCTCCGTTGTCTTTTTGTTCGCTGGGGCATATTTGACACCTAAGGAAAAACAAGGGGGGTAAAAAAAAAAAAGAGTAAAATTGTTAACTTTGACTGATTTCAGTCTGTCACAAGGTCTTGCAAACTTAATCTACGGCGTAACATTTGGGAATCGATCAATTTCTGGAGAGTGGAAAGACAGTTGAGTTACTTAAATCTGAGCTTTATGAACAAGAAAGCCGAATGACGTCCCTTTTTCCAGCTTGGCACAAAGGGATGCAGTAAAGAAGACGCTCTAGTTAAATGAAACCCAACTGAGCTTGTTGGCCTTCAAGTAAAATGCTCAATATGGAGGAGAACCGACACATCACTATGAACTCTCCACTATGAAACATGGTGGTGGCTGTATAATGGTGCGGAGGTGCTTTGTTGTATAGTAGCCAGTAAGCCGATCATAGTTTTAAGGAAAAGCTCAATGTAGTTAAATGCAGGGATGATCTTTTAACTAACCTGCAAAGGACTGAGAAAAAGTAGAGATTTCAGCACATTAACCACCTTCACCATGCAGCCAATTTTGGAATCTGTGGCAACACTTAAAACATGTTTTTTTTTTTTTTTTTATGCTTTTCATTCAGTTCGACTAAGTATGACTTATTTTCAGAAACAAAAAAAAACTTAGTCACTTCCAAAACTCGTACAGAAATACCTCCAAAAGATTTGCGCATGAAATTTTGGCAAAACAGTGGAGCTGGATACTTATGCCTTTTTTTATTATTATTATTATTATTATTATTACAAAAAATGATTTAAAAAAACAAAGTACTCTTCTCCCCCCATCTCATAAAGAAGTCATTGTGACCTTAAATTACAAAAAACATACAAATGTGCAGTGCGTTTTACACCAAGACGCACTATTTGAATTGTGGAGAATCCTCACATAATAATCTCCCTTATAGTTTCCAACTCCATTCATTCAACCCGACTGAGAGCAACAACAACAAACATTGTATCTATTATACATATGTATGCATTATAAACCCCTTAGTTATATTTTTCCAACAAACCTGCTTGGAGAACTTCTTTGCATTCCTGATCCAAATGAACATCCGGCTTGGACAGCGCTTTGGTCAAGACTTCGACCAGACATCGTGCAACCTGCAGGAGTCAAAGAAAGCATCTTATTCTGTACCAAGACAAGCTCATGTTACGAGTTGAAACAAACAAAAATAGTTGCTATTTTTATTTTTTTTATTTATTTATTTATTTTTTTTTTTTGCATACCACATCTTTTTGCCCCTCTTTGCCAACTGGGAGCGCGACAGTTTCTGTGCAGGAATGGGGGAAAAAAAAGTGGGATTTAGTCAAACGCGAAGCTGCGAGGCTGATCTCTGTCCTTGGTGCTGAACTCGTTATCAACTATCTGCACGGACGCAAAAAAGAAAAGAAAAGAAAAAACAACAAAAACAAAACGCAAAGAAATAGAAAAAAAAATAAAAACAAAAAAAAACAACAACAAAACACAAAGAAATAGGGAAAAAAATGTAAATAAAAAAAACAAAAAAAACCCAAAACGATTCTCTCTTACCTGCAAGAAGAGCAAAAACCACGATAAGCGCAGGCTTCATTTTGCAGTAGTGAGGGGACCGCCGGAGAGAAAGTGGCCCCGCTGCTGTACCATCAGGCTCTCGTCTCTCGTCCCTCTGCAGCGCCGACTGGGGAGGTGGAGCGAGGAGCGCCTTCAAATACAGGAGGGGAGCGGGGGAGTGGGGCTGTGGGGAGCGTGGGAGGAAGACTCGAGGCTCGGATGATGTCATGACTCATTAGAGCCGCAAAGGAAAGTGACCTGAACGAAAGTCGATGCACAACTCGGTCGATATTTATTCGGGAGTGAGCGTCTTTAATCCGGTCAGTGTCGCGATGCATCCAGGTGATAACTTGCAGGGTGATTTTTTTTTTGTTTTGTTTTGTTTTTAATTAGGGGGATGTTGCAGTTGCCAGAGGTTTTTGGGTTTTTTTTTTTTTTATTTCTGTCGGGCTCATCATGAGAAGCCTGGTGGGACAGGGGATGCTGAACAAAAAAAAAAAAAAAAAAAAAACATCACGAAGGCTTATATAATTTGACGCCTAGTCCCTGAATAACCTGAATAAGCAGGGTGAACAGCTGAAAATGAAAATCTGACGAGGGGGGGATCATGAATTATAGTTGAAACAATAACTGGTAGAAATACAGTAACTCCTAATTTTAACTTATTATCGCCCCTGTCACTCAAATATACTTTCCCAGAACTTAAAAAAAAGAAGTTATTTTAGTGTGTTTAAAAAAAAAGAAGAAGAAGAAAAAAGGTTATTTTCGTGTGTTTGCACGACTTGGTTTGTTTCAATAAAGCCTGCATGCGGGGCATCGGTGACACTGCCACCCGCTGTTCAACCTGTGTCATTGCACACGCCGTCCCGCTCGCCCTTCCTCTCTGACTTCACTCCAAAAAAAGTCCAACTGAAAAACGAGCGGGCATTGAAAAGCTAAATTAACTTGGAAAAAGGAGCATTCACTTCCTGCCCTTTTTTTAAAAAAGTTATTCTGCAGCCTTAATATCAAAAATAAATCAGAACCGTCGATATAATGAATCACTGAGTCACCCCGTTTTTTACTTTAACATAAAAATTCTAGATGCTGTGCTTCAGTCCTCCATAATTGCTACTAAATAATACAGTTAGGGTTTGATTTGCCTGTGTGTAATTTCTGTGCTTGTTCTGATGAAGAGAAAGCATCGGCAATGATGTCTTTTTTTTTCTCATAAATCCTGGGGATTTTTGTCGCCATGTCTTGATTTTGAAATCCATGTGAAGTTACGTGAAAACATATTAATGCTTACATCTGCAAGCATTGCTCTATAGAAAAAAATTATAATCATTGAACTGTCCACTGAGCAACAATCCACTGCAAGATGGAGGAAAAAAAGCACAAAAAAGAGCAGTTTGAGGGCATATTTTCCAATCTAAAGGCAGAAGTTGTTTTTCTTTTCCCCAAGTTTTTTTTGTTTTGTTTTTTGTTTTTTTTACGCGAAACTGTATCATAAATTTGGATTGGACTGGACCAAACTGAAACGAGCGGCTCAAAACACGCGGAGCCCAAACGAGCCTTTCATCTGACGCAGCTCCGCGTCCCTCCTGCAGCCGCCTGTTGCTCCGCATTGCGCGCGCCTTCCTTCGCAAAAGTTCAAATAATTCCGCCTCAAGTGTGACGATGACTTGTTTTGCACCGCGGCCGCTGGCCAGAATGCGCACATGCACATCCAATCATTGTCTTATAGGAACCGGGGGCCCCAGAAACCGCAGTGGGTGGCTGCAAGCAAAACGGGAGCGACGTGCTCCACAAATCTGCCTGGCTGTGCTTCTCATGCGTACGCGACCGGTGACAGATATTTGTGACTGCAGACGTGGTGAAATAATAACTGGCCCGTGCATGGAACTGTAATGCTCGATGGCGTATTGCGCATTCAAGCATTCGAGCGATAGTCTTGGTCTTTGCTGTAATTTCTAGTGGGGCCACTTCAGTTTTGCGTGCTGTGTTCAGTGAGCAGGAGCAGGGTAAAGTTCTGCTGCGGATAAAAAAAATCTCTTGGAAAAAGTCTCGTCACGGCTCACGATTCATCAAGTCGGTATTAAAAACCGCTGAACCAAAGAATCGGACACTTTCCAGACGCAGCACTTTTCCTGCGCGTGCATCTGCCGTGTGCTCCTCTGTGGCTTTGAGCTCTTCTTCCAGCCCTGATGAATATTTCAGTGAGCCTCAAAGACATAAAGCAGTGTAAAGGTGGCGCAGGAGGGATTTGAGATGCACAGCCCAATGTGTTCTCATTGCCTCAACTTGCTTTTTGGAACAACGGCTCGTTTTTCATCCGCGCACAAAAGGCGAGCTGCTGACAATGAACACAACTCTATTGATGCATGAAAGCTTTCAGCGAGCTTTGATCTTTTGGTCAAAGACGCAGGTTTCCAATTTATTCCAGGCCCTTTTTAACCACTTGGACATTTTGCTGAGACGTTTTTTTGTCTTCACTGGGGGGAGGGTAGTTGTCTCGTGATCGGAAGGTTGTAGGTTCAATTTCAGCGTCCTCCTGGCACACGTTACCGTGACCCTCGGGCAAATCACCAAGTTGCCTACCGAGCTGCATATCAGTGTATAAATGCGTATGCGAATGGGTAGAGGTAAAATGATTGGTTCAATGATCCTGTGTGGTGTCAGAAACTCCATGAAATAGAGTTGCAGGTTCAACTCCTTCTTTCATACTATTCTGACAAAGTTAAAGAATAATCCAGCGAGGTTAAGTTGCTGAAAACAGCAGGCCATTTTCTGGTTAACGTTTTCTTTGCGTGGACGTCAGCACGCAGCAAGTTGACCCGAACTCCACTGGAAGTGTCCACCGAGCCCAACGCTCACAAACCGCAAGTCACGATTTCTTCAAAATCTCGTTCGTGAAAAACTCGTGGAAAAAAATGGAATTCCTGACATCCAGGGTTGGGCGTTTACGTCAAACCCAAAGGTGTCGTTGAACGCCACGCCGAAAGTAAGAGAGACGTCCCCCTCAGGGAGGGAGCTGAGGTCAGTGTGGCTCTCTGAAGCTTTACACCGATTGACAAGAGTTAAACCTTTGAGCCCGAAGGCAAACGCAGACAAAACAGTTTAATTCCCCTCTCGCTGCTGCGTGAGCGCTGACTTCAGCCTCCTTAATGTTATCACTCCTGTGAGGAACATTTAACGTCAGTGTCGATTACACCAAGAACAAGAAGGTCACAGGAGTGAAGCCACTGAAGGGCAAAATCGCTCATCTTTACCAATGCTTCCAAGAGAGACCTTCGAGTTTTGAAACATCTTTCTGACAATGATGGACATATTTAATCACTCTGAAAACTTGCACTGCGCATATGATCCCTGCTCTCTTATTCAAACTCTACTAAAGTGTTAGATCAAGACTCAGTATAAAACTTGACCATTTAAAATATATTCTTCAACATGAAAAATATGTTTATACATGCATTTTTTTTTAATAAATTAGAAGCTTATTCAACCCCGATATACAAATTAATCCAGCTTTTAACCTGCTTACCATTCTGATTTTTGGAAGGTGATCAGAGTGTATTAATGGGTGGAGCCAAATATGAGACAATCCTACAAAAGAAAAAACAAAACAAAAAAAAAACTTTTCAAAGGCTAACTTGAGATTGGGATGGCAGCTGGAAATCAACTAGAGTTTCAGTGGAAGGGCTTAAAGTAAAGCGCCTTTATGTGTTAGGGTGGCCCAGTCAAAGTCCAGACCTGAGTTCAACTGAAACTCTGTAGCAAGACTCAAAAACTGACGTTGACTGAGACTCTCCCTGCAATCCAACTGAGGTGAAGACATTTTACAAAGAAGAACTGTGGGTTTTCCGTAGGAAAATACACCAAAAACACTCTTTTGGTTGTTTTTTTTTTTTTTTTGTCCGCAATTATTTTGGATTTCTGTGTCAATTGAGTGTTGTCCTGGCAACCCCTTGATTGGTCTCACCTGTTCTTTGTTTCCCCTGAGTGTCTCCTTGTGTATTTACACCCGCCTATGTCCCTTGTTTACTTGTCGGGTTCTCGTCTCATCTCGGCTATGCTAAGCTATGCTATTCTATACTATGCTATGCTATGTTACCGTCTTGTCTGCTGTCATGTCTGTCGTCAGATGTCTATTTATGAGCTCTTATCTCTGCTCATTCTGTGCTGCCTGGACTCTGGATTATTGTGCTTAAATAATCGTTTTCTCACCATAACCTGGCACCAAGGCACTCTGGATATTAATGTTAACAAAAAATGTCTCTTAAAAAAAAATTATAAAAAAAAGAAAAATCATAGACTCATCAGAAATGATCAGACTTATGGATCTGTTTAACTCCACTTCTGAATAATGGGCTACTTTGCGCTGTTCCGTCACATTACATCTTACGTAAACACACTGCTGACTCCCGGTGTGGAAAAAGTCGACAACTTTCACAAACAAGAAAGTTCATGTTAAACGTCTCCTGCTTGCAGCGATGTCAGAGTCACACCGGTAAACAAAGATCTGGCTCCCTGCTCGCCTCTGGCGCCTGCAGATCTCAGACCTCGACATCGCTTCATCTGCCGCTCCCTGTTCTGGCCTCGCCTCTTTTTTTTTAACGGCGTGCCCTGGTTCTGACTCCTGATTTGTAGCCATGAACGCCCACAGGGCAGGGCCAAAAGCACGTCCTGAGAATATAGCGAGGTACTGCGAATTTCAATCAGATGCTCCATTGTCATATTGGAAGATTGATCTCGCTCCTAATGTTTTGAAAGGCATGAAAACGTATTACAGCCACGTTAATGCGGTTAGTTTATCAGAAGGAAGCTTCGACGTCTTGTGCTCTTGTTTTCCGTTCCAGATGTATGCTCTTTTCCCAAATGTTTCTTTTTACATGACATATTGAAGTGATTTTGTCGGCAGCAAAGTACAACGAGGCACCAACAGACGGCAATGAAGCAGAGTAGGACTGAGAGATTTGTCCGCACTCATTCCAGTACCAACCCTGAAACGAGTCGGCACTGACTCATCAACCGCACCACACTGGGGTGAACGACGAAGCAGTGCGAATCAGTGAGGGATGATGGTCACATCAAAACTGCAGGAGCAGCTTCGATGGGCAAATCGTCCCCTTTTGCAGATTCGAGTTGAACGACGGGACACCGTGCCGGTGATGAAAACTGGGAAGAGGGAAGCATACGTCGCCGCACCCCATTAAGATTTGATTTACCGCAGTTCCTTCCTTCGTACAGAAGGCTTGCATACAGCCTGTCATGCGAGACCATCCTCCTGTTGCTGGGTGATAAGAAGATAGATGACGACGTAGAGTCAGCAGCGAAGTAGCAAGCCAGAACAATTTCGAGAACTGTGGTTAAACTCTTTGGGTTAGATTTAACATCATGGTTTCTAACGCTGAGGAATATTGGATTGTGTGTGTGTGTGTGTTTTTTTTCTTCACGTTTGAGCTCAGTTTGTTCTCAAACTCGTCTCAGCACATTATATTTAGGCTTCGTCGGTGAAAGAATTGCGCCCGGTACGTTCCTGGAACATTTTGGAAAAGCGAGCTCCGAGTTTCGAGAAAACAGGAGCTATAAACCGTGTGGAGCTCCAAGTTCTTCTTCCCTGGTTGATCCTTCATATCAACGCGTGACTAACTTGAATTCTTACCTGGATGAAGTGGAAAGAGAGGGCTCAAATAATAACAATTACAGTATAATAGCATCATCAATACAGTGTCTCTCGCTGTAAACAAAGTGCAGTGACAAAGTATCATGTGGATTTTACTAGGACGTTTTAGTGGACTACTAAACACAGTAATAAAAGTATAAAAAAAAAAAAAAAAAAAAGAACTCACCCAGCAGTAGAAGTGCTGCCGGTGCAGAAAACCTCAGCAGGAAATAAAGCAATGCGCTCCAAAAGTGTTGGTGCCACAGGCGCAGAAACTGTTACACAAAACTCGCTTATTTTTCTCAAGTTAATATTTACACAGTTTGTATTATTTTGTGTGTGAATATTCATAAGGCTCGATGTTCTGCTCCAATTTATTCAGCTTTTAATTCATGCTCATTGTGATTTTTTTTTTCTCTCTCCCGGTACGTTCCTGGATTTCCAACTCTCGCCGAGTTGGAAATCAAAAGGGGCTTCTTTCTTGAGGTGATTACACACAATTCTGGAGCTTGTGACAACTAAAAAAGTAAAAATAAAATAAATGAACTGATTAAATCATGGATTAACAAGTTCCATAAACCTGTTCAGTCCTTGCCTCCTTTGCCAACAAAAAACACTTCAGCGTGTAACTGATGACTCTTAGCTGAAAGTGAATGTTTTTTTGTGTTTTTTTTTTCTTGTGACAAGTGTTAACCTTCAGTATACCTAAATTGATTAATTTCATTTGCCAACTGTACATATGTAATGAGGTTTGCGTACTTTCCAGAGTTCCACAGTTACGCCTATACTTTCTACCTTGAGGGAGAAAGCTGCTGTTTCTCTCCTTTGTGTGTTTACTTGACTATTTGACTTTCCTTTCCGGCTTCAGAACAAAGCAAAAGCTATAAATGAGCTGTATTTTTAAGGAGAGGCATGTTTGTTTATTGCCCAGGTTGAGGCAGAGTTTCTCGATTCTGGTAACTGGGGCCTCGGCGCCTCGCCTGCTTGAATCTGCGGGTGATCAACAGGCCTCTCTGCAGAATCGGATTGTTATTAGGAAAGCGCTTTCTGTCGGTGCGCAAGCTGGAGACTCTGCCGCTCTTAATGTTCAGGAAAGCAGTAGATTAGGAGGCACGCTGCAGTTTGTTTTAATGAACGCAATTGCTTTTGAAAAGAGCACTGCTTACTGGAACCCTGCTACAAACCAAAGGGTGACAAACGAAGCTGCCGTTTGGCTGCGAAATGATGCCACATTGTCTTAAAAAAAAAACAAAAAAACAAAAAAAAAAAAACATGTTGCGCAGGGTTAATGATGTGCTACACTGCAGCGAGAGACATTAGAGCTGCAAAGACTTTCACTTAGAATATTAATGACTCACAACATGCAGGATCAACAAGGATTTTGTAAGTGCAAACACAACTTTAGGTGGGCTAATGTGAGCCGAGAATGCTGCAAGGCACTCAAGTGGCGCAGGTGTCACATGTGTGTTGCTGGCACGTCTGTCCGAATAAATCACGTCGCTCTTAGCCCCGTGGTATTCTGTCTTCCACTGTTGTTCACCCAGAACAGCGAGAAAAGGTGAGTGTGCACGACTCCCCCCGTGGACTGCGCTGAAACATGCTCCAGAAAACATCCAGGCGTCGGATTTTGTGACCTGAAGTTTACCCAAGTGCCCACAGGAAGTAGCCGAGAGCGCGGATCTACGATCTGAACATGCGATGTCCCACAAAAGGAAAGTGCTCCGCTTGTCTTGGAAGGTTTTCCATTTTCGTGTTGCGTCCATAGAAGCAAATCTGATTCATTTAAGGTTTTTCAAAGGAATTCATGTTCAGCTCCCCAGAGTGTATATATTGTAAAATGCAGCATTTACGACTTAAAGGAATTGAGCTGCATGTTGTCTCATTGATTTTTTTTTATTTTTTATTATATTTTTTCAGGACAGCCTGATGCTGCCACCACAATGTATCTGTTTCGGCTCAGACGCAGATCTGATTAAAACTAATCTGCGTTTTGTAGCTACTTCCTCCAACAACTTATCAGCGGTCATAAAAACAGACACGGGAATCTGTCTCGCGAAATCGACATTCTTGTTCAATGAGTAACAGTTTAGCTCCGAGATAAAACCGCAACCTGAGATCGTTCCAATATAAGTTTCCGGTTGGAAAAAAAGCAAAAAAAAAAACAACTTTACAGCTCCTGGTGAGGTCAGGACTCGCGCCGTCAAAAGGTGACCTCCGCGTTTCCCCTTCTCTCTCTCTGTGCAGAAAAGCCAAACGAAGATCCCGGCGGTTTTCGAGGTTTGAAATCGATTGCTTCGATTTGACGTTCGTTTTCAGATGGCTCCACGTTTGAACTTGCTTTTTTTTTTTTTTTTTTTGCGTCGCATTCCTCGGTGTTGCACGGTGTGCTGGAAACGGGAACGCTGTCCCTCCCTGAGAGCCGGCTGGAGATAAGGAAGGCGAGAGTCTTGCACACGTGAGATCATTAATGATTTTTGAGAACCTGTGGTCAGTGTGTGATTCTGTTTTTTTTTTTTTTTTTTTTTTTCCTGGGAGGAGAGCGGCGCAGATTAACACCTGGGGAATGGTGCAGAGCAGAAGAGGCTCTCTTTTCACAGAACCACTTCACTGACTAACTTCCTCCCAACAGTCTTTGGCTTCATGGATTCAGTGAAGAAAAGCGAAGGACGTGACAACCTGGCATTTGATGTGAGTACTCCGGGTGAAACCCAAGAGGTTTTGTTCTCATGAACATACAGTTTTTCTTGTATGTTTGTGAGCATGACTTTACAAAGATAAAGATTTATATTTCCACAGACTTCATATTTACCTCTTCAAGGAAACTGTGGCGACGCAAAAGCTTCACAAATGTTGTTATGCTCTCTGTTGAGAATCTACAAGGATTTCTTGACTCAAAAAGTCTACTTTTTAAAAGTTTTTTTTTTTTTAAACTTTAAAAACAACTTCTTGCTCCTTTACACATATTGAAAGAGGCATCTCTGAAGTCTGTCGCGTATCATAACGGGAAAGTCTGCAGGACTCGCACGTTTTTGTCAGGTCATGGAAACGTAACGCGCTGTCGGGTCAAATTTAGGGCAGATATCAGTGAACGAGTCTCCAAGTGAGCTTTGACGCCTGTTTGTGTGGGGGGGGGAAAAAAAAAACCAAACAAACCAAAAACAAATGACAGTAATGTAGATTTAGTGCGGAGTGGACAGGTGAGTAATACTTTGACCGGGTTGAAAGTGATTCCTTGTCGTTTCTCAGTCTTCACAATTGATTCTGCTTGCTCGTTTGGTTTTTTTTTTTTTTTTTTTTTTGGATGTTGCGCAACAGTTGCAGGAGCAAATCCATGACCAGCTCGAGACGAAGGCGGATGAGCCCAGATGGAGCCGCTGTGTGGCAGAGGAGAACAGAAATAAACCAACCTACTGCGTGACTGACGTCCCTCCTTGGTACCTTTGCATTTTCTTGGCCGTTCAGGTGGGGCACCGCAGACAACCAGTCTTACTGTATATCAAAAAATAATAATAATCTGATCAATAGGTGAAATTTTCTTTTTTTTTTTCTATCAAAATCAAAGTGATTAAATCCCTAAAACGTATCAACAGTCTGATGTCCAGTGGAAGATTGGTTCTGAGGATTCAATTTCCAGGTTTGAGACAATTTAGGACTTGGGAGAGGGGGGCTGGGGGGGGATGATGACACATTAAACTGTTTTATGCAGCAAAGCCTTGAACTTGAATTGCATTAGAAAATTCTCTCGGGACAAACGGAGGCATTTCTTCGTCTCGGGCGTCTCATCTACACTCGGCTTGTGGTTTCTTCGCAGTCGCTTCGCGAAAATGAGTTTAAGCCAGAATAGCTTGGAATGTCAGGAAAACGGCTTTGTTTATGAGAGGTTAGGGTGATGTTTTACGGAAACACCCGTCAAATTTCGACTCTGAGCTCTTTCAGTCAACGTGATATCAAACATTTCCCATGGAGACGAAAAAAAAAAAAAGAAAAAAAAGGGCGAGTTATAAAGTTAAAAGTGCTGTTTGATGCCACAACCAAATTCTTTCCACTCATGTTATAACAAAGTGTGTAAAAAGACAAACAAACAACAAAAAAAAAACCCAGCGTAGTTTAGTTATTAACACTGGGTTGGTAGTTTACAAAAGCAAGTTAACTGGAGCTAAGGCAGATCAGAAAACCGCTTTCTGAAAAATAGTCTTGTTTTCAGTCAGCGATGGACTCCGGGGCAGTTCAGCCATTCATCAATTCAACGCAACCTACTTGTAGACTGCACACTCAGGGATTTAAACCAAAAAGGAAACGTTGAAGCGGAGGCCTTCTTCACTCACGCACGCCACTCCTTTCGGTACTTTCATTTTTCAGGAACAGCAGTTTCGAAAGTACCTGGTAGCCAAAGTGGTTGGATGTGATCAGGCGACGTTCGCAACAAAATGCAAGCTGATGTTTGCTGGCTTCGGGGGAACAAATTGTAAAGATGAAGCCGGGAAGATCCAAAATGACTGCAGATTTGAGTACAGAAGAAGCATAAATGTCAACTTGGATAGAGTGATTTCTCATGAGCAGACTGAACCAGGAGGCATTTAGGCTTGGGAGGTTCGTTGCGTGATTGCCAGGCGAGATGAATACACGAAGGGAAAAGGACGCAGGGCAGCCGGTGCGTCGAGCTGAAACACACTTGGACGAAACGTAACCTTGATATTTCTTGAAAACCAACTCGATGTTTGGCTCTGTTTGCATGTTCGTCTCCTCCACAGCACTACCTGACAGCTTTTGGCGGAATCATCTCCATCCCCCTCATCCTCTCCGAGGGTCTGTGTCTGCAGCACGACACCCTGACCCAGGGGCTTCTGATCAACACCATCTTCTTTGTTTCGGGCCTCTGCACCGTCCTGCAGGTCACCTTTGGTGTCAGGTGAGAGCTCCCGGTTTGGGAGGGAAAAAGGTCCAAAGTGCTCAAACATTTTGTAGTTAAACAGCAGCTCAACTGCATCCGTTTTTGTCCAGATGGTGCAAGCCAGTAAGACAGTTAAACACCCATGCTAAGCATTAGCATATTAGCTTTCGTACAGGTACACATTAGATTGACTAAAATGCTCCAGGACAACAGTGTGTTGAGCCTCTTTTTTTTAATAAACTAAATGCAAATTTTCCTAAAAAGTAAAATCCACAGACGTGAATTCGAAACACCGCCTTGTACTTTTGCAACGTCGTGACCTACTTGGCTTTTCCTGCAGACTGCATCGCTTTTTCATTTGTTTTTTGTTTTCTTCGTCAAACGTGGAGACTTCCCATCCTGCAGGGCGGCACGTTCGCCTTGGTGACTCCGGCCATGGCCGTGTTGTCCATGCCAGAGTGGAAGTGCCCGGCTTGGACGCAGAACGCCAGTTTGGTCAACACCTCGTCCCCGGCTTTTATCGAAGAGTGGCAGAGCCGCATGAGAACGGTGAGCCAACAGCAACAGTTTCGTTCTCTAACACGGACACGCCGGCAATTTATGCATTTAGAATACAGCGCCGTCTTAAAATGATTCACAAGCCATTTTGTCACATTAAGACATCATATCAGGAGTCTGTCTGAAGGACCAACACGTAATAGATTAGTTTTGTGGGTTTAAAGTGACAAAATATGAACACGAAGCAAGACAGACGAGTACTCTTTCGTGGCACTGAATGCGTTTCCCGTTCTGGGAAACTACAGGTCAACTTTTTTGAGATAGGATTTTTGGGTTTTCATGAGCTGTTTGCCAAAATCATCTGTGTTAAGACAATAAAGGACCTGAAACGTTTCAGTTAGTGAGCAATGAATCTAAAATATATGAATGTTAAGTTTTTATCATTACATTATGGAAAATAATGAACTTTATCACAATATGCTAATATTTTGAGAAGGACCTGCACAGCAAGTCGTGGCCGTTATTTAAAAACGTCAGCGCTCATGCTTCTGGTTCTTGTGTTTCTGTCCACAGCTGCAGGGCTCGATCATGGTGGCCTCTCTCCTCCAGATTCTTGTTGGTTTCTCTGGCCTCATTGGGTTCCTCATGCGCTTCATTGGGCCCTTAACCATCGCCCCCACTGTGTCTCTGATAGGCCTGGCTCTGTTTGACTCGGCTGGAGTAAAAGCTGGCAGCCACTGGGGCATTTCTGCTTTGTGAGTAGCCCCTCGGGAAGAACACCGATAAAAGCTCCGGTTTTAATTCAAGAGCAGAATATGACATCTCTCTTCGAGATGTGTTTTTACTCTCGGGACTGGTTTGTAGTTGTTTCTCTGTTCCTTTGCCTTGCTCACAGGACGACGGGCCTGATCGTTGTGTTCTCTCAGTACCTCCGTCTCATACCGCTTCCCGTTCCCTCGTGCTGCAAAACCAAGAAAAGGAAAATCTCAAAGTTTTACATCTTCCAGACCATGCCCGTAGGATGCCTTCTGCTGTGTCGTTTGAGGCTAAAATGTCGACATCGGAGCTCTACTCCGTTACTAATTTTGGATGTCAATTAGATTCTGCTGGGCATCGCCATCTCGTGGTTAGTCTGTTACCTCCTCACCATATTTGATGTCCTGCCGTCTGACTCTGCTCACTACGGTCACCTGGCCCGCACAGATGTGAAGGGAAATGTGGTGAGCCAGGCTTCTTGGTTCACACTGCCGTACCCTGGTGCGTAGGTGTACTAAAGCAAAAAAAAAAAAAAAAAAAAAACCCACAATTTGATCAGTCGATCAATTTAAAAGACCAATTCAGCGATCAGCAGTTTGGCTTGTCGTCCAGGCCGGTGGGGGGTTCCAACCGTGAACCTGGCAGCTGTGGTTGGGATCCTGGCTGGGATAGTCTGCTCCATGGCAGAGTCTGTGGGCGACTACCACGCCTGCGCCAGGCTGTCGGGAGCCCCTCCTCCTCCGAAGCACGCCATCAGCAGGGGCATCGGCGTGGAAGGGATCGGCTCTTTACTGGCGGGGGCCTTCGGGACGGGCAACGGCACCACGTCTTTCAGCGAAAACGTGGCGGCTCTCGGCATCACCAGGGTAAGTGCAAAAAAAAAACAAAACAAAAAGAACAGCTGATTGGATGCTTTTACAAAGTAGTTTTAAAATAATCCCCCGATTGGCAGGTGGGTAGTCGGACTGTGATTCTCCTGAGTGGATGTCTCATGATTCTGATGGGAGTGGTGGGCAAAATTGGAGCCATCTTCACCACCATCCCCACTCCTGTCATCGGAGGGATGTTTCTGATCATGTTCGGAGTCATATGTGCTGCTGGGATTTCCAATTTGCAGGTGAATAGATAAGTCTATATATATATATTTGTTGCTGACAAATTTCTCCAATTGTGGCGTTTTGGTAATCCTTTGTTTTGGACAGTTTACAGACATGAATTCTTCTCGGAATATCTTTGTGTTTGGGTTCTCGGTTTTTGCGGCCCTTGCCATCCCAAACTGGATCATGAAGAATCCCGGCCTTCTAGAGACGGGTGCGGTTCCTTGAATTACGATGCGTTTCGCTGCTTCTGCTTCCAGCAGGGAAACGGCGGAATAAAACCAAGCTGCTATTTCACTGTCATGTCCTCTGTGCACATGACTCAGGTGTCAAAGAGTTGGACCAGGTTCTGCATGTGCTGTTCACCACCCATATGTTTGTGGGAGGGTTCCTCGGCTGCTTCTTAGACAACACGATTCCTGGTAAGCTGGAAGCTGTCGCTGAGTTACAACAGCCTCCTTTCTTTCTTTGATTTTCAGCACTGATGCGTTCAATCGCAATGAGACAGCACGCTCTAATGGAGAACGCGTGTGTTGCCTCATTGCTATTGCTTAGGGTCACAATGTCATTTTCAACCCCACATATTTTCACATCACTACAAATCTCTTTGTATTTCTAAGGGTTTTATGTAATGAATCAACACAAAGTGCTGCACAATACAGAAGTGAAACAATGAAAGAAAAAGAAATAGAAATACGTTTTTATAACAAACAAAAAAAAATCTGAAAATCTGAAAAGTGTGGCATTCAGTCCCCATTGATAAATATTTAGTAGACCCTTTTTTTTTCTTTCTTTTTTCTTTTTTTGCAATAAGTTTATTGGAATATGACTCTATT